>WBNH01001271.1:0-10740 GCA_013401255.1 Urocolius indicus
ATATATATATACACCTATATATTACTGTCTTCCCCTCTGCTCCCCTCAGTTCTCCATGCTCATTTTTTATTGAAAGGCAGCTTTCATACATACACGGATTCACATCCACTTCCTGGTGTTTCCTCTTTCTGCCCCTGGGCAGAAATGTTTTTCTCCATTCCATTGAAATTGCCACGTTCAAGTCACCCTGAGGCACAACTTTTGATAATCTTCCCAAAGTCTGCCTTACTCTGATCAAAGGCTACTTCCCTCACCTTTTTATCTCCCCTCATCCAACTAAGCAAACCTTTCAGCTGGTCTTCTTACTTGCACAGTCTGGTCTCTGTCTTTCTTTTCAAGGATGTCTTTCTGGATACTCAACAGCCTAAACCCATTTTAGCAACATCCCCCATCCTGCTAGGTCATGGGAAAGCTCCCAAGTGTTCTGGCACAACCACCTTCCTCTTCTGTACACTGAATCCTGTCTGAGGGTCATCTTTTGCCACACATAACCTCTGATTTTACATGACTCTCTCTACTTTTAGTTTCATCCTTGCTGATAATTTTACTCTGCTTTTACCTTCCACACAGAAACACAGAAAAACAGCCCAGTAGGAACACAAGACACTGCCTTGGTCTATAAATTGAGGTGCTTGAAAAATATCTCTGTTCTCTGGTGTCTTTTGGACTGAAAATCCTTTGTAGGTTATTTCCCCTGCCTACCTATGCCTGCAAAACACTGACCACAGTAAGGCTGGAATTACAATACCATCAAAACAAACTCCCAGAAATAACTTCTGGTACTGAAATGATTTAATGTGATCCTTTGGAACAAAGGAAATCATGTCACAGCTCAGGCTGCTGAACTGACATACTTTAAACATCTTTTAATGAGAAAAGTAGAAAGATGTTCTAGATTGAAAACTAATTAGTTTCAGAGTCACCACAGATCATAAGTAATGCCTGTGTTTGGAGGCACCAGTAACCCCTCACAGGCTCTGCTCTAGCAGGTCCCTCACCTCCTGCATCAAGGAAGTAAAATACTGAAAGGAAATATCTTGGCAAAGTTCACTAGAAGAGAGTTTGTTAGAAAGCTGGCACTGTGCTGGCAGGGAGCAGGTTTTAAATGCTGGAAGTAAGAGGGAAAACCAGTCTTCTCCCACTAACTAAGGTGCTAAAGTATCCATTAAACTGATTTTCCTACACTACTCTGAAGGCTGGAGAATTACAGACTCTGCAGAGAACAAACAGTCAGGCAAGCTTAGCACTGCTCTGAGACAAATGATCTCACATCAGAACTTGGCTCCAGCACAAGCACTTGCAAGAAACAAGAAGCTGTTCTGTACCAGATTGTGTATCACAGTTCATGCTGCCTCTACAGGTCTTCTGCCCATTACAGGTCAGCATTCTGTAAGTGACCTTAAAATAAGGCCTGCAAACAGACTAATTGTTAATGATTACTGGTTCAGTAAGTTTAACTGAGACAAAATATGCTTTGACAGCCTACTGAATCACTGAAGAATGATTTAGGAGAAAAGAAGCCTTCCAGAGTATTACCGAGGCTGATTGGCAAGGAGAGTGTCATCGTAACAGTATCAGTCAATGAATTTACTGGATCAGAGGTGAGAAGACATCTCACACTAAAGCTTTCCTTCACTCAGAATCAGTCCAAGGAAAGCAAAGAAGTGTCAGAATGAGAAAGTTTATGAGAATCAATAAAAAGGAGTAACAAACTGCAAACCCCAGATGGTACTTAGCCAAGCATTCTAAGAGACCTCAAATTCTCCACGTGTAACAGATTAACAATCTATGACTTAAACCACCCTGACTGTCAGAGAAATAAAACTATCAGCTGATAACGCTAATTCTCAAGCATATTTCAGGAGTGAGATGGAAACCATACAAAGTAAAGTCAAATTCTGACTGGGATACTGGTAGAATAGCATGTAGGACACACCATACCATGTAGGACAATTGCTTTATGACTTCAGGACTGATCAAAAGCTAAAGCATGTTATTAAGGGCACTGGCCAAGTGCCTCAAACACTGACAAGCTTGGGGCATCAGCCACCTCTCCAGGAAGCCTGTTCCAGGGTTTGATCACTCCCTGAGTGAAGAACTGTCTCCTAATATCCAGTCTAAACCTGCCCTGGTGCAGCTTTAAACCATTCCCGTGTCCTGGATCCCAGGGAGAAGAGCTCAGCATCTCTCTCCATGTCCCCTCCTCAGGAAGCTGTAGAGAGCAGAGTTGCAGAAACTGTATCACTGACAGAACTAGTGGACAAGAACTGACACCAGACAGACAAGAAGTCATCTAACCTGCACTTCAGTACTCAACAGCACTTGTCCCTCAGAGATGTGATGTGTGGGACACCACTCTTCTTCCCATTGTGGCAAAACACTTTTCTTGGATTAAAGGAGGAAAAACCTTGTTTTGAATTATACATAATCTGATCTTTTTTGCCTTTGTAAGAATCCCAAGATGACAACAACCACGCTGAAGGAATATCTTGTTTGATGGAGTACAACCAAGCACCACAATAGTTTCTCTTCAACTTAAGATGACTTCAGTGTCCTGGGAATGGAGTTAATGTGCTATCTGGATAAAACTGATGTTTATTAGACAAATCAGTTGACTTCTTGCAAGAGGAAGTGGGCATGATGAGAAATGAGCAGGGAAAAGACTTGTTCAGTACCTGTACAATCACAGACTGGATGAGGAGTTACAAAATGGACTGGTTTATACTTAAAATATTCCTAAGGGGATGTTGTGTTTTGTGGGTTTGGGTACTGTGTGGGTTTGTTTTCTCATTTCTTTTTGCAAGGTGAACTTTTCTTAAACTGATACACTTCAGAACTTGCACACAAAAGGCACAATATTTGATGTTCCTTTAGACCATGTCTTCTGCAAAATGAGAGCCCTGTTTAACCAGGAGAGCAGTGCTGCTTCTGGATGACTTCAAGAGCTCTACTTAACTTTCACATTCCTGTGGAACTACATCAGGCAGATCAAACTGACAAACCCACCAAAGGAAAAACTACCTCTAGCAACCAGTATTGGGTGTCTCACACAGGAATGTGCTCCGTTTCCAAAAGTTATCAGCTCAAGGACTTGCTGGGCCATAGCTGCTACCTGTTTCCCGGCGAGCTGCATCAATTGCTCTAGGAACTAATGGAAACTCAATGCATTCTCTGAACCTTACACAAACGATTATGTACATTACCCACACACAGCTGAAGCACCCTCTGCACTATTTGGCCACAAGACTAATTGCTATTAATTTTATTTTGCAAACTCTTGTTCTCCCCAGCACAGCAAACGTGTGTCTCCTACAAAATTTCTGATGGCCAACCATCTGTAGTAAAGCTTCTCAATCCCTGATTCAGGTAAAACCTAAAGTCATACTTGAGAGAAAGAATTCACATGGTCTTTGAGGAGGCAAGTAGTATCACATAATGTACCATAAGAGCTGGAGACAACCAAGAAGATGTAAACAAGGCTGCCAGTACAGGAAACTGCCATTTGCAAAGAAGCTTTTAGCACCATTATCAAATAGTCTTATGGAGGTGAAGGTGTGACAGTGAAAAGGAACACCAATTCATAGCATCACAGAATGGCAGGGTTGGAAGAGATCTTTAGAGCTCATCCAGTCCAACCCCCTGCAGAAGCAGCTCCCACCTAGATCAGGTCACACAGGAACGTGTCCAAGGGGGTCTTGAAGCCCTCCAAGGAAGGAGCCTACACACCCTCCCTGGGCAGCCTGGGCCAGGGCTCCCTCACTCAAACACTGACACAGTTTCTCCTTATGTATCAATGGAACTGTTTGTGTTCCAGCTTCTTTCCATCATCCCTTGTCCTGTTGCTGGATGCCATCAAAAAAGTGCTGCCCCAACCTCCTGACACCCACCAGTGAGATATTTGTAACTATTAATGAGATTCCCCCTCAGTCTCCTCCAGACTGAACAGCCCCAGGTCCCACAGCCTTTCCTAAGCAGGAAGATGCTCCAGTCCCCTCAGCATCTTGATGTCCCTGCACTCGCCTCTCTGCAGCAGTTCCCTGTCCCTCTGGAGCTGGGGAGCCCAGCACTGGACACAGGACTCCAGATGAGGCCTCAGCAGGGCAGAGCAGGAGCAGAATCTCCCTCAGCCTGCTACCCACACTCTGCTTGATGCCCCCTGGCTGCCATTGGCTTCTTGGTCATAAAGGTACACTCATGAGGCAATGTAAATGACAATGAGAGAGGAAGGAGCAAGGTCCTGCAAGGGCTCTGTGATGTTCATGTGCAGTCCGGAAAAAAGGAGCCAACAAATGAATGACAAAAACCATTATGACACCAGTGATGCCATAAACTCCAATAAGAGTATAGGGCTGCCAATGAAGCTCATGATTTTCACAGAATCACAGAGCCTCAAGGGCTGGAAGGGACCTTGAAAGCTCATCCAGTTCAACCCCTCTGCCAGAGCAGGACACACAGGAACTCATCCAGCTGGGTTGGAAGGTCCCCAGAGAAGGAGAACTGGACTACTGCTTGAGAAAAAACCCTCAGGGAAAAAACCCCAAACCAACCCAGCACCACTGAGTGGTGCTACAAACAGACACTTCAACTACACACCATGAGCTCCAGCCTCCTTAGTGCCACTGAGGAAAGATTTAGAGCCATCATGACCATGTTGACAAAGAATCAGACGAATCTTCATCAACAGTTGCAAAGACATAGTAAGGAAGACACTATAAAAACACAATGTTTTCACATCTTGAATGCCATGTGAGTTCTGGTTCTCTTGTTGAGAAGGGAACGAGGGCAACAGCCAGTACAGATGGCTTCATGCAAGAAAAAAACAACCAAACAGGTGTACATAACTCCAGAAGCAAGGGAAAAAACCCAGCAAGCTCCCTTCAGCCCCTTAACGAATGCTTCAAAATTAGTGAATACATTATTTCCTGAAAGACAAGGAGTATGGAGCCCTGAATCTGAAAACAAAGAGAATGTCTTTCCCACCATTTGCTTAATTAGTAGAAAAAACCTGTCAGTGCTGTGAAATTAAACTGTAAGTTAAAAACAAGTAGAAAATTTGTGGTGATTGGGTCAGACCCAGACAGAGCCTCCAGCTCACAGCCCCTGGCTTCTGATGGCCAAAGCACAGAGCACAGACAAGAGAAGGGAACACGTCAGGCTTACAACTGAGTTATTTGTCACTACCATAATATGACAGGAGACCATTAGGGCTGTTGTTTTCAATCAGTGTGGCTGTATTCATGCCCTTTGCTATAGAAAGAAGTAAGAAAAATCCTCTTTTTACCAACATGTTGGTTGAACACAAAGTTGTTGCAGATCTTGTCCATCAGTGATGGAAATGAGTCATATGCCTTTCTCCAAGCACAGCACACATACCACACACAGACAAAGTTAGCACTGGAAATTGTTTAGGTGACATCATTTCAACAATACAACGTGGTATTATGACAAAGTTAAAGCCAAAATGTTTTGGGCAATTATTTTAGCTCATGCAGAATGGTTTCTTCCCACTTGAAAGAACATGGATGGATAAAGAGCTGACCAATAATTCTGACCCAATCCTCTTATGTCTACAAGAAATGTAATGGTTAGAGCATTTGAACATTAAAAACAATGCAGATAGATGGGAGACATTTGTGATTTCCTCTACTCTCAGAAGGACTCAAATAATTTTCCCCAAACTTATATTTGTAAGAAATACCGTGAAAAAAGCTTGTGGTTCAAACTTGATGAATGTAGCCATTTCCTGAACACAAACACCCTGCACTGTGTTCTAGGAATACTTTATGGAAGATTTCTGATGAGAAGTATAGCTGCTTCAACTGAACAAAACATTCCATTTGTATTAAAGCATTTGCCCAACTTCACCTTGGCACTATGTATGTTTTCTTGTTACAATGCACTTCCACACAGAGCTAGGTTTTACTGGTTCACTCTGGTTCCCTTGGTTACTTACTCAGGAACAAAGCTTCCACGGAATACAGCAAAAGCTGCAAACTGCATATCAAATTTAATTCCTGAGAGCAGGGCTACAATTATTCTATTAGAGAGAACCACAGGTTTTATGGCATTAAAAAATATAGAATTCAAATGGCACTGAATTAATGAAAAGGAAAATGAATATTAAGTAGTGAGCAAAGATCCGATGATCACTTGGTAACATTATTCCTACAGTTTCAGAGTCAGAACAAATATGTTGGAAGTATAATTTACCTGTAGACATCAGAGGAAGAAGACTGTTCCAAAGGCTTCTTGTTGTGACAGTTTGAGTTCCATCCTAAATCTTCAATTAAATCCTTCAAGTTCCATCCTAAACTTTTTTGTTCTTTCCCTTCAGCTATGAACTCCAACACCATCCCTCTTTAAAAATACTTTAGCCATTGAAAACAAGTGTTTTGTTTTTTTTTTTCACTAGACAACTCCAGCTCTGCTGTGTCTCAAAGCACAATTGCTATTTTCTCATTGATGAGCTCACCCACTGCATCTGTTGCAGTTGGAGCTGAGCTTCATTAAGCATAGGTAACAGGTAAGGATTTTTTCATTAGTGCCTTCTACAACAGCACTGACACTTCCCTACCTTAAAAATTAACTCATAAGATTACAAATCAGGTAGAGTATTACTATTCTTACTCATTTTCTTATAGTTAGAATGGAATCATTGATTGGCAAGGGGTTGGAAGGGACCTCTGGAGATCATCCAGTTAGATGTTTCTAGTGACCGATGACCATGCTGTGATCAGCCTATGTACTTCTGTATGTGTTCCTTTCATTCCTGGGTGTGAGCGTGTGTCTTTCAGAATAGCGAGATTCTGGCTTTGAGAAGCAATTCTTTTCTTTCTTCATCTGCACTTTATCTTGTTTTTACTGTTCTGGTCTTCAAATTATATCAAAAAGACCAGATAATACCAGTCTCTATGTTCCTAACAGGACCATGCTTGTGTCACACAAGTGAAGGTAACTAATGAAAACTCTCAGCATTAAAAGGATCAGCCCACAGACTCTAATTCCACTGCTGCTGCCTCCTCAAAGTCAGTTCCTTACACACTCACAGCTTTTGCATTAACCACTCTACTGGTTCATAAAATGATAATTTCTTGTGTGTTCCAAGAGAAACAGTCTTGATGAAAGCTGGTTCACTTGACAGTCAGCCTTTGTCAGACTGTACATCTGCTCCCTTGCCTTGAATGACTAGTTTCCTCACAACACAGTCTAGCAGCTGGACACATGAAGTCCAGGTTTTCCCATGACAGCTACGTGTATGGATTTGCCTTATAGAAAACACCAGCTGCTCAAAATGATTGGTAATGAAATATTTAAGAGGGATGCCACTGAAAAAAACACAAATCCCAGCACAGGGTTTTAAGCATCTACAAGGCAAATTTCTTTCTTCTGTATTAGAAAAACGTGTTTCTTCAGTTTCATCACCTGGTGCTCTGCAGGCCAGTCCACTGCCACGTGCCTTACAGCAGGGTGATTCTGGAAGGAATCTGTACAGATTATTTCTGCCACTGGTGGCAAACTCTCTACTGCAGAACTATAAAGTAATGGGAAAAGAGAGTTTGCCACCAGTGGAAGGAATCTGTACAGATTATTTCTGCCACTGGTGGCAAACTCTCTACTGCAGAACTATAAAGTAATGGGAAAAGGCAGTGACAAGCAGTCAAAGAGAGGAAGAAAAACCCAAGCTGAGCCTAACCCTGGAAGGAGCACGCTGAGTAACAAAAAGAATACATTTCAGAACAAGAGCACAAAGTCATGGACACTTTGGGATGGGATGCTAGCTAGAAGCACCAAACAAAACTAACATTTCACAAACGAGCTGACAGCATCTGTTTGACAGGTAAAAGAGTCAATGTTGATATGCCCAACTGGGTTATATCAGTTATATCCAGCTAAAACTCAGCAGCCTTGCTGAAGTAGGTCCTCTCCAGTCTGAAGAGAGACTTTGAGTTGTATCTATAAGGATGTAGACAGGACAATATTAATTCTATGGTGTTATTTTAAAATTAGGTCAATTATCTAGGCTTCTAAATGTGGACCCAGAAGCCAAAACTTAGCTACTTCCTAAAAATCTTGGCCTATGTGACTACTGTATGCACCCTCAGGCCCAACCTCAAGGACAAGGTGGAATTTCCAGAACTCAAGAGCTCTTCTTCTCCAGAAATTTGAGCACAATCATTGCCTGGAATTGCTTGGTTTTGGCTCACCGAAACTGAAGAGGAATGATTGTTGCCTTTAAAATATACTATTTCAAGTGTATATACATTCCAGAACAAGCCTGACATCCCAGTGAATGATGTGTCAGGGAGTAAAGAAAGATTCACAATCCCAAATGCATGATGGTCACCTCAAAACTACACCCTAGATCATTTGTACCTCACACAAATGACTTTTACTCACTAATACCATCTTAGAAGGTACGTGAAAGTCTCAATAAAACCAGGATATGTAACATCTATCTAAAGACATTGTCTAATCTTGTGGCATAGCTAAACTTTAATCCTTACAAAGTATTGGCAACATCTTTATTCCAATTTTTGTCTATGCTAACATATAAGGAGGAATTCCATTATCCATATTGTCTCCTGCTGCCAGGTTTTGGTTGGTTTGGAGCTTTTTACACTCATGAAATAACAGCTCAACTGTTTCAAAAGAAGCCTTAAGGGGAAATGTTAAGTTTTTCCACACAAAAATAAATCTGATATTTATTGCCACATCTACACAGGACAATTTGGCTCAGATCAAACGGTATCAGGTACACTTTCACTACACTACTATCAACAAACAGCCTGTCCAAACTTGGCCTCTAAAACATGACAGTGTGCACAAGTACAGTACTGATATAAGGGAAAAATAAGGAGCTTCCTTAGAATGCATTAGGACAGAGTCCGTAGATGAGCTTTGCTTCATCTGAGAAGGATTTCAGAACAGTGAAAGGACATTCAGGTTGCAAAAAGCAAATTATCAAAATTCTTAGAACTATAAAAATGAAACAGGCCCTGGCATCTTAACACAGAGTCACAGCATGGTGGGGTTGGAAGGGACCTTCAGACATCATCCAGTCCAACCCCCTGCAGAAGCAGCTCCCACTTAGATCAGGTCACACAGGAACGTGTCCAGGTGGGTCTTGAAGCCCTCCAAGGAAGGAGCCTCCACACCCTCCCTGGGCAGCCTGGGCCAGGGCTCCCTCACTCAAACACTGACACAGTTTCTTCTTATGTTTCAATGGAACTGTTTGTGTTCCAGCTTCACCCCATCACCCCTTGTCCTGTTGCTGGATACCTGGGTGTGAAACCCTGGCTTGGATCATCTCCTCTAAGCCCCTCCCACACTTCTCCATCGTTCAGTGCAACAGATTATGCTTCAAAACCAAATCTGGTCAGCACCAGCACAGTGAAGCAAGCTGCCTGTCTGTAAGACTCTGCCCTGAAGCCAGAAAGTGCACAGCTAAAGAGGCCCTCGCAATTATAGTTGTCACAGTCTTCCCCTCCAGAGGGTATTTATTTGTGAATTCTTCTGCAATAGTATGCAAGTTACTGAAATGAAGCATTTCACAAGTGATACTTCAATGTACAGCTTTGGAATGAAGGCAGGAGTCACTCCAATTACAACTGGACCAAACACTGGTGTACAAAGATAATTTTTCAAAGTGCAAGTTGAACATCCAGAATAAATGTTGGCTTTATCTCCTCTATCACGACATCACTGGATGCACAACACCTGGTCTCACACAGATGTGTTATTGTGTCTGTTCAGCACCAATAAAGTACTGAAAGGCATGAGCACTTCTCCACGAGAGGGTTAAATGTTGTCACTAACTAAAGCAGGCTCTTACAGGACTGGTTAAATTGAAAAAGGATAGTCCCTAAGCATGTGCTCACTGAGCACTGCTATCAGAGCAGGGAAAGGCAAGGGACCTGTGGTAAAACCCAGATGACTGCAATTAAAGGCTGCAATGGTGCACGCACAGCCAGAGCTGGCTCACACACACATACAGGTGCTCAGCTTCCCGCATGTAATGTTGAGTCATTTTCTATGTGATTTAAAACGTAACTGCACACATCCCCCGGGGAGTAACTATTTGGCACCCAAAGAACACGGTACAGCAAAGATCTATGTAGCCATGTACCAAATAAAGCAAATGAAACTGGGCCCCACACAACCCAGCCTTAAGCCCTGCTTTCAACAGAAGGCTGGACTGAGGATTCTCAGACCGTTTCCAACGTGGACTGTTCTAGGACTCTAAGGTCAGCCAAATTCACGGTCCTGATGCAGCTTTTCCAACACATCACTATCCCCGCCTTAACTTAGTGTAATGAAAAGTCCGGGTTAGCTTCAAGCCGACACATTTTTCACAGCGAATACGTAACTAGAGCAGAAAACGTAACGTGTGCTGTTCGGTGACATATTCTGCTGAAAGCCCTTGGGAAGAGCCACAGCCTCGCCGGGAAGCCCCCCGAGCTTCAGCCCGCGCTGCGCTGGGGCGGCCGCAGGACGCGCCCCCAGGGCTGCACCCCGCACGCCGGCCGGCCCCGCACCGCCGCAACGGCATCCCCCACCCCACCGCATCCCGGCCGGCCCCGCACCGCCGCATCCCTCACCCCACACCGTGCCTAGACCCCTGCCGGCTTCCCACCGCCGCAGCAGCATCCCCCACCGCACCGCACCGCACCGCACCGCACCGCACCCCGGGCCCGGGGCCTCAGCCGCGCGGCCTCTCTCGCCCCGGCCCCGCCTGGCCCG
>WBNH01001273.1:0-16880 GCA_013401255.1 Urocolius indicus
TCCCCTCCCCTCCCGTCCCGTCCGGCGCGTGCTCGTTCCTCCCGAATCCCGCCGGTGTAAGGCACGGTTCTGCCGCCCCTGCCGTGGCGCCTCCCGCCCGGTCCCGCTCGTCGCCGTTCCCCTTCGCCCGTGGGTCGCGCTCGGCCCCTCCGCCGCTCCCACCATGGCGAGTCGCTCGCGCATCTCCCGGCTGCAGGAGAAGGAGACGCTGCGGCAGCTGAACGACCGGCTGGCCGTTTACATCGACAAGGTGCGGAGCCTGGAGAAGGAGAACAGCGCCCTGCAGCTGCGGGTCAGCGAGCGGGAGGAGGTGCGCGGCCGCGAGGCCAGCGGCCTCAGGGCGGTGTACGAGTCCGAGCTGGCCGACGCCCGGCAGGCGCTGGACGACACGGCGCGGGAGCGGGCCAGGCTGCAGCTGGAGCTCAGCAAGGTTCGCGCCGAACACGAGAAGCTGCAGGACAAGTGAGCGGGGAAGCGAATGGGGGGGGGAAACGCGCGCGAGGGCCCCGGGTGGGCTTTGAATGAACGGGCGCGGAGAGGCCGCGTTGCTCCGGCGCCCCGCAGAGCCCCCCCTGGACGGACACCCTTCCAGCTAAACCTCGGCAGCGCCCTCGAGTTCGCCCTCAGGTAACTGAGCTCCAAGGGCTCCGCGCTTTGAGCCGGGGCGATCCTTCGCATCACCGCTGCCCANCCCCGCGACCCCCCCCCGAAACAGACGACTTAAGCTGCTTCGGGGGGGGGGGAAAAAGGCAGCGTGATGACAGTCATCGTTTAAGCAGCAGATGCAAGAGCAGAGCTCTGAATTGCTCCATCACTAGCATCCTACAGACAGGATTAAGTTTCTGCTTTTGGATGTCAGTGGTTTGAAGCTACTGCAAATGATGAAAGCGTGATACAGAAAATTGTAGGGTCAAGATGGTGGAGGAACAATTGTGATGTGTAACTTGAGCAATCAATGTAACAAGGGTTTACATTGTGGAGTTCAGCACAGCTGTGTTACCTAGCAAAGTTGAATGGGGCGGTTCTGTGAGTCGTCTCTGCCTCTGAGTCAAGCTTCAGGATAGAGTTCCAGGTGGTTAAGCACATTTTCATTACGGGGACTTTTAAAAAGTGTACAAGATGTCAGAATCTAAACACCTGGACGTGTGTGTATTCAGGTTTGTCATGAGAGGTAGTCTTGCTGTTGAGGAGTTAATGCTGTTTCGTGTTAATGCTAATTCACTTAGGAAACTCCTTGTTAACGTTTGTCTTTGGCAGACAGATTTCACTGGCAGTCTTCCAATGGTGAAGTCTGTCTGCTCTCCTGTAAGAGGAGACAATGTGGTTAAAGTAACTTTGAAGGAAATTACGTAGTTTTCTGAAGATCTGTGATTCTGTGATATTGATGAAGGATATGGTAGTCATGGATTATCATCAAGTGTATTATAGAATCCAGGCATTTAATTCCTTAGGAGCCACAATTACATTTACTACAGTTATATGCATTTAAGAATACTTAAGAGATTATTTCGCTCTCTCTTGCTTTGGACCCTCACTTGATCTTCCTTCTCTACTGACATGAAATTCTGCAGTGGGATTTTGCTGTAAAAGAAGCGTTAGTAATAGCTTAGTATCAGGCTGTAGTTTAAATCATTGTGCAAGTGTGTGACACTTTGCACCTGATGCCCTCAGCAACAAACTATTCATAAGGACCATGCTGTGTTAACACAAAGTGGTAACAGCTGTTTCAGGGTTTCCTGGAGTGCATATTTTCTATGCTGTAATGAGTTAGAAGAATTGTTTTGAGGAAGCTGACTTCAAACTTTTCAGAGCATATTTTCATTATTATAGGTGATCTGAGGAAGTGAGGTGAAGATTGGTGGCTGGGGAACTGCTGACATCTGTCACTGCTCTGATGTGTATTGTAGAGAGCACCTGGGAAAGTAAGGAGGAGAGTGTTTAACTTGATGCACTAATTTAACCAATTGAAATGTGAGAATGTAACTTACCAAAGTGTTTTCCATGCATTGTAGGACATAATGTAAGGAGTGATTTGCTGTAGATTTCAAGGTAGTCTCAAATACATGGATGTGTAATGATACAAGGTAATGGGCAGTCACTTGATATTTATGCACTGCTTGTGTGAACATTCTGCCTAGACTGTTGGCTAGAGTGGTGGGATTCGCATCGTTGACTGGGCCCTTCAAGAAAGGTCACTGAGCAGTGAATGGCTAGAGATGATGTATGTTTAGTGTTGACTTCACTCACTTAGCGATTTGAGCTCCAGTTAAATAATGTGTGATAGGACATGTTGAAACCAAGCCACAAGATAATCTTTCTTGTAAATAAAAATATGTAACTTTTACTGTCATGTTGATCTGTACAGATGCTTTTAGACAGATTTTTCTTCTGTTATTGTAAATGTTCCTTGAAGTCAGTAGCCTAACTGTTTTGTTTACTGACTGCAAGCTAAACAAAACATAAAACATTAATGACTATTTTGGTTTTTGATTTTCATGTTTCCCTACAGCTGGAGTGGAAGACCAGCTCAATATGCAGGGCCGTGTAATTTCATATGGATTTAAGGATAGGCTGCATGGTCATGAATTGCAGCACTTGTGTAGCTGTCATGAATTGTCTGAAAACCCATGTTTTTCCAGGAGGGTTTAGTTGATGTTGGTAATGCTTTGGCTTTGTGATATGACTCTCCAAGTGCTGACAGAAATGAGTGAGTGGGTGTGTGAGGTGAGAATTTCATGTAGGGTGATGGTGTCTTGCACTTGGTCAGTTTCAAAGGAACTTTGAATTACACCCCAGTTCTGGCTGCTGACTAAAAGGAGCAACATTCCTGCTTACTTTATATTGTGTGGTTTGTCTGGCTTTAGAAAGCCAATTCAACTTAAACTGGAAGAAAAATGTTTATTTTTTTCCTGTGTAGCCCAAAATGTAAGGAGATTACAGGAAAATTTAGGTTATTTCATGAACCTTGTTGTTAAGGGAAGAAGGATGATTGTGCAAGGCTGAAATGTGCCTGGCCAGTGTACCAAACTGCCAACCAAGAGGTCTAGGTAATTGCATCTCCGTATCTGTATTTGAGACTTTAGAATTAGCTTTAAATGAGCTAGTGACTGTAACCAGACACAGTGTAACCATAGAACCTAATAGTTGTGAGCTGATTTGCTCTGCTTTACAGGCTAAATTTTGGGATTGGTGAGCAAACTAACCTGATTAGCAGTCTGCCTCAGCTGCACTGATGTTCTGCAGCTATCAGGGTTACTTGAACTCCCTAGAATGTGGTACCGTGGAATGCTTACTGACCTCGGATTGCATGAGTGGCAGGAGTGTATGGGGGAAAACAGATTGCATTGTTTTGTGGTGTGTGCTGAGCGATTTCTAAAGTATATATGACTGCAACACCCTGCGTGAGAAGTGTGGTGGTAGTGCTAGGTAGAAGTAAGACCGAGTTCTTTACCTCTGTAGTGTCTATGAGTTAAGTGTGGCTTACATTTCTAAAGTGCAAGTTTTTCCCTGAAGTCCAGTGAAAATAATTGGGAACTTGACACTTTCTTGGTCAGATACGGGTTCTACACTTATTGAAATATCAATTGCAATTCTATGGAAATGAAGATCCACAGACTTTGAAGTCAAAGGATGAAAACAAGGTACTGCTTTGAAGAAATTGCAAGTTAGCAGTTATTTCTTTGCTTTTATTTTTCTTTCATGAGCTGAACTATTTGAAGGAGCACAGCTCTGGCTGTTTTTTTGAACACTACAACAGGTGTTGGAGGGGTTTTTGTTTTTGAGATGCAGATTTGGCTTTCTGTGGAGGAAAAACCTAGCTATTGTATAGAGGCTGAAGTTCGTCCTGGTAAAAATTGCTAGGTGTAAAGGTGAAGTATATGTTATACGTATTTGTGTATCTTCTGCATTTCAGAGGCTTTTGAGATCATGTTTCACTTACTCATATTTCTTTAGGGCTGGGATGACACTGAGTTTGTGGTTTCATCTGGCTTCGGGTGTTTGAAGTGTTGAGCTTAGGTTTATTTTCTTTCTGTGCATGTGTTTGAATGAGCTGTCTCACAGTCAACTCATAACACTAACAACTAATAGTACTTAATTTGAATTCATTTTTTTTCTCAGACTTAACACAACTAAAAGACATCTTCACAGCCAGTTGTGGTGCAAAGACGGTACTTGAGGCTGAGGTAATTGCTAATCACTAGTTTGGTCATACAGCTAGTGTGTTTTAATCATGTTGTTGCTAGTCCATATTATACTTTTTCTTTGCTGCCCTGATGGCAAGAGCTCTTTTCTCAACTTCCTACTGGTCTGTAGTTGGTGGAGGCATTTGTGGTAAAAAAAGACAAATCCAAAAACATTAAAACAAAGTAACTTTTAAGGTAAATGGAGAGTCTTGCTGTTTCAGAGTCTGGAGTAAGTTGGGGCAGAGATGAGGGAATGGCACTTTGACCCCTTGTAGATATGACTTTGTAGTTTCAGGATCCAACTTGATAGGCATGTTTTTCAGCATGAAGTCTTGTAAGAGCCTATATAAAACAGTTTCTCAGTGATGTGAATAAAGCTTTCTTCATCAGCAATCAAACAACAAAGGTCTGGTGTCAGTCCTCATACTAACCAATTGATGAAGATTACTTTTTTTTCACATGTACCATAGCAAGACACCTCTCCTTTCACCTTTTTCTGCCTCTGCTGTACAGCTTCTTTGTGTGCTGAAGTTCCTACAGGCTGGAGTTGGCGGGGGGGACAGGACAGTGGGGAATAATGCAGAGAACTGGAAGTAGAAGCTCACATGGCCAAAACCTAAGTTCTGTGTTTCTGTCTAAGCTGTGGACCCAACTGCTCTGAACTGCTCTGGTCTAAGAAATGTTAAGTAAAATGCCATGGAGGGGCTTGGGTAGTGTTGAGCAGTAGAAATGGGAAAAGTAGTTGTGCAGAGGAGTCTGTGTTTACCTGGTGCTGGAGTGTGTGGGATGTTACTCAATGGGAGCAGGATTAGCTGGTGTGAGGTCTGTTGCATAAATCCTGCCATCCTGTGACTGCAGTGTTGATGTCTTTGTCCCCATGGCTCTCAAGCATGATGTTACTTGCATATGCTTGCCTGTAATCTTGGGGAAAAACCTTTTAACTTTGAGAGTCTCTTTATAAAATTGTATTGATTTTACTTTCATCTCATTTCTCTGAGAAGCATTACTATTGTTCCTTCTGAGCAGTACAGTGATTAAAAAAGTAGTGACTGTATTAATGCTTTAATAGTTCTGAATCTTGTCAGACTTTCTGTCTCAGTTTAGCACTGAGAATTCTCATTTATTTTCACTTCTGCAGGGAGCAGTGGAAGACTGAAGAAGGTGCTAGCTTTTGTTGTATTTAGTCTGAATCTACCCGTTCATAGAAATGTTTATACTTTGATTATAAGTATATAGAATTTCTATATGCTAATGCTCTTACTAGAGAAATGTGTATATCCCACAGAGAAAAAGAATCAACTTCAAGCTGTTGTGCTACACATTTAAACACAACTGCTTGTGTGACAGTCATTTTGATTCCTGAGTATGGTTTTTCCTTCCCCTATTTTTGATAGCAGCGTATTGCAGCATTATTAGTGAATAATTACACTGAAGAGCATTGTTGCGGTTTAGCAAGGAGCTGTTTTTTGGTATCGGGGGAGGGAGTTGCAGTGAAGACCTGGTAAAGACTTCTTCGACTCTCCCCTGGTGGGTTCATACCCACCCCCCGGCCTGGCTGGGCCAATCTGGCGCCTCCTGCCATCACTATTTAGGGACGGGAATTTGAAGTGCTTGGGAGGAGTTGTAGGAGTGGTACAATATGAAGGCGACCACACGGGCCCCACAGTCAGAAGCAGAAAGGCTGAGGAGAGAACCCAACATGTGGATGGAACCAGATGTCCAGATCCAGACCTGTTTGGGCATCCCAGAGCCTCCTTTTCTGCCATTCCTCACCCACCTGTAAACTGGGCATGATGTTAAGATGGTATCAAATACTTGTTGGCCAGCCTGGGTCAGCTGCTCAAGCTGTACCCCTTCCTGATTTCTCACGGGAGTTAACGGTATCCTGGCTCAAACCGAGACAAGCATGGATTTGTATTTGTGGCATTACTTTTATCATGAGACTTTTTGCATATAGAGTCCTAGGAAATACACCTCTAGAAACTGTTTGATTGCTTGTGTAGACATGAAAACCAATTTGAATGGTAATTTGGAATTTGCTTTTGTAAAGAAAGACAGCAGAACCTCTGCACTAGTGATGGACTTGGATATCTTTCCTCAGATCTGTGGGACGTTGTCATTACATATGATTAGAAAGATACTGCAAAGCAGTTCAGTGTGCTGCAGTTTCTGCTTATGGATGACTGTGCTATAGACAGGAAACATCAATTTTTGTTGAAGTTGGTCTTTTAATTGGAGTTGTTTTGTACAGCCCAGGCAGTGGAATCTGCACAAGTTCCTGTGTGTGTAAAAGACAATGAAAGTAACTTGTTTCCATCTTATGGAATAAGCCTTCTGATACGAGAACTTTTTTTTTCTGTTGAGATTCTGGTCAAGGTGGGACAGTTTTACAGTGGCTAGTTAAAGAGAAAACAACAGGTGCCTTTAATGACACATTTTCCCTTTTAGAAGTGTGTATTTGTCAGACTTGTTTGACACTGTGAATTTCTCCTTCATTTATGCTTATATAGGTGAAGCAAATTATTAAGCTAATGTTACTTGGGATGAGAACGCAGACTTAAGTAGTTTATTTAAAGTACAGTAAACTAACACAAGACAAAATGTATGAGTGTCTCAAGTTCAAGATTCAGACTACACGTTGTTTTATTAGTCAGTAGTCTACTTTGAGGGCATTTCTAGACTTTCTTACCACTTTGATTTATTCCAGCTATGCAAAAAAGGACTCTGATCTTAATGGAGCCCAGATGAAAGTTCGAGAGCTTGAAGCAGCCCTCAGTTCTAAAGAAGCTGCACTGGCAATAGCCATTAGTGATAAGGAAAGTCTGGAAGGAGGACTTGAGAACTTAAAATATCAAATTGGACAGGTAAGAAGAGATATTTAACAATCAAGTTACTGTCAACAAATGATGTATTTTTATACATAATGCATTTATAAGAAGAGCTGTAATTCTGGTAAAATCAAACTTTGTATCAAAAAAAAAAGGATGCAAGCCTGTCGTCTAGTCACAACTGGAACAAACTCTTTCACTGTCAGCATTGGAAGCAGTATTGAGTTTTGTGTCTATGTCCAGTACTAGTCAGTTTATTAATAAAATGAGTGGTGGAGTAGAGTACTTGTAAAACTGTGGACTGAAATTGCAATGGATGGTACTTTTGCTGAAGAGAACAGCTCAAAAGTCAGAATGAACTTGTACAATTTGTCAACTATTTTGAGGGAGAGACTGACTTCATAAATAAAGATAATAAATAACTGAGAAGCAACTGATTCACTCTGCCCTCATTTTGATGTTTTGCCTGTGGTTCTCCATTCTGTAGGAATCTGGTAGAACAAAGATGGAAAAAAGGCCTTGTGCTAGTTTTGTTATCCCATTGAAACACATGCTTTGCGACCTTAAGCAGCACCACATCGAGAATGAGGACAGAGACTGGGAAACTAGTATTTTTTTCATGTGGAAAAATTGAAGTTTTGTAAGGAAAATTGCCAAGTAGCACTCTAATATTAGTTACTGTCGTGGTGTAGGCCCATCAGGGAACAAAAGACCACATTTAGCCTCAAGTACCGAAGACTTAAGGATTGCTAAATGGCAGGGAGAGCTTAAGGTGCAGGACAAAACAGACCAGGCTACTCGGCTTGGGGAAGAAAAACAGAAAAAAAAATTAATAACTAAAACATAAAACCCCAAAAACAGAACCAAAACAACACAGAATGGTACAGAGATGAAGAGTCCCACCAGCCCTTTAAGACCACCTGCTCCCCACCCCTCCCCTCTTCCCGGGCTCAGAGCCCTGATCCCGGTGTTTTATACCTCCGTCCCCCCTGAACGGCCCAGGGGGGCAGGGAGTGGGGGTTTCAGTCAGTCCGTTCCTGGTGGCTTCTGCCGTTTGTCTCACCTCAGGGCAAGTGGGTTCCGCACCAGTCCTCCTTGCAAGTCCGTGAGGTACCACACACACATGGCAGCCCTGCACGGGCTGCACCGACGCACATTTGTCCCAAAGCCCTGCACGGGCTGCACCGATGCTCATTTGTCCCAAAAGTTGCTGCTCCTCTCTGCCTCTCGTGTGGGGCTGCTCTGCGGTGCACAGGCTCTCCAGCATGTCCTGTGCCATGACCGCCTCCCCCACACAGTCTCTGGCCCGTCCGGGCACACTCACATGAAGTTGCTGCTGCTGATCCATAGGTTGCAGGGGTACCGGCTGCACTCTCACCACGGCTTGCAGAGGGGTCTCTGGTCTGATGCTCCATCCTTCCTCCTTCTCCGACTGTGGGGTCCGCATGGTCGCCTCCATCTTGTACCACTCTTACACCTCCTGCCTGGCACCTCAAATTCCCGTCCCTAAATAGTGATGGCAGAGGTGCCAGATTGGCCCAGCCGGGCCGGGGGTGGGTCTGAACCCAGGAGTCGGGGGAGAGTCTAAAAAACTTTTACCGGGTCTTCACTGCAACCTGCTCCCCCTGTTACTAAGCAAAAGCAACTCCTTGCTAAACCATAACAGTTACCAATATGAAATATAGCACTCACTTGTGCAAGTAATTGCAAAAGGCAGGGAAAACGCATTAGTGGTGTAAATATCTGATTTGCTTGTTAAGTTCAACCATAATTTGTAGTTAGATGTAATTCAAGGTAGCTGAGATCATTGTGTTATGTGAGTTCTGCTACGTAATTATTCATTTATTTTCTTAAAGCTTGAAACTGCTTTAGCTGCTGCCAATGAACAGCTTACAAATGAAACCCTACGGAAGGTGGATCTTGAAAACCGTTGTCAGACTCTCATCGAGGACCTGGAATTCCGCAAAAATGTGTATGAGAAGGTAAATGCTTTATTCTCAAGAATTCACATTTTTAAAGGGAAGACAACAGGTACATAATTCCAGAATATGAAAATAATTTAGGTTAGTAAGGACCTTAGTGATCTGATCTGAATTCCAACTCAGTGGGAAGACTTCCTTGTATTCCATCTGAAAGATTTCCAACTCTTTCTCTTCGAAAAATTGTTAGCTCAGTAGCTCACTTAAAATTCCCTCATGTGTTGTGCTGCTTTATGTTAAAATCTACCCCTAGTATTGCAATGTACTTGTGTTTTCATAGTAATGAGAAAGTAGGTTGTTTCTTGCGTAATCCCTTTGCGAAATCGAGGAGGACACAAACAGATGCTATGGGGTTGTACTGGTGTTTCAACTTCAGAACTTTCTAATGAGGTGCTTTTGAATAACAGAAGCAGAAGTTGATGAATATTTGTCTTTTAGAGTTTTTTCTTGATACCTTCCTTTTTAACTTGTAGTACTTGGCTTTCCAAGAGGAACCTAACAGCAGTAAAAAATGTACCTAGCTATATTATCTTTTCCTCATTAGTTGTATTTTCAGCTTTGTTCACATCATTGGCATCTGTTTTTTTTCCTAGAGACTGTGGGCAAGCACACAAATAAATGGTGAAAATACTGGTTAGTGAAAGTCACTGATTAACTTCACAGTGCTTTCATTTTGTGCAAGCACAGAAGATACCTAAAGGAAAGGGGAATATGTCTCTCAAATCTATTTAAGTTGAGGTGTATTTGTTGAAATTGCAGACAGAAGGAAATGTGACTGTAGATGCTAATGGTATCCTTTCTCTTATTCCAGTGCTTACCTGATGATTGCAAAATAAGATATTACACAGATCAGACAGGGGAAATTGCCCTGTATGTCTACTGAAAATTTCAGTGTCAAAATAATGCTGATCCACAAGGAGGGCCAAAACCTTCCAGAACTTGTTTTGTCTCATTTACTGAATGTTATTTTACTTTTTATCTGTTTTAGGAAATCAATGAAGTAAGAAGGAGACATGAAACTCACTTAGTTGAGGCTACTTCTGGGCATAAAATTGAATATGAACATAAATTGGCCCAAGCCCTTTGTGACTTAAGAGAGCAGCATGAAGCACAAATGAATCTGTACAAAGCAGAGCTTGAACAGACTTACCATGACAAGGTGAGAACATATTTTCATACAGTTGTCTGTTGTACTTTATTTGTATTTTACTTAAAGATACCTTGACTTGCTTGCATTTCAGAGGATTTTATTGTGGAGTTTTGTTTAAAATAACCATGCTTTTGATTGTGAATTTGCATTTTAAGGTCTCACTTTGGGAGCAAGTTTAAACCTCAGGAAGCACAATAATATATGAAGGTGAACTTCAGGGAAAACAGTGATTAGTACTGAGGTTAAACTCAATTCAAAAAAAACTCATGTGTTTTACATATCATCTGTAACAGTCTTGATAAGGTTTACCATATTTTGTGTAAAACTTGCTTCATAATGGGTTTTGCTGAGAAGACAGCATCCTGAGTCCTCGGACTCTCTACAAAACATGAGGAAGTTTTACCACACCCAACAATTTCCACTTATCACACCCAAGCTGAAATCGGTTCTACTTCACAATTTCCTTCCTTAGCTGTGGTTCAGCATTTCTGTCAGGAGGGATCCTGAAGTTTCAACAGAACCTGGTTTCTGTGGCTATACTTTTTGCAGTTAATATTTTTAAAATAGTCTTTAACAGCGTGCAGTTGTTTATCTTCAGGGCTCCAGTCTGACTTGGAAAAACTTATTTAAAAATTAAGACCAAGCAAAACTATTTTAATCTAAATCTTTTTACAACTGAGGATTTGTTGTTACCTCTGTTCAGTTATACAGTTTCTGGTGGTTTGGACTCTTAATTTAAGGGTTTTTTTTTTACATTCTGTTTGCGACTACAAGTCCACTAATAAGTCTGGTGCTGCTGAAGTGCGTGTGTAATGATGTAGCCAGCTATTTTTTTTAACTTTATTTGAACTTGAATTTGTAATGAGTAAAGCAGTAGTGACTCATGGCACTGATACTGTAATCTGAAGGTACGTTGCCAATTTGCTTTTGTTGGAAGTAAATTAGCATAAATTTGTGGGTTTTTTAGAGAACTTGTAATGTCAGTTTAGCTTCTCTTTAAGCATACTCAAAAAAAACAGTGCTGCAGTAACTAAATGTGTAAATATGTAAAGCTAAACACTGGCCAGCATGAAAATGGGACTTAGACAGTACTTCAGCTGGACTGCTACAAGGGCAACTCTTAAGGTTTTTAATCCTAGAATAAGTATTTGTAGTATTGTGGCTTCAGGCGGCATGATCCAGCGTGGTAGTTAAGCAATAATATTTAACCCCTAAAGAGAGATGTTTCGTTGTTTTAGTTGGAGAGAAGAATTTTGTGGTTCAGTACGTGTACAGTTTCTAGTGACTCATCTTTTAATAAAAGTTACTTTGAAACTGATGTCATAACTTTTTATTCACTGCAGCTTGAGCATGCTAGGCTGTCATCTGAGATGAGCAATTCTGTAGTCAACTCAGTAAGAGAAGAACTGCATGAAAGTCGCGTGCGAATTGATAATCTGTCTTCCCATCTCAACAGCCTTCTGAATGAGGTAACAAAAGATGTTTGACTCTTCAGTCTTGTTAAGTACAGATGTTGATTTTTAGATTAAAGGTCTTTCCCTTAACTTGTATGTTCAGCATCATTATTTGAATTTGACTTCTGTTCTACTGTTTGTACTCTTTTCAAATATCTTAATGTCACTTTTTGACAAAGCTGAATTTTTCATGCAGTATCCTGCTACAGAGTGAGTATTTGAAAGGTGGTGTACAGGTAACTGGCCTTTGCAGAATCTTATACGATTAAATAATTAAATAATTTAGTTCTGTGGTATTTGGATGGTTTAGCATAAGGTTCTCCAGCATAAGATTCCATAAAGCAACATTCGAAGTTACAGTTGGAATGAGCAGTCTGTCTCTTTTCATTCTAGATCCAGTTTGCATCTAGAACCCCAAAAAAGGGGTATTACCAGGAATAGAGTAAAACATGAGACTTGGAAAACAGATCAAAACTCTACTTGAGCATTTGTAGAGCAAGATCTTGAGCAGAAACTTAGAGCCCATTGTGTCATCTTCAGATATGATTTGTGTGACCAGTGATATGTTCAGTACAGACTTATTGATGGGAGTAATGTCATGCACTGTAGTGGAAAATGTAGAGGAGAAGAATGAGAAAAGTTGAGTTAGTTCTGAAGTGGGCTTTTGTAACTAATCCGTCAAAAATGCAACAGAATATCTTTGAAAAATAAAAAATACTTGTAATATGTGCCTGTGATTCTTTCTGTGATATATTTTTCATTTATTTCTCCTGTACAATGGACTCTTGTAGGACTCATTCTGTGTATTTTCAGTGAAGAATATAAATGCAGGGAACATTATTTTGTAACTTTCCACATAACTTGGGAGATACCAGTATGAGTCTTCTCAGTTTTTACTGTTCTAGGTAAATTTATCTCTGGATCAGGTCAGTTGATGTAATGTACATTAAGTTACAAAACAAGTAAATTGAGAGTTTTGTATTGGATCTTAGTTCTGCATTCAGATTATCATCTTTCTCTTGGTGGTTCAGTCAACAAGTATTTCAGAGGTTGTTTTCCTTTAATTACCTGTGTTCTGTTGCATATTTAGGAGTGATAGCCAGGTACAGAGAACTGTCTTCTGAATTTGCAGAGGTCTTTGTTAACTTCATGGCTATCCAAATTGACTTCTGGCAGTTTGACTGTAGTTGGCCACCAAAGCCCCCATTTTGCTGCTCCAGATTTTTTGTAGTGCTAGTGATGTCAACCAGTAGTTTTATTTTCCATTTGTTACCACTAACTCGCTAACTTTGGCCCTTCTCTTGGAAGAAGGTGATTCTGTTATGACTGCTGATCTGACTTAACAACATTCAACTCTGTAGTAGTTGCCATGCGACACTTAAATTTTATTAAATGCTTTGTCTAACTCTTAACATTGACAACCAGTTACGCTGGTCTTCTGTATCAGCCTCTTAGGCTACCTGTTTTCATTTTGTCTGGACTATGATGGGTGCATAGCAAACTTGATGACTTGAGCTAGAAAATGTGACAGTGAGGCATTGATTCCCATGTCTGTCCTCTAATTAAAAAAAGTTGTAAGAGACTGTCAAACAGAAGAAAGCATGCTCAGGGAAAGAAGCTTGAAAGCTGTCATCATTTGGCCTTTCTTTAAGCATTCCATTCTGTTGCTACAGTAATAAGTTCTGCTGGCTTGATGTTTGTTTTTTAAACTATGTGACAAGTTAGCTTTCTTCATGGAACACAGCTGTACTTTCAGCAAGCCTTGAACGCTTTGATAACAGGCAAAGCAGCATTCAGTTCAGAACACCTGTTCCTTCAGAGGATTTTCTTTCCAGAATTCAGAATTGTCAGTAGCAAACTGAAGCAGGAAGCAGACATTCCAAAGCTAAAGGGCAATTACTTACCGCAGGTCTGAGGCATGCTGAGCTGCACATCGATGTGTCCTGTCCAGCACATCTCAAATGCTTTGACTCTTAAAGCTTAATTTTTTTTTTTGACTGAGTAAATTCAGGCATAGTAAATATCCTCAGATCTCAGAAAACTAGAGCAAGTACTTATCTAAGTACGTATTAAGTTTCACTGCAACTTAAGATGTGTTTGTTATAGAACAGGTGGAGAACAAGAAGTTGAATATGGGTGAGTTTTTGAATTCAAAGAGGGGAGGATGCTTCATGTTTTGAATTCCATGTTACCTGAATAGCAAAATGTAGGAGGTTTGGATGAGCTTGTATTTGCACTATTGATGTTTTCAATGCTTTCTAGTCTAGAGCTTGGCAAGATAGAGTGCAAGAACTTGAGGACAACTTGGGTGAGGAACGGGAAAGCTATCGCAAAATACTGTCTGAGAAAGAGAAGGAGCTGTCAGAGATAAGGAATCAGATGCAGGAGCAGCTGAATGACTATGAACAACTTCTGGGTGTTAAACTGGCACTTGATGTGGAAATCACTGCATACCGGAAATTGCTGGAGGGTGAAGAAGAGAGGTATGAAAATGTAGCAACAAGTGCAAGTATCTGTGTGTTGCCCTTGTCTCACTCTGTTAACAAGCAGTTCTTATTGCAATGCTTTCATTAAGTGCTTTACTGCAGTTTCCAAAGTATTGTTTGTTTTTGTCCCCTCCCGCCTGATGTGTGCTTCCAAGTCTCTGTGAGACCAAGCTGCTTGTGTATCAGACCAATAGCTCTCAAGGGAACAGGTACTTTCCTTCTGTTAAGATTGAGAATGTAGTTAATGAGAATGTAAGTAATTTGGTGCAGTGGCTAATGCTGTTTTTCTGTGCCAATTTTTGCCTGGTCACAGCTTTCACTTGAAGTTGTTTGATACTTCACTCATCTCAGAATTACATCCTACTGGTCCAAGCTTATTTCTGAAGTATGTGCTGTCGAGTTTTAGGACACATTTCCTACAATGGCTTTAAGCCCTCCTAGGATTTTTTTCTCTTGTTCTATCTAGCTGGGAATGCAGTCTCTAACAAATGCATAGAGATGGCTTTATGGTCTTAATGTAGTAGTCTTATCAGTATTGTATGCTCCAAAAGCATTAATGAGCTGCTTAACAACACTTCTTATTTGATCCTTCAAAAAGTATCTAAGGCTTTGGTTCTCCATGTAGCATGCTTTGTTTACTGTGCTCTTGTATCTTTTTGCTGTATAAATCTACAGTAAGAGGAGGAGAGGGAAAGATTACTAAATAAATGTTAGAAAAATAAAATCGAAGTTTGATGTGTGCATATTTCTTCCTTTCTTTAATATAGGTTGAAAATTTCTTCAATCCCATCCTCCCGAGTGACAGTTTCACGAGCTTCATCCAGCCGTAGTGTGCGTACAACCAAAGCAAAGAGGAAGAGAACTGATGTGGAGGAATCTGAGGCCAGCAGTAGTGTGAGCATTTCCCACTCAGCTTCTGCCACTGGAAATGTTTCTATCGAAGAGATAGACATAGATGGAAAATTCATCCGCTTGAAGAACAACTCTGAACAGGTTTGGAAATGCACAAATACTACAACTTCACAAGGGGCCGGTGAGAGGCATCCTCAGCACTCTTTAAGCCCTCCAAAGGCAGCTCATCTTTGGTTTAAATTACACAGATTGATCTGGTTCCAAGTGTCTGTCCCCTCTAATCAATTAAGAGACAGATGCCTCCAGATGGCAATAGACATGCATCTGAATTACCTGTCTAGGGTATTGGCTGAGAGTGGCTTAATTTACTGAGTGGAAGAATCCTCAACAACTGTTTTGGTTAGACAGCTAAGGATTTAGGTTTCAGACAAACCAAAGACTACTTCTAGTGAGTCAGGACTTGCCATGTTTTCCTTTGAGTTTCTCAAGCTTATGAGACTTTTCTCCCCATGCTGTTGTGGTTTGACCCAGCTAGCACAGCAGCACCACGACAGTCTCTTGCTTGGTGCCCCCATTCACCCCTACCCTTGTTAGGATGGTGGAGGCCCCAGCGAAATGAGAGGAAAAAGATAAGCAAGGTTGTTGTGGATTAAGACAAGAGCAGAGAGGGCTCACTGCCAGTTACAGTTCCATGCAAAACAGACTCCACTACTTGACTTAAAAAGGAAAGTCGGAAAGTTCATTCTCCTACCTACAAGAAACAGAACAGAATAAAAGCAAAAAGGGAGTAGGATGATGAGACCATTGCAACCAGCACTTTCAGATCTTCCTCCCCCATCCCTCCTTTCTTCCTGAGCCCAGCGGACTGCTCCCGATATCTCTACCTCCTCCCCCCTCAACAGCTTGGTGGAGGGTAGGGAATAGGAGATGTGGCCAGTCTCACAGATGGGCTCTGCCACTTCTCTGAAATGAGGATGACTCCTGGTATTCTTCCCCTGCTCCGATACAGGGTCCCTCCCCAGGGACACAGTCCTAACGAACTTCTCTGATGTGGGACAGAATAAACAGGAAGAAGCCTCCTCTTCCAGCTTGTTCTTTAAAAAGTGATTGTGGAGGCGCTTAATTGGCTCAGCCCCAGGAGAGGGTCTGACTCAGAGCTGGGGAGTTTTGGGCAACTTCTTACAGGAGCCATCTTTACAGCCCCTTCCCCCTTACCAGAAAGGGCTGTCATATCAAACCATGACAGCTGTGGACCACATGGATTCTCCCCTTTTTAATTTAACTAGATGTCTGTTGTTCCATGGAAGGACCATCAAGTTCTGTTACCATTAACTATGGATGGTTCAGGGTTACAGCACTTTACCAGAGGTGTAGATTTTTGTAACTCTGTAGTGTGACGTAATTATCTGTTTGACTGTGTGTATACATACATATATAAACAGACAGAAAATACATAAAATCCTTTAAATGTAGTATGTTTTGTTTCAATGACCGACTGAATGTTAGCAGATCAAGATCAATAAGATCGTTTCTTGTAGGTGATTTTAACTGTTTTCAGGCTCTAGTGACAACTGTTCAATAATTGTCTGATTAGGGGAGTTTTAAACACCTGCATTTGTTTTGAAATAGTCATTCTGTAATGATCATAGAATCTTAGAGGTTGGAAGGGACCTTTTAGAGAACACCTACTTCAGCCCCCCCTGCGAAAGCAGCTCCACCTAGATCAGGACACATGGGAATGTATCTATGTGGGTCTTGAAGACCTCCAGGAAGGAGACTCCACACCCTCCCTGGGATCCTGTTCCAGCACTCAGTCATCCTCACAGTAAAATACTCCTTGTCCTGTTGCTTGCTACAATAGAAAAAAAGGATGTCCCAACCTTCTCATACCCACCATTTATATACTTAAAAATATGAAATAGAGCCCTCCTCAGTCTCCTCCAGACT
>WBNH01001275.1:0-16608 GCA_013401255.1 Urocolius indicus
ACCCTATCATTCTATGAATCTATAATTCTAACAACTGGCCCATCAGGCTTAGAGTCAATAGCCTGTATGAAATGTAATGATTCTGATAAGAAGGAGGAAGTTAATAGTATAAACTCAAATTTCCAATTTGATCTCAGAAGCTTGCCAAGGCAATTTCAAAATACCTGAACTTTTCTTTTTGACAAATGTAAACATTTTATTTTTGTCTTACTTCTAAGTAAAGATTTGACATTGTTGGGCCAAAGCCTTATTTAGCAATAAGGTAAGACTGAAATACAAACTCCTCAAAGAATTTACATTGATAATTTTTTTTTTCCTGATAGTAATCAGGAAAAGTACACCTACTGTTGCACATAACTGATACATTTTTTTTAAAACATAAAGCTGGTTACAGGAGAGAGTTTTTAGTGTGAAAATTTTCCTGATTCACTTCAAATATCATTCAAATTGCTCCAAAAAGTCACTTAAGCACAAAGACTTGAATTGTGAGTATCTAATATCATGAGGTTGAGGGATTTTGATCCTCTATTTTCTTTACTCAGAAATTCTGCCATAATTGTCACAATTACTGTAGTGCTGTAAGTGATTATATTATCCAGCCAATATGCTTGGAATGGAAAGAAAGGACAAAGATGTTTTTTTCCAAGGTTTAGGAACATAAAGTCCTTAATCTGTCTACTTGTTTATCAAGAGACTACTCTGTCTTTGTTGGGGATGTGATACCACACATAACAGATGGTCCACCAAAGCCCTATCACGTTTACTTTAATTATTTGTGAAAGATTGCAGAGGCAGAGGGAGGAACTATGATTATACAATAATATCAGAAAGGAATACAAAGCCAAGTACTAAACCATAACAAGAATAGTATGCTGGAGGAAACAGTTATTAATGCACAGGTTGCCCTGATACTGCTCCAGGACGTGCCACTTTGGCAGAAATGATAAAACGAGAGCAAAACAAGCACGATGCTAAAAAAGTTTCATTGTTCATACTTAGCTTTTTCACACTCCAAAGCCACACACACCAGACTTTGCATAGTTTGTCCATACAATTACTAATGTTATGAAGCCATATGTAAAATACAAAAGATACACCATTAACTGGTAAATAAGCTTAATTGCAAAAGGCTCTAAAGGACAAACTTGAAACGTAAAAGGAGACCAAATAGCCTTTTAATATGAGGCAATGTTAAGCACAACAGAGCTATGTTTTTTAATTCTCCTAAGCCCTTAAATGCTTTTGCATGAGCCAAATAGTCAAGGAGCTTCCATGCAGGAGAATGGAATTTTTTTTTCTGAGCGAAATAGACTTATGCTAAGCTGCTTCTCCCTCACTAGATCCAGTAAGTTACATCTATCAAGATTATCTTCCTCAAAGTACCAATACTCTTGTGAAAACACCAAAAGTCTGAAAAGTATTAAATTACTTTTGACAATGTATTCCATATATTGGAAAAAAGTTTAGACACTGATTTGCTTCAGTTGTTTTCCTGCCACTGTCCACTGGCAAACATCCCTCTTCCAAAATTCCGCAATACTGAGTTCTTTTGTGTCAGGGCACAATGGGCAATCACCTTTGATTTCCCATCTATTAGATAAATCATAGACAGAAAAATATAATTATATTAAATTAATAGATATATAACACCTTAAATCTAATGTTGTATTAGGAGTATTTTCTCTACCCAGAACTTCTGGAACGAAATTTCTTTCCCCACCTTGCCCAAGTCTACCATTCATTTCAAAGTATGGATACCAAAACACTCATTACCTTCATTATCTATTTCATCAGTGTTATAACGGTAAGTTACCTCTGTGTTTATACTCATATTTGATTGTATATTCAAGGATAATACCAAATTTTGACAGATATTTAAATCAAGATGATGGTTAGCTGTGAAGCCCAGACTTTCCCCATTCATAAGAGGCAACTGAGTACATTTGTTCTGTGCTATGTCGTTCTACATCCACAATTTCATACTGATTTTTGCTCATATAAATTCTTTAAGCTGGTTCCATAGACTCAGAGAAATATAAACTAAGCAATTCAGTTGTCTTTTCAGAATTATTTACATCTCAACATGCAATCACCTTTGCTAATCCCATATTTCCTTCACTTTCAGGTCATTGAAAGATATATTGACTGACACTAGATATAGTACCAATCTGCATTCAAATTCCCAGTAATTATTCCTCCTTGAAATAAGATTCCTTTCAATAGTTGTTTTGAACTATATTTATATCCTCAGGTGTACTTAAGTGATATGGTATTGGGAGTAAGCACTTTCCCTCCCCAGAATGTTATACAGCCTGAAATGAAAATATATCTCATGCCTACAAAATTAGAAATATTTGTCCCAATTAAAGTGTCAGAGAATAAAATCAGCTTATTTCAGAGGGCATTTTCAACAAATTCACAGACATTTTTTATCAATATTGCCTTGTCTATTATTTCACTTAATTCTAATTCCAATTGACTAGACTTCAGCTGGCCTGAGCATCCAGCTTGCCTGTTTCAAACATCAGAATGACAGTAGTGCTTCTAGCCTTTTAGATTCTCATTCTTAATCATTTAGATCTCAAAGGAAATATTCTGGTCAGAAAAGGGCACTGCTTACTCCAATCTGGTGAAAAAAAATATCAGTAAGTTTCATAGATATATCAGAATAAGTATATTTAGAGCAGTGTTCACAGAATGTTGTGCAACATGCTTTGTAGGTGATACTACAGAAACTACAGAAGCTAAGCTATTCAGAGAAAAAAAATATTTTCAAGTAGCACGTTATTTATGTTACATCCACATTATCACCTTAGATTTGCAGTCTTACAGGAATCAGAGAGAAAAGCTAGATCCTTTTCACTAAGTTTTAGTATTCCATATGCCGACAAAACCCTTGCCTAAAATGCATCACAGATTTCATGTTCTGAAACAAAGTTTCACGTCCATAGAAAGCTTAAGCTTGAGAGTCATCTTCCTTCTTCACTGCACACACTTGTTTTTCTCTGACATGTGATTCTCACTGATGTAACAATTTTCACCATTTGAGACAAATATCCATAATTGTACCGGTACTCCAAGAGTCACCACCTTAAGACACTTCAGAAAAGGTAATAATCAGTTCGGTGTCCATTAACTCTATCGTGACCTCTTCATATCAGACCTTCCCTTAGAAGAGACATCAAGATAATTTGAGTTTTACCGGCATTTTTTTAATGAGAATGACATTGACAGGTGATGAATCTGAAGTAGATGTAGAGTTCCCAACAAATAGTTCTGGAATGTACTAGTACAAGGCAGAGTGGGAAACCCAGACTGTGATGAAAAAAACATCCTATATGAATAACCCAAATTCTTTTCTCATTGAACACCTGTTCAAAACACTTGTGTGGTGATTACTTCAGCTTTTACTAATATGTATGTTGGATATGAAAGGAGAGATCTTGGGAGCTGTCAGGGAATGTTGCTTCTTGGTCATTGGCCAGGCAGTGAAATCCCTCTTTGGCCATTAACAAATAATTCCTTTGGAAGAGTCAGGAAGAGTTCAGCTAAGCAACCATCTAATTTCTTACTAAAGAAAAACAAGTTATCTGTGAAAAGGATGGAGGCAGTGTCAATGCTATTTACAGCTGTCACAATTGTCACTCTTGTAAATTCAATCAATCCTTTCAGTGTCTTGTTCAAAACAAATGTGTTCTATTACATGTCACTGCAGATGATAATTATATTCAATCCTATTTTTAAGCCTTCATTGTAGGAGGAAAACAAAATAGGATGTTCACTTCATTAATTTTTTCTTCTATATGTGAACAGTTAACCGTGAAGAGCATTACTGTTTAAGCAAATGTTAAGTCGTCTCTATGTGTAATACTCTACAAAGACAGAGCATTCAGCATTTTCCACTCCATTTCAGAGTAGAAACAATAAAAGTAAATATGAGTGCTATGTAACATCAGAGCTCTTTATAGCTGCCCTATTTCAATTGTAGATCTGCACCTTTCTTGTCTGTCTAGCCTTACAGAGGTTGTATCTACTTTAAACACTATGAAATTTAATAATTGCAAAAAAAATTAACTATAACAGCAGCAGCAAGCCATTAGATTCCACTAATCCATCATTTTTATAGAAAAAAATATGTTTACTTCGCAATGAGCAATTTATAGATTCAGAGAGTACAATAAGGATTTATATTTGTAATCTATTATTTCACAAAAAATAATTCTAGTAAGAGAAAGGCTAGATAAATATTGGAAGAGCTTGACATTTTCTGTAGATTATTTGTAAAATAAAAAAAAATTGCTTAGCATTGCACCAAATGGGGAATAGAAAAATCTGCAGCTGGTAAGCTGACGTATAATTTTTAAAGAATGTATATCTTTTCATGTTAAAAAACCCACATACAACAAAACTCTCACACTTTAAAGTAGATGTTATTTGCACCATTCACTTACATTTAGCTTCAAGAATACAACCTCTTCTGATCAGAAGGACAATTTTCTGGTGATTCACATTGTGTCATCTGCTCATAGATAGAAACTTGTGGCATAAAAATCAGTGCATAGTTAATAGTAAAAACATATCTGAATATCTATCATTTCTCCCTGTGACTGTTCCTCTCCCTTATCTTTCCTGTCACACACACCTTTGTCAGCACTTGGAAATTCTGCAGGGAATCACTTAGAGAGGAGCTCTGGTTCAAAGGTCTCTCCACACTACACACGCCATTATAGACATCCCTGAATTACAAGCTTTCCTCCCAAAGACAGATTTTTGAATCCTCTGCTCCTTTAGCAATTAAATGAATCTCATGAGGTTCAACAAGGACAAGTGCAGAGTCCTGCACCTGGGAAGGAACAACCCCATGCACATATAGGCTGAGGGTCTAATTGCTGATGAGCAGCTCTACAGAGAGAGACCTTGGAGTCTTGATCAATAATAACCTAAACATGAGGCAACAATGTGCCATTGTGGCCAAGAAGGCCAATGGCATCCTGAGATGCATCAAGAAGAGCGTAGACACTAGGTTAATGGAAGTTCTTCTCCCCCTCTACTCTGCCCTGGTGAGGCCTCATCTGGAGTCCTGTGTCCAGTTATGAGCTCCCAAGCTCAGGAGGGACAGAGAACTGCTGGAGAGAGTCCAGCACAGGACCACCAAGATGATCAGGGGACTGGAGCATCTTTCATACAAGGAAAGGCTGCGAGAACTGGGGCTGTTTAGTCTAGAGAAGAGACTGAGGGGAGAGCTTATTAACATTTACTAATATCTAAATGGTGGGTGTCAGGAGGTTAGGGCATTCCTTTTTTCTATTGCGTCTAACAACAGGACAAGGGGTAATGGGATGAAGTTGGAACACAAAAAGTTCCTTTTAAACGCAAGAAAAACTGCTTTCCTGTGAGGGTGAGGGAGTCCTGGCACAGGCTGCCCAGGCAGAATGTGGAGTCTCCTTCCTTGGAACTCTTCAAGCCTTGCCTGGACATGTTCCTATGCAACCTGATCTAGGCAGACCTGCTTCTGCAGGGGGTGTTGGACTAGATGATCTCTAAAGGTCCCTTCCAAACCTACCATTCTATGATTCTATGAAATGATGTGCTGTGGGCTAGTTTGTTGTGGCTGTTTTTAAGAGCATCATAAATCTTTCCAGCTAAATCATGCATTCTGTATGGAGGAAATTCTAGATATTTGTTCAATGCTTTTAACTTTAGGTCAAGTAGTAGTATTTTTTACTCTTTCTGTAAGTCTGAGGTTAGCTAAATATATTTAGAGCATCGTTTTCTCATGCTTTAAAAATACTTTAATTTCTAAGCAGTTTGACAAAAATCAACCAATACACACAGAAAGTATATCCCTTCTCAAAGACAGTCTTACCACTGCAAGGCTTTCTTCTTCTATTCTGAAAACATATTCATATTTTCTGGGAAGAATTAGGATGTCCCAACAAGATATCCACGCAAATCTAACTATTTATAAGAAAAAATAGATAAAATTTTTCCTCAGAATCCCACAATCTTTTATTAAAATATATTTCATGTTAAATCTTCTTCACTATATAAAGACTGAAGGTAAAGGGGCAAAGGGTTGTTTTTTGGTTTGATGTGGGTTTGTGTGGTTTTTTTTTTATGTTGTAGTTTTGTTGTGAGAGAATGTTTGTTAGGTTGGTTTGCCTTTTTTTTACTCTAGTTAATCCTTTGTTACCATATAAAATTAGCTTTATATAATGTCAACTATATACAAGTTATATCAGTGAAAATAAATACATACCTTGAACACAAGAGTAATAATCTAGGTAAAACTGTTCTATCCCAAACAAATAGGTTCAAACTGCTAAGTGAATTGGAGTAAAATTTCCTGGCTTTCATATAGATCAAGAAATGAAAAGTTATTCACCCATAAAGAATATCTCAAAATGAAGATCAGTAAAAAAACATTGTGAAAAAATCTGATGGTTTTGGCAAGGTTCTTTATTACAGGTGCATACTAAAGAGAATTTCTGAGAGGGTTGGTGAAAAAGCCTATACCATTCTCATCCTGCTCGGCCTCTGCTCTGCCCTGGTGAGGTGTCATCTGGAGTCCTGTGTCCATTTCTGGGCTCCTCAGCTCAAGAGGGACAGAGAACTTCTGAAGAGGGTCCAGTGCAGAGCCACCAAGATGCTCAGGGGACTGGAACAACTTCCTTATGAGGAAAGGCTGCGGGAACTGGGGCTGTTTAGTCTGGAGAAGGGTAGACTGCGAGGGGATCTCATTAATATTTACAAATATCTGGATGTCGGGATGTTGGGGCATCACTTTTTTTCTGTTGTATCTAGTGACAAGGCAAGAGGTAATGGAAAGAAACTGGAACACAGAAAGTTCTATTTAAACATAAGGAAAAAGTATTGTGCTGTGAGGGTGAGGAAGCCCTGGCACAGGCTGCCCAGGAAGGGTATGGAGTCTCCTTCTCTGGAAGTCTTCAAGACCTGCCTGAACATGTTCCTGTGCAACCTGATCTCAGTTGACCTGCTTCTGCAGGGGGGTTGGACTAGATGATCTCCAGAGGTCCCTTCCAGCCCTACCATTCTATGATTCTATGATAACAAAATTCTCATTGATGGACCAGTAGTGTGCAACACCAGTGACTAATTTGTATAATCTCTAGTAAAAGAGCAAACACAAAGTTTTGGTATATAGAAGTACATTAAAAAGCCAGAAGGTGTTATTCTCATGGACATAGAAATCTCAAGAATTCAATGAATTTAATCAGTAGTCACTCTAAATACATGACAGGATGCTATCTAAGGTAATTATGGCAGTTGTAATGTTAGCATGTCCTCTTCCAAGTGCCTTACTTGCAAGAGCAGTAACTACTTAGTTCTTGTGTTATGCATAATCAAATCTGCTACCTACTACCTAAACCATCTACAGGATAAAATGAACAGCAATTTCACCTTGCTACTAGTAAACTAGTATAAGCTCATTGAAGATAAATATCACTGAACATATCACTGAAATAAAACTATACAAATAAAGAAAATTCCTTCTTGACAATAACATCTTCTGACACTCAAAACCAAAAGTTTTAACTCAAGAGTAATGGCCTTTAATTGTCATATTTTGATATTTCTAATTGTAAATAATATTTGAAAAATGTGGTTTTGAGTTGCTATGAGACAATTGAGATTCCTCAGATGTGCTGATTGCTCACAGGTACTAAAAAACCTGTAGCCTAGCTGCACAAACGAGAATGTTAACCTGTATTTTGTTGTTAAGTTTTAACTTAGATAAGTGAAGTTCACCTGCTATGATTTAATTTCCCACCAATTTGCCATTAGACAAATTAATCTTCATATCTCTCCAAATAGGCTCTTGTACAGTGTCATAGTGGCAGAGATGACTGCATATCAGCCATACAGTGTTACATGTGTAGCAGTAACTCCTTGTTCCAAACAAGAATCCACTTATGGAGTAGAAACTCATTACACTTATTACACAAATGCAATGTCTAAGAGTATACAGTTCTGCTTATAGCATGCAAAAGATACCATGAAAGATTAAGATTTTACATCCATGTGGTTTTGGCTTTCAAATCATTTATATTAGCAATGCATTGCTTCGAAATATATTTTTCACTCACTACTGATCAGCACTGGATGCATTAAGCAGATGAAATTAGGGGCCATGCCTCCAGTGGCAAAATACAAACCAATCCACTTAGCCAAGAAGTGTTATTAAACTCTCATTCCCCAATAAGGATTCACATAACAGAATAATTTATGTTGGAAAAGATCTTTAAGATCAAGTCCAACCACTAACCTAGCATTGCAACGTCCACCAATAAACCATGTTTTTAAGTGTGACATCTACATGTCTTTAAATACCTCCAGGCATGGTGACTTAACCACTTCCCTGTGCAGCCAGTTCCAATGCTTCAGTCCTTTTGGCGAAGAAATTTTTCCTAATGGCAAACCTAAATCATCACTGACACAACCTGAGACCCAATAATTGTCTTCAATCCTTGCAGTTTTTTTAAGGATGCACCAAGCTTGAATTCTGTAAACACACGCCAGTTTGAGACTACTTGCACACTTATATTTGGATACAGACACAGATCTAAAAACGTTTCTTAGCAGCTTAATTTTTATTTCTCCTCTGTACAGTGCAACTACAGGGGAAAAAAACACCACAAACCACACTAAAAAGACTGAAGACACTAAAACATCTTGTTGCCCATGAGCTTCTGAGCATTTGTTCTAATCCTGCTGATTTTCACAATCCTTTTATGAACTCTCACCACATGGTCTTTCACTGCATATATAAATCCATCTGGTAGCAGGTTACAGACAGCCTAAAGCAGCCCACGGTAAGCCCCCCTAATGCTGTAGAAGAGTAATTACTTCATATATTGAATGTTCCCTCCATGCAGAGTACAAATATTAGAGACCTAATGAAGTGGTTTAGAAATTCTGGAGGAAGAGACAAGAGGACAGTTCCTAAAGGAAAGGAAACAAAAGACTGAGGAAGCAACTCTTAATCCGTGACTAGAAACACTGAGATTTAAAAAAAATGATCTATTCAATTTAATTTCTCTTTGAAATTTCATTTCAAAAAAATAGTCTGTTAATTAGACAGTTATACTTGCAAACCTTTTAATTTATTTAGGAATGCAGCATCAGAAAAGTTTTATTGTTTAAACTCCAATTATTTCATAAATTTTGTTTAGGTTACTGAACTCTGTTAACTACAGCTTCTGAATAACCAATAGCTAATCATGGCTGGACCAGTCAGGAAGCAATGAAAGGAATCAAAATTTTGGGCCTAAAATATGAGAGCCAAAGCTACTTAATTCTTAAACAGATGGCAATAGGAAGTTGGTGAATGGGTATGAATTTTTAGAACTCCAATATTGACAATATAGCAAAAGCCTCCCTAAGCCTGAGTGCAGGTAGTGACTGCAAAAGCCCCCTAAGCCTGAGTGCATCCCAGTAAGCTTGGTCTGTTAGGTAAGCAAGGAAACATGGGCTAAAGATAAAATAGAAATTGTGGATCACTGGCACTCTAGAAGTAGCAAACTAAATGATTGCCAAGTTTTTTCCTCTCTCAGTTTTAGGCATATACAGCTGTCACCAAGGTGGTGTTCTCTTGCACCAAAGGCAGGAGATGGAATGAACTACATATTTCATCAGCCCTTGACATCACACCAAACACATTGGCTTTTAGTTTTAGGAGAATAACTCTTGGGACTCTCTTTTTTTTTTTTTTTCTTTTCAACTTCCACCATCCAAATAAGTCATACAGAATTGTTTCCTTCTTTATAGGACATTACAGTCATGTCATATGTTGCAAACTTGCAAGTCTTGCATAGTAAAACAATGCAACAGTAGCAAAAGAAAATGTTCTGGTTGAGTCTTTGTACTTAAGACACTACCCACTGTAGCGATGTGCTACAGGTAACCTCTGAAACAAAGAGCTTTACAGTGCCCTTTACACTATAGAAATTATAGGGTGTTCAGCATTTTTCTAGGAAATTTCAGGCCTCTAATGTTTGCATCTTGACCAAATTGATCAGCTGCATTTAAGAAATGTTGTCAACTGCTTTAAATTTTTACCTTAAATTTCTGAATTATAGAGACCTTGGGCAAGTGTGTTACCTAAACAAGTGGGGACCCTTCTGCTGAATGAAGTGGATCACGGTGGCAGATGGGAGCAGTGTTTGGCACAGCTGAACATGCCTTACAGTGCATCATCTTCATCCAGGAAATGGAAAAAAATCTCCTTTAGGCACTAAATTCAGCTGAATGTCTGTCCTGGAGTTGGATTACAGGAAGTATGTGTGCTTACATCTGCAACTGTAATGCTAAGCACAGGCTGAACCTGCTTGTGTAGGTTCATCACCTGACTTCCATCACTTGCTTGCTTCCCATTCACAGAGGAGTCATCAGACAGACATGGGCAGTCACTGCTCTATGTATGTGCCTGACCATCTGCTTCTGCATTCTTCCTTCTCCTCCCCATTGCTCCAAGATTACTTGTTTCTGCAAGATTCACAGACCAGTTGGAAGCTGCTTCAACACCAAGTGGAAACCTCAGAACAGAGTAGACTGAAATTAGTATGTTCTGAGGAGAGGTAACCTGGGAGGCACCACACCTGCACAAAGAGCTCCTCAAATAATTTCTCTGAAAATCTCAAAGTGATTAAGATTACTTACAGTCTTCCTGTCTTTAGACTCTTGCAAGCTTTCTGTTTTTCTGGTATAAGTTATCAAGAAACCATTTGGTTTTATGTCACCAATCATTTCTTCCAGCCTCAGATTTTCAGCAGATTGAGTGAATTTACTTTGCTATGATCTTGATTCTCTCAACTTCTGCAGAAGAATGATCAATGCTCGCTATTCTACTATTCTCAGGTAAAAAATAGCTTCTGAGACTTTTAGACTATATCAGACCTCCCACAGCTTTTTAGGTGGAAACTCTGCACGTGCAAGTGACTTTGATGCTAGCCAGCTCAATACTTCTTTCACCATTACCAAATAAGTACTAACACTGATGTCAATCTCTATCATACTTGGTATTCTTTTTCTTCCTTTCAAATATTAATAGCATCATTTCCCCAGCCCCCAACGTAGTTTGCTTGTATTTAACAATTTACATTCTAGTAACTCCAAACTTGATCTTAGATCTTTCTTCTTATTCCAGCTAGGCAAAAAGAAGCTTTTGAGTTACAATGGAGACTTCTCGCCTCTTCACATTTTTACTCAAAAAACTTTTTATTTTTAAACAATTTCTCTTGGGAAAGGATTTCAGTCTCTCATTCTTAGCAACTGAAAAAAAAAAAAAAAAAAGGCTGAATATCTACTCTTGGGAAGACATATCCTTAAGAATTTTCTCTTGTTCAGGATTTGTTATGTATGTTAATGTATTCAGAGTAAATTGATGCTCTGCTACAGATCCATAGGGAATTAGGTGCTTCCATGCCCCTACTTGAGACCAAAGGGTACACACATTTTTTCCATCTTTGTTCAAGATACTTTCTCACTTCGCTTCCTCCTAATTATTCTATACCTTTGAAGTTTAGCTCTCTGCCCAGTTTTTCCTTTCTTGCAAGAGGGATAATTGTGAGAAACAGGATTTTTCTGACAAAGATGAACTACTTCAATTCATCTTATTTGTCCACTATCCTAATCTCTCAATTCCCTTTAATCAGGCACTTAAAGTGAATAGACTGAGATAGCTTCCAGAAAGACATTAAGAGAAAAAACCAAAAACACCACGCAAAGTCCAACACATATAAATAACAATAGTGCAAAATAAATGGATTGCTAAGTAAAAACAAAAGTAAAACTTAAACTCAGCCTACAAAACCGGACAGAAATTAGCAAGATGTGGGAAAAATATATCAAAACTGAAATGACAAGAAGGCAGAGTGAGATAGAGTTCTCAATATCCATATTCAAATCAGCTTCACTTAAGTGTTCCAAGGAAAGTACTTATTTATCATCATAGCATCAAAATAAACTGATGTTAGCCTTTGTATTCAGTACCACCTTATGGAATCATAGAATCACAGAACGGTAGAGGTTGGAAGGGACCTTTAGAGATCATCCAGTCCAACCCCCTGCTCATGTAGATACACCTAGATCAGGTCACACAGGAATGCGTCCAGTCAGGTTTTGAAAACCTCCAGAGAAGGAGACTTCACACCCTCTCTGGGGACACTCTACCAGGGCTCCCTCACCCTCACAGTAAAACAGTTTTTTCTTATGTTTAAATTTTGTGTTCCAGCTGATTTCCTGTCACTAGATACAACAGAAATAAAAGTGATGCCCCAGTCTCCTGACATGACAATATATTTGCTAATTTCTGTGTAGTTCATAACATGTGATGCAATTTAAGATGTAATTGAAATAGAAAAATCAACTGTCACACACAGGCTTTAATTTCAATAGTGGATGTGACAGTGTATCCTGTTCCTATTCTATGAGTCAAGCATCAATATACATTTTTTTTTTCCTTTGTCACCGATCAACTAAATCACTGGCTGTTTATGCAGTATTGTTAGCAACCGTGGAAGTGTCATTTGTCTTCCTAAGCTCCATGAACTTGACTCATCCATTTATTTAAGAGTACAAGCTAACAATGTGAATCTTTTCATTATTAGTACATAAAAAGGCTCAAGAAACAGCCCCTACTCAAGCAAAATTTCCACTTTTGAAAATTATAGCTGCCAAAGAACTAGAGTATCAAGCTCTGCAAGTTGAATGGAGCATAAAATTATGCTTATTGTTTGAACAATCTTTCATCTCCTTAATTAGCTCAAGATGTACTAAGATCCTAAACCCAAGCCTTATTACAGATAAGTCGTAAAGTTATATCAAATCTGTACAGGTGGGCACACATATGGTAAGATTTTGGTGCTTTCTCAACTGCTCAAGAAACTCTTTTTTAGCACCTTTTAGTTATCCATATTCTATCCTTAAGAGCAAGAGCAAACATTTTGAGCTAACTGCAGCTTTCCAGGGATGCTGAGGTACATGCATGACATTGTCAGATGTATAAAACCGTCAGATTCATAGGTTAAAAAATCATCACTAACACTGGCTTTCAAAAATGTTGACAGTGCAGGCAGAAGAGCAATATGGTGAAGGACAAACATTAACCCATGCAGACTAGTGTACCCATACGCAACTCATAAATTCTAAATTTTTATACTTAGGACATACACACATTAGCTACTTAGAAGTGCCTTGTTCCTTCTCTTTCATAGCTGAAGCTCTGATCCTAAATAAATAGTCCATGATATTTCCAAAATCCTTTCTTTTCCTAACCTTACATTACAAACATAAAAACTTTCTTTTAAGGAGATCTTTCAGAGTGTCACAGAGTAGTCACTTCCCATTTTAGTATTGTTTAGAAAGCTTAAGAAAATAAAAATAAAATGTTTAAAAGGTAGTCAAATGCTGCCAAGCATGGCCACTGCGTCTTTACATGCCACAGACATGCTGATATGCAACAGCATTCGACACTTATCACATGTACTCTTTCCCCACACATGTATTATTTCTCTTTTTGAAATGTGTTATCAACTTAGTTTCCTAAGTCACCTTGGAAATGTTGTCCACTATCTCCCTTTAACTTTTGGTAACAGTCTATTCTCAGGTCATTTACTTTGAAGCATCAACTCAATGATTGCTGGCTATACATTTTCTATTTCTATCAGATGCTATCCAGAAGCCAGTTTTGCTGCACCCAACCCAGAAAAGCAAACTTAGTTTAATATCTCACATTATCATACAACACCCTCACTGGCAGCAATTGTAAACGCACATGAGATCACATCTGATAACCTGCCTAGATTAAGCTGAATTGCCATGACTTACATACTTTCTGTTCAAAATCCTAATAATTTACGGATATGTCACTGACATTCTGACTGTAACAGATCTCCAGTGAGGCACTTTATAGTAGACTGGATCACAGTCTCAGAAGTAACATGTATACAGGAAACATGAGGATTCAAGATCGTGGTACCTCTCTTTTCCAAAGCTGGTTATTCTGATGTGGACTGACAAGAAGCTACATCTCAGCTGTATCCTTTTCAAAGACTCTCTCGCTGTGTGAAAGTCAACAGATGTGGCAATGGAAAGACTGAAAAACTGGGCAAAGACTATTTTTCTCTCCCTACTCTGACACATATACAAGGAGTAGTCACCAAGTGGAACCTCCTGTGAGCCCAGTTCTTTGGAGAAGGGATGGAAACAGCAGGGAAAGACAGAAAAGGAGTTGCAGGCTTATGTTTCTGTCTACAAAATAAAGCAGGAAGGAAGTATATGACAGTGCTGGTACCATGAAACAGGTGATGGAAAACAGACAGTGGTATAAGATGACATTTTAAAGACACTTTGAAAGATAATGTACAGTTAAAATTGTGATCCACAGCAGTGAGAAATTGTACCTGTCAAATGACTAATTGGTGATGTATGCCACATGATGCAGTGAGGCTGTTTGACAATAACTCTCAGCATGATCACAAACAAAAAACAACAGCTACATCCACAACAGTCCCACCCAGCATATTAATAAGGGAGCTGGGAAAATCCTTTAAAATATTCTTGAAAACTGAGGTCAAGAGGCAAGTAATTTCATTTCTGGTTAAAAAAATATTTGTAATAATTTATTAGCTAGCTTTTTTTTTTTTTTTGCAGCACTTGCAGATATAAAGCTAATCAGTTTCTTACCAAAAAAGCAACCTGCTTTAACCATAAACAACCCTTCAAGTATGAACCTGGACAAATGATCTCCCCCTCAGATAATAAAGACAAATCTTACCTAAGATAAAAGATATTTTTTGTTTGGCCTTAACCACAAAGACCTTTTTACAATTCTACTGTTATGATTTTAATTAAATTCATTCACTTCCAAATACTGCGACAGGAATCTAAGCACTTGCTTTGCAAATTTAGTACCCAGAGACACTACAAAAGTTTTAACAGATGTTGGAAAAATGTTGCAGCCTCTGACTTATTTTACAAAAACTGCTGCAGCCAAGGTTTACTGAAAACTGATGACTGAGCTGGATTAGATGTTTATATGCAGCTTGAGATATTATTCATGAGAATGAGTCATGGACCTAATTAGAAACATGACATGAAAACCTTTTGTGTCCACAATCTGGATTCTCCCTAACATGAAAGGTTTGACATGTGAATATATTTTCACTTACTGAGAGGAATAGAGACAAAAGACCTTTTACATATAAATGTAAAGATGCCATGTAGATGAATCACTTACCTTTCCGACAGTTTTAAAAGAACCAATGGAAGTATCCAATTTGATACAGTGGAAGTCCTTCAGAAACATGAAGCATTTACCCCTCCAACCGTTCTATCTGCTTGGAAAACATTAATTCCACATACTTTTGCAGTCACATTAAACAGAGAGGGCTTATAATCCTCTACTAGGTGAATGTTTCCAGAGCTTCAATAAAACGTCCCAGAAACACATCTCATTGACACAGTTAAGCAAAACAACATCATAGCTACACAGCCTTAAATACTTGTGTACCAGTTGGCATAGTGTTTCAGCTTTCCATGATTAAACTGATGATTAAACTAATTTTAGAGCATAATTATTTAACTGTTTTTGCTGGAAGTACTGTGTTAGGTAAATTAGCAACAATAGATTCAGACAACAGCAGAAGGGAGCTGACATTCAATTAATGATAATGACTAGCAGTGGTCAATAAGTGTACCTGAGAAAGCATTAGTAGCACATTGCATTTTAGGAATACTTGGTGCAGTGGATTAATTCACTAATTATTTATTTATTGGGGCAGAGGCCAAAATCCAGCTTGTTACAGGTACCAAGTAAAGACAGTATTGTAGTGTAAACGTGGCCTGTTTGCCTTCCCGAAGGCTTTGTTGTTTACTTAGGATTGATTTTGAGAGCCCAATTTCCCATGCTTGTCTGTTTCCTTGCATGTTTAACTGTCAATCAAGGCACTTAGGCCTGCCAAACATTATTTTGAGAAGATTATTGCTGTTAACAAATGATTTCTTTTTTAGCAAACTTGTGTTATCTCATTATCTCATTACATAAAAATTGGATTATTTCATTTCTATGACAATTATTTAAATCCTGCAGTCATATACTACCCAGTATCTTACACAAAATGAGACCAAGTCAGACACAAAGAGATGAATGTATTGCTGGATACATTTGAAATAAACATGGTCTGTGTAGTGGTTTTGGCCTGGGCCAGGTTTTTCAGTAGCAGGGGTGCTAGAGAGGTGGCTTCTTTAAACAAAGAGAGTTGCCAGAAGCTTCCCCTGTAGCTGACAGGGTTAAGGCCAGTAAGTTTTAGGCTGGACCCTGCACCTGACCCAGGCCTGGGCAATTAGTGATGGAGGTAACGCCTCTGTGAATAACAGATTTGAGAAGAAGAAGTAGTTGTTGAGCAGTTGCAGAACTGCAGCAGCAACAGGGAGAGAGAATGTGAAACATCTCCGCAGACACCAAGGTCAGTGGAGGAGGGGGAGGAGGATGCCCAGGCACTGGAAAGACAGCTCCCCTGTGATATGTGGCGAGGCTCATGGTGAAGCAAGTTGTCCCCCTGCAGTCCATGGAGGCCACCGGGAAGC
>WBNH01001275.1:16674-35301 GCA_013401255.1 Urocolius indicus
CATCTGTAATGAACTGACTGCAACCCCCATTTCTCATCCCCTGCGCCACTGGGGGGAAAGGAAAGGGAGTCCTGGGAAGTGGAGGGGTGGGGGGAGGTGTTTTAAGATGGTTTTATTTCTCATCTCCCTGCTTTTATTGTTTCTTTAATAAATCAAACCTTTTTCTCCCAAAGTTGGGTCTGTTTTGCCCGTGATGTTAATTACTGAGTGATCTTTCCGTCCTTATCTCCAACTCACAAGCAGTTTGTTATATTCCTCTCTCTCTCTCCTGTCCAGTTTAGGAGGGGGACTAATATTATGACTGAGTGTGTATTGGCCTAAACCACCACAGTCTGCCACGCAAAGAAAGAGTATGATGAGAAACATTTTCTTCCATTTACAAAACAAGACACTATAATGTACTAATTAGCTGTCAAGATGGAAGAAAGCCTTTTAAAAAGCATTTTAAAGCTAAACAGGAATTAGTGTGAACTTGACAGTACACATTTTTACAAAGTAAACATTAAAAGATCAGTATTCTTACTGACCTGATCCTGGAAAAACCAAAGGCTAACCCAGTGTCAGCAAGGCTTCTGAGTCCAGGAACACAATTTGAAGTGGCATATAAGCAACTGAAAGTTTTTTCCAGACTTGTCAACATTGAGAAGAAAAGGAGCAAGAAAAGTCATTATTAACAAATAAACAAAAAACAGACTGCACTCACATGTCTTTGTATGAGGGCAACAGTGAAGGAGACAAGAAGGAAGAGGATAGGATGTAAGAGTTTTCAAAATTAGTAATTCATTAAAAACAAGAGCTATTACGAAAAAATTCTTAAAAGAGTAATGCCACAGTGTTGATGATATTGGTGTCCCTACTTTTACAGGTTCAGCTCCTGAGCTATCTGCATTCACCACATATTTCACTTGCTACAAGTTGTTTGGTTTTTTTTTTCTTGTAAACTGGAAAACCGTAAGTACTGTGACAACGATAAGAGGCTATTTCATTCAGAAAGCTTTGTAATAGGTATTATTTTTTAGTAAATTGAAAACTTCATATCTATTGGTGCTGCCATTCATTCCACTCTGAATGTACCAGTAAGCAAACAAGTGCTAACTAGAGAGCAGCTATGAGCAAGTAGGCATTGCTTCAAACTACCATTGTGATAAGCAGTCTTGTAATATTTTTAACTGTTTCAATATAAACCATTAATTACACCCTTTTATAATCTATGTTTGTTCAGGAGGAGATGGTCAGTGACCTACTGCTCCACACTGATGTGTACAAATCCATAGGGCCAGATGGATTACATCCTAGAGTGCTGAGTGAACTGGCAGGGGTGCTCACCAAGCCACTGTGCATCATTTATTAGCAGTCCTGGATGAGTGGGGAGGTCCCATCTGATTGGAAGTCAGCCAGTGTAACACCCATACATAAGAAGGGATGGAAGGATGATCCGGGAAATTACAAGCCTGTCAATTTGACTTCAGTGCCTGGGAAGCTGATGGAGCAGATCACCCTCAGTTCTATCATGCAGTAAATGCAGGAAAATCAGGTGATCAGGCCCAGTCAGCATGGGTTTATGAAGGGCAGGTCCTGTTTAACAAACCTCATCTCCTTCTATGACAGAGTGACCTGCCTGTTTGGTGAAAGAAAGGCTACTTGATTTTAGTAAGGCATGTGACACTGTTTTCCAAAGTGTTCCCTTAGAGAAATTTGCTGTTCTTGGCTTGAATGGGCATACACTTCCCTGGTTAAAAAGTGGTTAGATGGTCTGGTCCACATGTCATGCTCAATGGAGTTAAATCCAGTTGGTGGCCAGTCACAAGTGGTGTCCCCCGGGGCTCAGTACTGGGAGCACTCCTGTTTAAAATCTTTATTAATGATCTGGATGAGGGGACAGAGTGCAGCCTTAGTAAGTTTGCAGATGACATCAAGCTGGATGGAAATATTGATCTGCTTGAGGGTAAGGAAGCTTTACAGAGAGATCTAGATAAGCTGGATGGCTAGGTGAAAGCCCATGCCATGAGTTTCAATAAGGCTAAGTGCCCGGTACTGCACTTGGGCCACAACAACCCCCAGCAGTGCTACAGGTTTGGGGAGGAGTGGCTGGAAAGCTGCCAGGCAAAGAGGGACCTGAGAGTGTTGATTGACAGCAGCTGAACATGAGCCAGCAGTGTACCCAGGTGGCCAAGAAGGCCAATGTTATCCTGGCCTGGATCAGAAACAGTGTTGTCAGCAGGAGGAGGGAGGTAATCATTCCCCTGTACTTTGCTTTGGTGAGGCCACATCTCGAATACTGAGTCCAGTTTTGGGCCCCTCTCTATATGGACACTGAGGTGCTGGAGAGGATCCAGAGGCAAGCTACCAAGCTAGTACAGGATTTGGTGCACATCTCATATGGGGAACAGCTGAGGGATCTGGGGCTATTTAGCCTGTAGAAAAGAAGAAGACTCAGGGGAGACCTTATCACTGTATACAACTACCTGACAGGCAGGGGTTGGTCTGTTCTCCCTTGCAATAAGCAATATAACAAGAGGAAACGACCTCAAGTTGCACCAGGGAAGGTTCAGGTGGGATATTAAGAGGAATTTCTTTACTGAAAGGGTTTGAGGCATTGGAACGGGCTGCCCAGGGAGATGCTGGAGTCATCATCCCTGGAAGTGTTTAAGCGATGGGTGAGTGTAGCACTTAAGGAAATTGTCTAGTAGTTGATAGGGCTTGGACAAAGGCTGGACTCAATGATCTGAAAGGTCTCTTCCAGCTGAAACTATTCTATGATTCTACTGATACACTCATTATCATCCTTAGTGAAAACAGGATTTTTTTTTTTTTTAAATCAATGACATATTTCAGAAGAAAACAGAAAACATTAGAGATTACAGGGTTTTTTTTATATTTCTAAATCAGGTTTTATAGCTTCAGTCACCACTGTAGAGATTACTGGTATCGTCATGGACCAGAGACAGAGTTAAACAAATTCAAAACCCATATTTATAATGATAAAAGGCTCAACTAAAGAAAGATCAGGAAACTAAAAAGAAAAAAAGGAAACAAAACAGAAGAGTACATCAGACTTGACAACTTAAGCCTTATGAGCTCAATTTCAAAGTCTTTGTCGTACAGCTGTAACATTCACCAAATGTAAGTCCCCCAAAGTATGTAAGTCTTCAGAGGTCTTATTGAAGATGAAAGGAGTAACTTGCACCTTTGACATTACCAGCAATAATAAAACAGACCTCAGTCTGCCACTACTGAGATGTACATTTAGTCTAGAGATGGAACAGTTCTCTTACCATACATGAAAGAGTTGCTTCTTTATATTCCTCTCAGCGGAGATGAGACTCCAGTGATTAAGGTGGGGGGGTGGGGTGGGGAAAGGTAACTACCACAATCACACATTTTTGAAGGAAATGGATTCTTACAAGTTTGCTTAGCTTTTCTGGTATGTTTATACAGAATTTACCTAGAAAAATCATAAGATAAAGGTTTCAAAGAATCAGTATTCTGCTGGAGATTGATTGTTAGAGCAGTTTTTGAATAAATTTTAAATACCAATGTACCATGAATCGTTACCCTAGAAGACTTTGGCAAACTGAGTCTCTGGTGTTCTTCCATTGCTTTCTCCCAGCAGTCTATCACCGTCCTTCCTTCAAAGATTACCTCTTAACAGAGTTAAGAAGGTCAGATATAAGAAAATAAATATAAGAAACTAAAAATACAGGGAGTCTACCAGTTCTGAGAAAAAAAATATTTCTACCTCTCTTCCTTCTCAGTTGTTTGGGTTTTTTTTCTCCACACCTCCTACACTCTGTGCCTAAGCACTACAAAGGACTCAAATCTTAAGAGGGAATCTTGCCACCAAAACTTCAAACAGAGGCATATTTTGTGCCTAAAAGTACTCACATAAGCATTCCTGATGATTCCAAGAGAAGGTTGAATATGATTCTGCAGCAGAAAATGTGATTTATTTCGTGCTAAAAACAAGGTGATTTCAAGTAAAGAGTCTGTTTTGCTCTAGCATAAAAGTGTATAGAATGTATATAACTGAATATGAAATTAGGTTTACTCATAACTACTTGAAATCATTTGTCCTTCATTCCCCAGGAAATATTCCAGGCCATCTATACTATTTAGAAGGCAGAAAAATTGAACATAGTATTTCTACTGTAAAGTATAGCAGTTGTTGTTCAGCATAAACCATTGTTTTTTGCTTCTATCAACCAGAAGAACTATAATTATTAGTTTTCATAAAAAAGTATTATTGAGGAAGGAAACAAGAATAAGATGGACAAATAGGCAATAGGCATTTAACTGCCTTATGCTGTCATAGCATCTCTTGATTCCAGACAAACAAAAACCAAACTATGCTACTGCTCTCTTAAAAAAAAAAGTTTTACAGAGAAATACAGGATGGGAACACAAGTTAAAAGAAAATATAATTTTTCCTGTGGAGTATTTGATGGCAAAACTAAGTAGGAATGTTTCATGTTTTTTTAGTCTATAGATCTGACTAACCCATTAATAGTTTCTACAGCTTCAAATCCTCAACCAGAGAAGTATTTAAGAGGCATCTAACCTGAACTCCACCTACAACCCCATTCTACTTCCACTTGACTGATTCCCCAGAAGGCTGTGCTGCCATTCAGTGGGATCTCAACCAGCTTCAGAGCTGGGCAGAGAGGAACCTCATGAGGTTCGTCAAGGACAAGTGCAGGGTCCTGCATCTTGGAAGGAACAGCCTCATGCACCAGTACAGGCTAGGAGTTGAACTGCTGAAGAGCATCTCTGCAGAGAGAGACCTGGGAGTCCTGGTTGATAATAAGCTAAGCATGAGCCAGCAATCTGCCCTCGTGGCCAAGAATGCCAATGGCACCTTCGGATGCGTCAAGAAGAGTGTGGCCAGCAGGTCAAGGGAGGTTCTGCTTGGCCTCTACTCTGCTCTGGTGAGACCTCATCTGAAGTCCTGTGTCCAGTTCTGGGCTTCCCAGTTTAAGAGGGACAGAGAACTTCTGGAGAGTCCAGTGCAGGGCCACCAAGATGATCAGGGGACTGGAACATCTTCCTTATGAGGAAAGGCTGCAGGGACTGGGGCTGTTTAGTCTAGAGAAGAGGAGACTGAGAGGGGATCGTATTAATGTTTACAAATATATAAAAGGTGGGTGTCAGGAGATTGGGGCATCCTTTTTTTCCTATTGTAGCTAGCAACAGCACAAGGGGTAATGGGATAAAGCTGCCACATAAAAAGTTTCATTTAAATATAAGAAAAAGCTGGTTTACTGTGAGGGTGAAGAAGCAGTGGAACAGGCTGCCCAGGTGTGTTGTGGAGTCTCCTTCCTTGGAAGTCTTCAAGACCACCTGGACATATTCCTATGCAACCTGATCTAGAAGAACTTGGTTCTGCAGGGGAGTTGGACTAGATGATCTCTAAAGGTCACTTCCAACCCTACCATTCTATGATGATTCTATGATTCTATGATGATGATTCTATGATGACTTTCCCTGCCTGTTCTAATTCAATTCCCCATACAGTTACCTTCTATAAACTGGCAACACATTCAAGTGTTCCACCCTAACAGGAAGAATCTAGGCTGATGCTGTAAAGCATCCATTCAGCATCAGCCTAGATTCTTCTATAAACTGGCAACACATTCAAGTGTTCCACCCTAACAGGAAGAATCTAGGCTGATGCTGTAAAGCATCCATTCAGTAAACCAAGGATAGATTCTTGAGTACAGAAGTCAGTTCTAATGGAGATACATTATCTTAATTTAACAGTGAAAGGAATAAACATTATCAAATAACATTGACATTTTTGTTGCTGTAAATCTCATTTATTTACAAAACAACCAGAACAGCAATGAGACTCAGAGTTTGACTAAAAAGGGAAAAGTGTCAGTGTTTTGACTAAAATGATCTCTCTTCCCCTGAAACAGTAACAGTAATATTGATAGAAGTAGGTTTGTAATTTTGGCTTTCTACTAGTTCTCATCTTCTTTCAACTACTTATGGTTATCTGTAACAGAGAGCTAATTATTGTGAAAACAGTCTCAATAGAGAAAGCAACCACTGTGCAGAGTGATACAGAAGTTAGTGTAAACCATTGTTTCCCCCATCCCCAGAAGCAGCAACAGTTACAGATAAGAATTTAGTGATGCAACTAATTTAGCAGTTCAGTTTGGAATGTTTTGTGAAGAAGTTTTAAATCAGAAATTCTAAATTGGCCATGCTACGTAGAAAATTCACACTTTTACAACTAGTTTCAACATTACGTCTCTTTGATGATGCACTCTGTCCCAAAGTAAGCCGTTTAAATAAATGGATTTCAATTTTAGCTCTTCTAAATTTCTATGGCACTTAAATTATAAGATTAAACAAACATATTCTGCTTTAATAGTTTAGTAGAAAAAAAGTTTCCACATCAAATCATTCCAATCTTGTAAATATAGTTTCCTTATATTCAAGTACACCATTTCAGTTATTAAAAGATATGACCAAGATGCCTAGAAGTGCTTAATCAAAGAACTTTTCCTAGAATTATCTGTCAACATCACAGTATCTGCTGAAGAACACATCCTCAGCATTCCAATATAGCATTGTCCCGGTTTGTATTTGTCCTCAATTTATTGAGATCAGTTTAATCCCAAAGCTTTTATTTAGCAGAAGTAGAATATGCTCCTTTGCATGTGGTTAAATGATGATATTATATTTGACTCTAGAGTGCTATACAAATGCTTGCATGTAACAATATATCCTGCTTGCATTTGTATTAATGTTAACATTGCTTGAAATACACAGCAGCATTCAGGTACGTCCAAACTCCCATAAGGCAGAGCCTGGCAGAAGCTAGGGATGCTACAGTGCAGTCATAGCTATCTACCAGCACAATTGGCCATAAATTTAAAAAAAAAAAAAATAAAACAAAAACCAACTAAAAGTCATTGGACTGGTTAGTAATAATACTAGAAAAAAACCAAGTATTAAGGATGACACCTAGTAAACAATCTTGACAGGGCCAGTTCCTCATTCTCTTGTGTTGTGCTTTTCAGGGCAAACACCAGGGTTTGAGTTGTCAGCCTTCTAAACACTGGAGGCTGACAGAAATAAGGCTGAACATTCACCAGTGTCTACTTGAACTATCTAAAACTTTCAATCTGTAAATCCAAGTTTGCAAAATGTGATACTTTATGATACTTCCTATGATCAAAATTGATAATTCAAATATAATCATGAGAATGGTCTTAAGATTTACTGAGGACATGCACGGGCTTGGAAGGCAAACTAAAGAACTAGACAGAGAAACAAATTTGAAAAGAAGAATAGAAAAAGAACAATTCTTCAAGTTCTTACACCCCAGGTGAATCTTGTATGTGGAATATTTGAAAATAAATTCATTATCAGAAAAAAATATATATTTCAGCATAGTTGCAAGCACTTTATAAATGCATACAAAACTCAAAGCAGCAGGTCAATTCCCAAGTCTATTTTTGTCTCTTACTCTTGTGTTTATTGTTGTCTTATTTTGTATTCTGTTACTACTTGTAACTGGCATTAATCCTACCTCACTATAGTGCAATAATAATGCAGTTACCTAAGAAATGAAAAGAGTGTATCCGTCACTGTCTTGCATAAGGTTGAAAACTGAATGTTTCAGGAACTTCAGCAACTCATTTATCTTTATTCTATTAAGAAGGAGCTTTGAAGATTTTGCAAATTCTAGCTCAAGTAATAAGCTCACAAAAACACTTACACACTGTCACCCTATCAGCCTAGAAGTAGCAACCCTCCTGAACAGAGATTTAGATTAGCTGGTTTAATTTCATGGTGAGTGTGAACACTGACCTATCTCCTTACAAACTGCAGGTCAGAGATAAGCAAAGACATCTAGCCTGCACCCACCGATCCATGTTCACTGTTATGTGCTGACTCAGCCTACTAAACACAGTCCCAAGCCAGATTCCTCAGGACACCATGGCTGTGAACAGGCTTTCAGCACAAGAAAATCCTGCTCTGACAGGGAGCAAGCTGTGGCCTAGACAGTTAGCATCAAATACAAAATTAAAAACTCATCCAGTTCTCATTGGCACACATTACATAGACCCAGACTCCTTCCACAGCCCTGTGCCCAAGCAATGACAAGTTCAGGAACAGGAGTCCCAGGGAGGTAAACCGTCTGAAAAATACTGCAGTTAAACTGTTGCTCTGTAGCATCTTCTGCAGACTAACTCTTGTGGTCCTGGTTGTACTTTACACAACAGTCACTTCAGTACAGGACTTACTGAAGTGAAAGTGTCTTACGCTCTATTTTCTATCACTTGAATTTCTATTTCTTTTTCTCTAAGACATACAGTTTGAGAGGCAGCACCTCTTCTCATCAGGAGGCAACATTTAATTGCAATTGTTTCCCACAGTAAGCCTGTAAAATAAGCTAAATTATGTACTTAGAGGATTTAAAAACTATAACTCTAAAATGTATTTTTCCAGTTAAAAATATCTGTCAATTAAAAATTTGATAGTTTAAACCATACTCATTACAAAGAGAATAACCTCTTTGTTCCAGCCAAGCACACCATTGCTTGCATATAGCTATTGTACCATTTGAGTACCTTGACTACAGAATTAAACCATTTAAGATCTATTTAGTGTTGCTTAACACTGACAGTCTCAGAACAGGGACACAAATACTCATGCAAACAACTGGAAGAGACTAGGAGTTTTAACTTTTCTTTCATTTTCTAGGGAGGATTAACCGGGCAGTAATAGAAATCAGTAATAGAAGCAGCTCTCATCTAGTACATTTGAAGATAGCAGAAGTAAATACTAAATAAGAAATCTGGCTATGTGTCATGCCATCAATACCAAATGAAACTGTGATAGTAAAATATCAGAGACAATCTCTTTTCCTCTTTTTCTTTCTGTTCTAAAGAAAGTCTTATATAAAGCCTGTTTGAGTCCCTAAGTAGCTATGTTAATGCTAAAAACACTGACCAGAAGAAATGATTGCAATCACACTACCACAATCTTCCACAGAAGAAGGTAATCATGCAGATCAGTTTCCTGTCAAATTACTATCTAATTCTAGCAATGTCCATCTAGCCTGGATACCCTTATTTTGTATTTTTGTTTCAAAGTCATCACAAAACTGATAGCTGTAAGGAGATGAGAAAGAAATGTGAATGGTCCTTGGGTAACAGCAATCTTGGGCTGAAAGAAACTAAAAATAACAGATACTCTCTGTATCAGCAGTACTTTTTTCTCTCCACCACATCCATTTCAGGCATCCTGTTAACATGATTTAGGATTTTGCAGTCTCAACACAAAGGACTGCAATTTAAGAGATCAACAAGTAAAAAAACCTTATCAGACCTCTTTTTTCAAGTGGCAAATATAAGATACAGAAATGAAAGTAACTAGATTGTATTTTTAAGCCTAATTTTAGAGAAATACAGTATTAGCATCAGATTCAAAAACATAGAGAGATCATTTATTGTCAGAATAGGTGTTTACCATGTGTCACTTTCAAGAGGACAGAGATATAGTAGCAGCAGGGAAATGCTTCTGGAAACGTTTCTTAGTCTGAAATAAAGAGACAAGCTAGCCACATGAAAAGGAGAGAACCAATTCTTCTGTAGTGTGTATTCATTACTAAGTACAAGGACTATTTGCCACTGCAGCATCCTTGGGCTTCTGTTTTTAACAAACAGCAACATATTAACCTATATTCATGAAGACTGTAATTAGTCTTTGATGTTTTTGAGGCAGCTTCAGCAAAGAATATGGGAAGGCTTGATCACATGTCCTTGATCACACATAGTTCTGCAAAAAGAGTATTTCACAATGCCACGATTGCTGTACTAAATGCAGCATTTACCAACACAAGAGGCATGTAACAATTCCATCAGAGATCCACTCTCAAAGGAAGAAAGGTGTGAATCTGAAAGAAACATTACTTTTAAATCCAAGTTATTGCTAGCTAGGTTTAATATTGAAATCTGGTTATCCAGATAATAATATAATATAAAATATAATAATTATAATTTTCTTAAAGAAGTAAGTGCAAGCAATAAAGAATAATTCAATAGGAATTAATTTTAATTGGAAAAAAAGTCATCCTCACATGTGACTTGGTAAGTTGAAAACTTACATTTGAGAGGTGTCAAAAAGCTGCACATCAGGAACTAGAGACTAGATTTCTCATTTATTTAGACACCTGCAAATGGGAATAGATACTTGGTGCTGGTCTAGGGAAGTAGAAGTCACAGGAGCTCTTGATGGTTGCATTAGTTACCCACCTACACACTCAGATGCCTACAAATACCTGGCTGTATAACTTAAGACTTTCCACTCTGCTCCCTGTCCCTTCTCTATCCTTAAATCTACCACAGTACCTCCGAGCTTTTTGTCCCCAAGCTCTCCAGACAGGCACCAACTGTCTTCCCACTTACTTCCACAGGCACTAACATCTTGCACAAAGGGAGTTAATTAGCAGTTAATTAGCAGGTAGGTACTTGCCCTGTCCCTGGCAGCTGTGCAGGCTCCTGACAGCCTGCAGAACACTTCAGAAATGTAGGTGAAAAATAGAAAGACAAATATTACAACTTTTCTAAACAATCTGAGACTAATAAAAGTGGTATTAAGATATTGAGAGATATGTTTATCCCCTCTAGGCTACTAAAAAAGAAATTCTATCCTTCTCAATGAAGGACAGTTAGCTTTTATCCTGCTCTTGCCCAAATTAAGCAGAGGCTACGGTGTGTGCTGTTATATTAGTCTCCTTCAGTGTTTTCTCCCACACAGGTTTGGTAAGCAAGCTTGCCCACAGAGGGCAGGTGTAAGCATGCTACATTTGCCTACTGGTCACCTACAATTTCAGCGTGATCATTATCACCATTCAGACAACAGAGCGAGCTGACAGTGAGTATACAAAGGGTTATAGAAAAGAGAGGAAGAAAACATGGAGAATTGGAACAAGAAACATTCTGAAGGAGTGTGGTAAGGATATAGGATTCAGAGACAGAGATAAGAAGGGACTGTATCCTTTGACTGTAAGTTGCTGAAACAAAACTGCCGATACTTTCACATTAGAGCTCACCACTCTGACTTACGTGCCCTGTCATCATTACTGTAATTCAAATAAGATTCACTCCCTGGTAGAGCTTCCAGGGCTCTAGTGCTAGTCCTGCTTCCTCTTCAGCAGTTCCCACCAGGACAGAGAGCTACAGATACTTAAGTGATTGCTTTTTACACCATAAGCATTCAGGATAGCCATCGAGCTTTGAGAAAGATGTTAGCATATGGTGTTAAAGAAAAAGAGTTTTTAAGAAATTGAAAAAAGGCAATATTGAAGGTCACGACTATGCTGGGTTTTAGCCTTTCGGCTGTACATTGTTTTCCTACTAAAAGCAGCAGGTGAGAAAGCCTGGCAGAAAAAAGAGGGAGGAGGGAAGCCATATAAACAAAAACATAGTTCTGCAAAAGGAGAGAAGCAGATTCCGCCATCACCAGGTTAGGGAGAGCGGTTTCTTTGTCAAAAAAGCCCAAGATATATATTCTGCCACTACACTCAGATACTATAAAAATAAAGAGGCACTATGAATCCACAGCAGTAAATTAGGAAGTTAGAAGAAATAAACAGGGCATGGGTTAATGGTATTTATATATTTTTTTGGGAAGATGAGCAATTACAATTTACAGCTCAGCATAGACTCAGTATTAGCTATAATCTTAAATGATAATAAATTCAAACACAACAGATCACTGATGCTCCTACGTTTTACTTTCCATACACAGCAAAAGACAGCAGAAACTACAGCTCAGTTCTCCTGCGATTGCTCACACTGCACTGCAGTTGTTCCAGCCACATCAGCGTGAGATCAGCCTCAGGTTGTATAGCAAGTGCCTCAGGCACAAAAGTGCCTTGCCTTCCAGGCAAGGGCAGATCTGCACTTTCTCTCAACTTCTATTTCCCTCTCAAGGAAGAAAGCAAGCAGATAACCCCATCCACAGCTACTAAAGTCTATGCCTATCAAAACTTTACCATATTAGACAAGTCAACTTGTAAAAAAACCTTAGCAAATTCTGTTACCAAGGCACAGCCCACACTCCCAGGATTATCCAGCCTCAATACCTTCTACTCTTTTTTTTTATCAGCTCTAGCTAGTACCCTCCATTCTCTTTATCAGATCTTGCACAGGGCATAGCATCCATTTAAAATGGCAGTTCCCAAGGTGAGAGTAGCCCAGGTTGAAGCAATACTAACTAAATTCAAGTGATTTACATTAATTAGCTGCATGCTTTGGGCAGGCAGTTTGTGCCCTGGCTGCAGTGGAGAATTCCTGTCCCCACCACTGGTTGGTGGGGCTGAGACAGATGCCTGTGAGCTGTCCTGGCTTGCAGCTCTGACCCAGGAACTGGGGGATGTGTCATCTGGAAACCTGCTATCTCCACAAAAAATCTCATATGGCTTTTGCCTGGCACCTCTGATTTTTTTTTTTTCAGCTCTGCTTTCTTAGCTTTTAACCTCCTTTCCAGTATTGCATAAAACCTGAAGCCCGGTGGAACTGTATCAAGAAAGTATTCTGAAGCCTCAGAGCACATGGGGAGACAGACGGAGTTTTCATGGGGGTTTTGCCCTTCAGTTTCCTGTAAAAAACAGAACATCAACAACACAAGATAAGCTTTGAATTGTAAATGCAAAGTTTTATTAGAACATAAAGTAGATACACTTTTTGGCATCAAAAGCCATGGTGTGTAGGGCAGTGCAATATGTAAACAGCAAATCTTAGCAATTCCTGCTCCCTCTGCTTGCTATGTACCCGCGTAGTTCAGAACTCTTTTGAAAAACCTCACAGGCTTGTCAGCTGGAGTAACACCACAGTTGCCTCAGGATTCTGGAGAAGAGTGTTTTCATCACCTCATTCATCAGTCTGCAGCAACCTGCTGGTTTAGATAGTGTCACTTACTGCTTAAGTCACACATTTCTTGAAATCCAGCCCTGACCAAATACCTACAAGATCTGTAAAAATCATTCAAAGTGGTCTCATCAGTGTGTACGTTAACAGCCTTTCCATACAAATAGGACTGAGTTGGTTTGTTTCTCAACAAGCTCACATATGTAGTAGAGATTTCTTTCTAAATTATTTCACTGAGATTTTTACTGTGAAGTGGTTCAGGAGAAATTTACCCATCTTGCTTATCTTCACCAAGACAGTGCATCTGCCTCCTTCTGTGATGACCATGAACATACCAAAATGCTTCATAAAATCTACTCCCTCTACTGGATGACTAGCCAGACTACCTCTGGCTAGTTGAAGGCTAGACCTTGAGTCTGTACATTTGCCACAGTTATACAAGATGACAACATATCTCTTCCACTAACTCTGCTCTGCAGAGTGGTAACCATGCATTTAAATTAATACTTCTTGCCATGAGACACAGAGCTGCACCTAAGCACCTTACAAGTACAAATGTTTCCTAGAAGATATAACTGAAATTTTGCCTCTGAGTAGCTTGCTACCAAGGAGATTTTTATCTACATAAATGATATTTATTTCCTATACACTTGGGGACCATTAAAAAAAAAAATGAAGCCAAATTCCCCATGAAGATTGTTGATGAGCTAGATAAACACTGTTGACTACCATCATAAATGACTACCATCATAAAATGTATCTGTCACATTTTATTGGGAGTGTTGTGGTTACAACACAACAGAGATGCATGCATCAGATGCGTGCACATCAGATGCATGCACTGTACATATATGCAAATTTCTTCACTGTCTGTGTTAGATTTTGCAATTTCCATTGTGAAAGATGCTACTAAACTGACATTTTTATGCAGATAAGTTTTTTGTTAGTTTAACAAAGTGCAACATTGCTGCCCCAAGAGCAAGACCATTTTGGGCAGAAATATGCCCATCTATTTGTAATATTGCCAAGTGAAGCTGTGCTTTTTAAAATATCTAGTGGTTTTGGTACCAGCTACATAAAAAGCAGGCTGGACTGTACCCTTGCTTTGTCTTAATGCTTTTGCATGGAAGCCTTGGATTCTTTAGAGTGTATGTTTGTAATTCTGGCATTTTCTGAGAGCATGAGAGGAGAAATAGGGTAAGTTCAGCCACCTGAAGTTATATATTAAGGTTTGCAGAGGTAAATCAAAGACAGAAGAATAGCTTTTCAATGTGAAGAATGCCAGAACAAATTAAAAGAGATATTGACAAGCATGGTTGAAAAGAAGAGTATCTGCACCATAATAGAGGCTATATGAAATCAGGCTCTGTATCAAGAGAACATAATTTATATTGCTGCAGGTAGATATCACATAGTCAGATCTTATTACATTACCTAAGATGACATTTCAGACTACATTCTCAGTCAGATTCTAAAGACAGCAGACAAAGACAGATGGATTTTCAAAACCATTATTAATATATGACTGAAGATAGTAACCCTATATTTAGGAAACATTTTGCTCTGATGTTTTTTCAGAAGTAGTTCTATGGCCTTGGAACAAATCCCTAGGGAGGCAGTTGGGTAAAAGGATCTAAATCTGGACCCATTCCAGCTCCTAGCAAAGGTGCCCAATTCCAGGGGCTGGAGCTGCCTCTGGCTGCTCATAGGTTGGTCAGGCTCCCTGACTGGGGTGGTGAAATGGCCACGGCTGCCAAGTTGCCCTCACTGCTTGCTGACATTGAGCTGTGGTGATTTTGTTTTACAATAGTGGTAAGAAAGGCTACATCTCTGTTCCCAATATAGAAAAGCAAAAGAAACAAGGTTAGTGACAGTGATGACTTGAAAGCATGCTGCAATTTCATCTGCCATGCTGAATGGAAAAATGTGAATGAAGAAATAGAAAGAATAGGGAAACACAGCAATGTGTTACAGGGCAGTCGAGAGAATAAATCAGGGCTTGAATAGCTGAAAACATACAGTCTAACAGCTTTTCAAGCAGAAAACCTGAAAAGTATTTGGAATCCATTTGTTTTCTTGTTTGTTTATTTTTAGTTTTCTGATCTCTTAAAAATCCCAATCCACCTCTTTTTTCCATTTTTCTCTTATCTCTGATTATCTAGAACCTCACTTCAATTTGTTTTGTGGTCTACGTTGTGTTTGCAATAGAAAATCACTTATTAAAAACTTTATGTTTGCACTGATGGACCCTATGCCAGCCATGCCATGGCTGTTATTTGCTCGTAAAAGCCTTCAGCTAGTCTGACAAGGAACGGCTGTAGCTGACTTCGAAGGACTTATAATAATGAGGAGCGGGGGAATCAATTCTTCATTGCTTAGTAAGACAGAAAATAGAGGTACTGAGGTGGGTTTAGACTACTGCTGATATGGATTTACTGCATACTGTAACACAATTATCTACAAGCAGGAATTCAGCATGCTGGTGCAGAGGGCTGAATAAGCTACCTCTAGTGTTGAAGGACAATGGATTAACTGTTGTAAAGATCTAATTCTCTGATAGGGTAAATAAACAAATTACAGGTAAAATAAATCTACACACATCAGTGTTGAGATAATCTGACTGACTGTCTGGATGTTGTGTGCATAAGAATCTCTAACCAAATACTGAATTCTAATTGACTTTCACGAGTCAATTAATACCGAATTTCACAAAGGTGGTTGCCAATGCTCTATAGTTGAACAGTTTATTGAATTAGAAGAAAGTAATTCACTATTCTGAGCAGATTGCATTCTGCAAGTACTGGTGAAACAGCTAAAAATATGAATTATCAGGGAAAGGATTTATAAAAATTCTGCTGTAAATAGGAGTATATTGTTCTGATTTTATTGCCATAGTTCTGTGAAATTAGGATGACTTTTATAAGTAACGAGCAAAAGAATTTTTGTTGATTGAACATAAATGATTTTTTCTTTACAAACGGCTTTACAGATTAAACACTGTTTATATGTTTCAGAAAGATGTGGTATAGCTGTGGAGTGTTCTGTTTAAATGACTTATAAATTGGTTAATCACTTCCAGCTCATAAGATAGGAAGCTCTTTTTGTGAGAAGAAGCTAACTATAATTGTTTATATTTGGAATATTCTAGTGCATTGAATAATACATGAATATATGAATGTTTATCTTCCACTTGGGATCAAGCTCACCTATTACTCTTTGAGAATATTGAGACTTGATATCCAGCTTTACAGCTTGCTCTTTGTAATAGCTAGTTCCAAATACCTCAAAGAGCATCAGCTGTGATGGTCATTTTTTAATCTTTCTGTCTCCAAAGCTAAATGATTTGAACAAATAGTATAGGCTTGAGATAAGATGAAGAATATATATTTAAGGAAGCTGTCAAAATGTCTTAGTGAAATATAAATGGCCTGTGATAGAGTGGAAGTCAAATTAGGTGTTATAATTGTACCTTTTTGCTACAGAAGCAAGAGTGTGTTGTTACTCAGAAAAGACATCATTGTCAAGAAGGAAAGAGAATCCACAAAGGAAAGAAGAGTTTATAACAGTGTTAGAAGAGTTTATAACAGTGAGCAGCCATTATTCATTTTGCAAGTCAGGGCAACTTTCAGTAATTTTTCTGTTTCATATAGAATGCTCTCATTTGTGTTTTCATTAACACACCTACAAAATGTAGAGATCCTGTATACTTCACATCAATTGATCCCTCAAGCTTGAGAATATTGCAGAAAAAAATACACATCACAGGCCTCTTTATCCTTTTATGATATACATCTTTAATATGCATTATTATGGGAAACAATAAACCTAAATTTAGTGTAGTCATACATACAGAGCATATGTCATTAGTTGCTGAAAAGTGGGCCCATGAGTATTTAAGGTCGAGTGGATGGGTGTTTTATTTATGACATGAATATGACAACTCTTTTAATGTAGTAGCTGAATGCAGTAAATGCTATTCGACATTAAAAATTGCATAGATTTGTTAAATGTAGTCAAATGAAAAGAAATACTTTTTTTTCTGCATTATTTGTTTTTTAAAATAATCTTACATATTCTACTGAGTAACATGACAAATACTAGAAGCTGTGATGACTTTATAAACAGTTTTAGTTGAGGAAGTCTAATAGCATGCTTAACATAGTTGAATTTTTTTCACTGTGTAAGAAAGTGCTTTTTTCACTCAATTTGTTTTCATCAGGTATCAGTTTGCTGTCCAGCAAGCCAATCTTATTCTATATTGATTTGTGGTGAGACAAGGACAGAAAAAAGAAAAAAGGAAGGGAAAGGAGTAGCAAAAAAAGAAGGCCTTGACCTCTATTTCTTCTCTTCTGTGTCAGCCTGGCTTGGCTGAAAGATTGATATATATGCAAGGAATTTCTCTAATATAGAACTGTTATAAATTTATTTCTAACCCCTCTCAGCCTGACATTTGTTTCCTAGATTTGGCTAGCTAACTTTTTGTGACAGCAGTTACGATTCAGCAGAAAGTATTTTCTAGGAGTTGTCAAAACCACATGATCAATAGCTGGGGAAGAACAAAGATATGGAGCATGTTTATTTGCCCCACCTCTCTCAAGTGTCTCATTACTGTTATCCTCCAAACTCAAATATTCAGAGCATACTTATATGCAGAATAGTTTGAGCCTATGCTGTACCTATTTATACACTGTTAGTACAATAGTCTTACTCTGCCAAGGATGGGTGATTTTCAACCCTGCTGATATTGAAGCACTCTTCAAATAAAGGTTCTGACCATATGAGCTACTGAAATGCTCAGGTTGTCACTACTTGAATGCAGCTGTGTTATAACATGTCAGAAACACATTTAACATGCTCGAGGGCTTGCAACAAGTACCATTTGGAATCAATGTGAAGTATGTAATGTGATAACAGTTCACTACAGTATAAGAACAAAAATTACCACATATCCTCATTATAATTGCAAGCAACTTATACACAGAAAGTCTGATGTGGACAGAAATTGAAACAATACTCTTGTGGATGGTTTAGTTTAGCAAAAGGTCATTTAACAGAAAGACACATCACAAGCAGTCAGCTCTTTGCTTTTCTTCTTCTGATACATGCATTTATGTCTGTCTTATCTTGAAATGCAGTCCATCAAAGCAGGTTTCTAGATGAAATTTCCCAAGGTGATGATCCAGAAATCAGATATAGATTTGCAAGAGATCACTCTGACTCAACTTTGAATCTGACCTAAATGTATTTATTGTCATGTGGAACCAAATTACAGTGCAGCAGAAAACAACAGAAACTGCTGAGAAACACTGGTGCCATTCTTGCCAGTAGGATGCTGCTGAACATTACAAAAAAGAATGTCAGATCAGAAACTGGAGACTACAAGAAATTCAGAAGCTCATAGCCTAGATTGTCTATGTTTATTCGAAAAGCTCAAAATATCTTCCTGTATTGATTGCCAAAAATCATAGAAACATGTCTGTTGTTACAAGCCCTGGCATGTTAAAAGCATAAAATGTATGAAGAATCACAGAATCATTTAGATTGGAAAAGAGCTTTAAGATCATCAAGTTCAACTGTTAACACTGCCAACACTGCCAAGTTCACCATTGGACCATGTTCTGAATTGCCACGTCCACACATCTTTTGAATACTTCTAGAGATGTTGACTCAACCGTTTCCCTGGACAGCCTGTTCTGACAATTGACAACCATTTTGGTGAACAATTTTTTCTTAATAT
>WBNH01001278.1:0-20531 GCA_013401255.1 Urocolius indicus
GATTCCACAACCTCCCTGGGCTGGCAGCAGAGGATAGGAGGGGTGGCAGAGGCTGAAGGCAGAAAGAACCTTTTCTGCTTGTGCCACCCCTGAGACCTCAGCTCCCACAGCAGATTTCTTTGGGCAACAGCTTGCTCATGCATCTCTCTGTCTGGGTCCCAGAGGCAGAGGTTTAGGGGCTTTTGTGGTGGCCAGCACACAAATGTGTGTTTGCAGGCTTCTAAGGAATTAGGCAAAAAGTCTAAAGTGTCTCCTCTAAAATCCAGGTGACAAAGCAATGTAGCATCAAGGAAGTGAAAAGCAAATCAAATGCCACCAGCAGTCAGGTCTGGGCTTCTTTCATGGTACTCAGGAGGAACCATGAGCATGACTGCAGCTGCAGAGCCCGTGAGAGCAGGAGCTCTGGGCATTGCTGTAAGGGAAGGTCTCATCCCTCCTGACTTCCCATCTGCTTCCCCTAGAAGCAACAAAATGACAGGAGCAAATTGCACGCAAATCCTCCAGCCCAGACCCTCAAAGCTACTTTGGTGCCTCAGCACTAGAAGCTAAACCCTTAAATCCTTCTGCCAATCCAGGCTGGGTTTGTGCAGCAGCAGGCACTGCAGTGGCACCAAGGTTCATCCTCCCCACACACTGAGAGCACAGTGGGAGCTTCATTCTCTCCAGAGCTCCAGTAAAGACTTCAGTGCAGGAAAAGACACTGACACAAACCTGTACCACATGTAAGCTTTTGGGAAGGGAGGTGGAAAAGCAATTGGCAAGAGGTTGAACAAGGGCAAGTTCTGGCTCCTGCCCTTGGGCCACCCCAAGCCCAGGCAGCTCCAGGCTGGGGCAGAGGGGCTGGAAACTGCTGCAGGGAAAGGGCCTGGGGGTGTTGGTGCCAGCGGCTGAACAGGAGGCAGCAGCATGCCCAGGGAGGCAAGAAGGCCAAGGGCAGCCTGGCTGGGATCAGCAGTGGGGTGGAAGCAGCAGCAGGGCAGGGATTGTCCCCTGTGCTGGGCCCTGGGGAGGCNCAGAACTGTTTCCCTGAGAGGGGTGTCAGCCCCTGTGCCAGGCTGCCCAGGGAGCTGGGGCAGTGCCCAGCCCTGGAGGGATCCCAAAGCCGTGGGGCTGAGGTGCTGAGGGCTGTGGGTCAGTACTGGGCTGGGCAGGGTGAGGGGAGGGCTGGGACTGCAGCAGCTTCAAGGGCTTTTCCAAGCAGAAATTCAATGATTCCATGATTAAATGCACAGCAATCACATCATCTTGCTGTAACACTCTACTGCATTTGCCTCCAAACCCTCTTGCACACTCACTGTCACTGCACTCCATTAGGATGTGTTGATGCTTTTATGTGAACCTCCAGCCTGACTTGTTTCATCTGCTGCCTTTGTACCCTCTGCTCCTTTCCTTGCCTGACCTCCCTCAAATCATCTGAATGACAGAAAAGACAAAAAGCTGAGCAGAACTTGGTCCCTGCCTCTGGGCACGTGTGCTCCCTTCCTTTCCCTAAGCAAACCTCCAGGACTAATACCCCTCTCCTCATACAGCAGCCCCCCCAGCTCCATCCTGCACGGATATCCCCCTGACAGAGTAGTCCTCTGTTTGAACAGCCCTGCCACCTGCACTGGGCTTTGCCTTGCAGGTATTACAAAGCAGCCTTTGGGAGAAGGGGGGTGAGAGGCTGTGTGTGCTCAGCTGCTCCTTCGTGTGGGTTTAGTGGCATTGACTTACTCAGCTCGGGCAACAAATTGTGCTAATCAATTGCCAGCTCAGGTTGTATCTGATTGCAGAGGCAAGCTGGGGAGATTGTGCTCTTGGAAGTCCATTAGGAGAGCAGTGGGATGGGGAGATGCCAGCAGCCCATGCTGAATCCCATCCCTCCCTTTCACAGGGGGAACTGGCAGGAGCTTTGCATGTGGAGTGATTCCTGTCAGCTGAAAGGCCATTTTCATTGTTTATTTAATCAAATTCCCTCCAGCTTGGTGAAACTGCAACAATTCCCTTTGAATCTGGGTTTTTTTTTCAGCACAGAAGCTGTTTGGCAGCCACATGAAGAAGTGGTGCTGCAGATGTTCCCCCTGAGCACAACGTAGGCAGTTTGCTGGCCACGAGCATTCCTGCCACAGCTTTGCTAGTTGTGATTTTACCTGACGTATCCCTGACCCAAATCTTGCTGGTTATTGCCAACCCATCTGCAGTTGGAGGCTGGGATGGGGCTGTGGAGCAAGGGACACACGTGTGCTCTATGCAGAGTTGTGTATTCCCACTGCCAGAGCTCCAGGGTGAGCTACACCACAGCTTGGGGTGTGCTGTGTGGGTTTGGGTGTCACAAATACCAGTTTATAACCCCAGCACTGGCCTGGCTTTCTCTACAACATTGGTCACTTCAGGCTCTTTAATCCCAGCACCCCCCCCACCAGCCCAGACCCACAAGACCCCCTGTAAGGGGAGTTCATACCCCATTAAAGGATGTTAGAGGTGGGGATGGGGTGCTCAAAGAGGAGTCAGTATCTGGGTTTGGGGATCACTGCATCATTTATAGCCAGGGGGAGAGTGGATGGAAGGGACTGAGGGCAGGAGTGGTTTTGCTGTATGGAGTTTATCCAAGTGAAACTGCTGCAACAGCAGCTGGAGGACCTTGGAGACATTAAAAAAAAAAGGCCAACAGCTTTCAGGTGCTTTTATTTTGTAGGTTCTGCAGGTCACAAACACCAGTGTGGGGAAAGGATGAGGCACATGGCTGGGTCAGGTTGCCAGGGCTAATGGAGCCATCTCCATCTCTCCCAGTGTGAGCAGCCAACCCCTCTCCCAGCCCAATAAGGGACTATGGGACCCCAGGCAACCCACATCACACCTTCCCCAGCCATCAGTGGGACTCTAAGGGGGATGGCAGAGGATGGTGGCTGGGTTCTGACCAGTCTGTCCTCACACTTCTGAATCTCCCAGCCGACTCAATGCTCCATGACAACCCACCCTGCCACTGTGGTGTGGGGGGAGGGGGGAGGGGGAAATTCTGCTTATGAACATCTCTGAGAGGAGCAAATGTTTGTTTCTTGCATGGAAACTCACTGCCAGGATGATACAGAAGGGGAAGTAAAAGGTTCACTTTGTTGCCTTCAGTACCTCATTGTCCCTCGCCCTGGGATTGCCCCTGATGGGCTGAGTGGTTGGTGTCACCAGTGAGGAGGGTGAGCACTGCCATGGGACGTGGGGAGCTGCACATCCTGTCTGCAAGGGCAGAAGGGAATGAGTCAGAGAGGAAAAGAGGGGGAGGGAGGCAGTTTATGAAAAGCCTGACTTGTCACAGGGAGATGGGGAGTTGAGGGTGGGGGGGGGGAAGAAAGGAGGGGGGAAAGAAAACAAAAAGGAAGGGGAAAGAACAAAAAGAAAAGGGAAAAAACAAAGCAGAAGTGCCCTGGTGGTGCAGAGTAGGAGACCCTATGGAGGAGGGTGATGTAAGGGCAGCCTGAGCTTCCCTCTGCTTCCCACACTGCTGCCTGCAGGGCTGACACACGCCGAGGCTCCCCAGTGCCTCCCAGCACGGCCATCTGCGGCCGCCCTACGTGACGGGAGGCAGAGGGACAGGAGGGAGGGACAGAGGGAGGATGATGCTCTCTGGGATGGGCTTTCTCCAGGAGCTGGAGCCAGCTGAGTCCTTGCAAAGCTGGGAAGTGATTTGTCACCTCGTTGGCATTTTTGGGGGGGGAAGGAGGGAAACCAGGAATAAAGGGAAATGGGAGGCAGCTGAAAGAGTCAAAGGTGTGAGTGTCTGTCAGAGCAAAGGTTTCCACTCCTTGCTCAGCCCCCTGGGATCTTCCCTCCCTTCAGCCCAGTGACACTGCACTTCAGGGGCTGCCTGGGGACTCACAGCCCTGATCCAAGCACAGGTAACACAGGTTGTGCCAAGGCAAAGGGCACAACAGCCGTGCCGCATGGCTTGGAGAAGTGGCCTCCTGACTGCACCCTGGAGGGGCCAGAGCAGGGAGTGTCACAGGGAGCTGGGCAGCCCTGGGCCAGGATTTACCTGGAAAAGGGAAGTGTTGCTGGAGATGGGAAAGGAGACAGCCTATAACTTCTTAAAGGGAATGGGTGTGCAGGCTCTTGTCATCAATGAGGGATGAAGGATGGGACTGGCTTTATGGGGGAACTGAGCAGTGTGGGGTGACTCTGTGGCTGTTGCCTGGAGGAGCTCTGGATTGCCCCATATGTGCCCTGCCCAGCTGCATGGGCAACAGAGGAGGACTGCAGACTCCAGGAAAGTTATCTACCTCTTTGCTGACTCTGTGTGGTCTGGACAAGGATTTGAGTGTGTTCAGATCTGGCTCCATGGTTTAGTGACGGCCTTGGGAGTGTGAGCTTGGTGGTTGGACTCAATAATCTTAAAGGTCTTAGTTTGAGATCTGGAAAACCTCAACATGGTATGTTCCTCACCAGTGGAAACCCACCTGCCACTGCACCAGCAGAAGCTTGCATGGGCCTCCTTACAGCTGAGGCCTCACCAACTCCCTAGGAAAGATCCCTGTCCCATTCCCCTCCTTGAACCAGCAGCCACAGTTCTTGGGCAGCAGGAGGTCATGCACAAGTCTGGAAAGGGCTGGAACCCCTGGGAGCTGCTGAGCATCACATGATGTGAGCACATCTTAAGAGCATCTCTGATGAGAAATCTCAGCTAATGCAGATGGCAGCAGTGGTGGCCTCTGACAACATCTCCTGTCCCAGGGCAGACAGGGAGAGACAAGCCCCACAGTGGGAACAGCCTGGAGTGGTGATGGTCAGCACTTGCAGATCAAACCTCACAGAGAAAGTTCTTCAGCACTGGCACGTCCATGGAGCAGCTCCAGCCCTTGGAAGGCCACATGTCCCTGGTCATCAGCACAGAACCACAGAACCAATCACAGAATCACTGAGTCATTGAATCTTTTTAGTTGGGAAAGGCCTTTGAGGTCACTGAGTCCCAGCCCTCCCCTCACCCTGCCCAGCCCAGCACTGACCCACAGCCCTCAGCACCTCAGCCCCACGGCTTTGGGATCCCTCCTGGGCTGGGCACTGCCCCAGCTCCCTGGGCAGCCTGGCACAGGGGCTGACACCCCTCTCAGGGAAACAGTTCTGCCTCAGCTCCAGCCTCAACCTCCCCTGGGGAAACTGCAGCCCCTTTCCTCTTGTCCTGTTACTGGGGAGCAGAGCCTGACCCCCAGCTCCCTGCAGCCTCCTGTCAGGGAGTGTCAGAGAGGGCTCCTGTCTCCCCTCAGCCTCCTCTTCTCCAGACCAAACACCTCCAGATCCCTCATCCACTCCCTATAAGACCTGTGAAGACCATCTCATTCTGCCTGCCCCATGACTGGTGCTGGGCTTACTGCAGAGAGTCAGGGCAGAGATGGATACATCCAAGAGCTCAGTGGGTTCCCATCTGGAGAAGCATCTCTGTGCCCCAGGGCAGCTGTGACTGCAGGAGGGTCTGTGCATGAGGAAGCAGTGACTCTGCACTTGCCACAGGTTTCTCTGAGCAGACATGAGCCAGGCTGGTGGGATGGAGAAGGTCACCCAAAGGGGTGACAGTAGGGTGGGACAAGCCCCAAAGCCCCCTCCCAGAGCCACGGCTCACCCTCCCTCTGCCCCTGCTGCAAACAAGAAGACAACACTCAGGGGTTTCTCTTTAAAGATCAGTTTAGGGGAAGAGTTTTTTCCTCCCTGACAAACGCCTGCAAAGCTGCAGTGACTTGTGTGTGCTCCAGGAGCATGTGTTGGAATGAGGTTAGCCAGGGCGAGGCTGCTGCGCTGCCTTAGGGAGCTGCTGCAGATACAGCCTGTTCCCTCTCACATCACTGGGTATTTATAGATACAGATGTTTCTCCAGCAGCAGGGTTCAAGCTTGGGGTGGGTTTTTTTCCTCTTTTCCTTTTTTCACTCCCTGTCTTCCCTCACATCCCTCCTTTCCTCTTCAAAGCCATGCTGGAGGTAGAGAAAGCAGCTCCAGCAAGCGGCAGGGAGGCAGAGGAGTGGGTCCCTGCTCCAAGGTTTTAGTAATGAATGTTGGAATAGATTGAGATGCCCCTTTGTCCCTGGGCAAGGGATGCCATGGCTGGCAGCTTGTCTGGCTCAGAGCAGTCTCAGCTGGAGTGCTGCAGCTGGAGAGCACCCAAAGGCATGATATCAGCCCCCTTTCATCAGGTGGAAACCATGGGTGGAAACCTGAGGGCAGGGAGGGAGCTGAGTGAGGAGTCACATCCCCTGGAGCCTCCCCCAGCAGCAAAATTCCCTGTGTATCAGTCCTGGGGATGTTTGGTCCCTGCATCTGCAAAACAGCCCTGGGGATGTTTAGGGCTAAGCTGTTCACTGTTGAGCCATTTGCTCCCCATTGTAGTGTGTTTCCTCCTCTCTGAAGGTTACTCTCAGCCCTTCCCCAGGGCAGGGCTCAGCCCTGACACCTGCCCATCACAGTGGGGCTCAGCTGGGCTCCAACACACACCCAGGAGCCCTCTCAGATGATGCTTGCCCATAAACCCAGTCAAGCAGCCATGATTTCACAGCCCAGCTCAGCTTAATCCTCCTACTCCTTTAACCCCTGAGTTCCCCAGCATCTCCCTGTCCCAAGGAAGGTCAGTTAAACGTTTTGGGAATGAGAAAAGACCCACTGACATCCATCCATGCCCTGAGGATGACGGCGTTGGGTGATGCAGCCTCTGGGTTTTATCTTTGGAGGCTGGGCAGTGGCTTTGCTCCACAATTAATCATCCGTGCTCTGTGGTCTGTCTGGGAGGCATTAATGGCTCCAGATGTGGATCCTGGGGCTCTGTGTGGCACTGGAAACACGCTGAGAGGCCAGTTTGGATTTCCCTGGGTGCTTCATTTAAACGAATGATGTTAATGCTTTCCCCTCCTCTTCTGAGCCAAAGGCAGTGAGGCTGCTGCCCCATGTGTTAATCCCACCAAGGAAATAAAACCAAGCAAAGGAGATCATGATTCTGGGATTCTCTGAGCTGCCCCATGGCCAGCAGCTCCAGCCTAGGAGCACTGCAGCAGGAACAGTGTTTCTCTGCTCTCCAGGAAAGGGGGAAATGCAAAAGACAAAGCTTATCAGGGGAAAGGTTTGAGTGTGTCCCCACAGACCATGGGGACTGTGTTGCACTGGCAAGTGTCATGGCCAAAGTGTGTGTGGGGACAAGGGACTAATCCAGGTGCCAATCATCTCTATGCTGGGCTGCAGCAGGGGCTCCTGCATCTCCCCCACCTCCACATCGCAGGCTGGAGCAGTAAAAGTGGGGAACAACCTGCAAATGTGCTGCTGGGAGCACATCTGCCCCCCAGTTGCTGCCCAGGCCACACACCTCAGCACTGTTCAGACACTCCAGGCAAGGCTGCTCATCCCGGCACTGCCTGTTCACCCAGTGCAGGCTGCTGCAGGGAGCAGGGTGAGGATGTGGGGTGCAGGGAGCAGGATGGAGGGTAAAGGATAAAGGGGGTAATGTACAGGATGAGAGTGCAGAGTACAGGGTTCACAGGGCATGGTGAAAGATGCAGTGTGCAGGATGTGGGATGCAGGGTTCAGTGTTCAAGGTGCAAGATGCAGGGTGCGGGGCTCAGGGTGCTGGATGCGGGGCTCAGGGTGCTTGATGCAGGGCTCAGGGTGCAGGGTGGAGGGCTCAGGGCTCAGAGTGCAGGGCTGAGGGCTCAGGATGCAGGGCTCAGGGTGCAGGATGCAGGGCTCAGGGCTCAAGGTGCAAGATGCAGGGCTCAGGGCTCAGGATGCAGGATGCAGGGCTCAGGGTGCAGGATGCAGGGCTCAGGGCTCAAGGTGCAAGATGCAGGGCTCAGGGCTCAGGGCTCAGGACGTGCTGCCGGCGCCACCTGGCGGCCACGCATCGCCCCCCACGTCCCGCTGCGCCCATCGCGGCACCAGCCCCTGCCCCAGCCCCTGGCCACGGGCTGCACCCCTGCCCTGAGCACCCCTTGCCCCATGTAGCCCCTGCCCTGAGCATCCACTCTCCTGTGCACACCCTGCCCCGTACAGCCTCTGCCCCGTGCACCCACCTTCCTGTGCGCCCACTGCCCTGTGCACCCACCACTCCATGCAGCCCCTGCCCTGAGCACCCCCTGCCTCGTACAGCCTTTGCTCTGTGCACCCACCTTCCTGTGCACCCACTGCCCTGTGCACTCACCACCCCGTGCAGCCCCTGCTCCCTGAACCCACTGCTCTGTGCACCCACCCTCCTGTGCACCCTCTGCCCTGTGCATCCCTGGCCCTATGCATCCCCTGCCCTGTGCACTCACCTTTCTGTGCAGCCACTACCCCATGCACCCACAACCCAAGCAGCCCCTGCCCTGTGCACCCACCCTCCTGTGCACCCACGCTCCTGGGCACCCACTGCCCCATGCACCCATCACCCTGTGCACCCACCTTCCCGTGTACCCCCTGCCCTGTGCATCCACCACCCCCTGAACTCAGTGCTGTGTGCACCCACCCTCTTGAGCACCCCATGCTCTGCACCTCATTTTGCCTACCCCCATCATTTGCCCTTCAAGCCCTGTGCCCTCCTCCAGCAGCAGCTCTCAGGGTACCACAGGCTGGCTGCAAGCGATGCCCCTCCAGCCAGCTCTATCCTCACCCCAGCCTCAGATCTGTTTGATACCTTCCCCTTTCTCCACCCCCAACCCACCCAACACACACATCAGGAAAGACCCCACAAGGACAAACGTGCCAGATTTATCCCAAAGAAGACTTTATTAAGGAGGTGAGGTGCTGGGGCCAGGCCAGCAAAGCCTGTGGGAAACCTAATCTGGGCTCTGCTAAGGACCAGGATGGCTGGACAGAGCACTAGAGGAGCTGGGGCCACCACAAAGGCTGTGAGGAGGCACTGGGACATCTGCTTCCAGCCCACAAAGCCCTGAGATTCATTTATCTCCATGCTGAGGAGAAACACCAGCCAGATCCTGGGTCCTGGTACACAGCTGGAGTCCCTCCAAAAGGCACAAAGAGGAAAGATAGTAGCTGGTGAAAACCCTCCCAAGGTAACACAGGTGGTGTCCACTAGAAGAGAGGCTGGAGGCACCACCAAAGGCACTAAACAAACACTGGAGATTATAAGAGCTTTAAAAACACCTTCAAGTCTTTCTCAGCTCTTGCTGATTTTTCCCTGCTTGGCACTTCATCTCTTTCAAATTAAAACAGCAGATCTGCAAGCAGGCACAACCCAGCAGAGCTGCTCCTAAGTGCAGAACCAGAGGCTAAAGGCAGAGCTGCCATTGTCCCCAGACTTGGGGGACACGGCCACGATGGCTCCTAGGTGACAGGAGCTTGGCCGAGGCCACTTTAGCTGAAGTCCCGGTCTGGCAGCAACAGTGGAGCCACCAATGTCCAGAGGTAGAGCAGGAGCCCGGCCCAGCTGGAGCAGATCTTCACCCACACGGCTGTCCAGGGGCTTGACAGCACCTGTAAGCTGTCATCTGGCCTGAAATGGCAATTGAGAGGGTGGCACTCATCACTGAGCTGTGCTGGGGGGCTGGCATCCCCCTGCCCACCCTGAGCTCAGCAGGCAGCCACCACATTGGGGAGGGATCACAGAGTCAGGGAATCATTGAATCATTTTGGTTAGAAAAGACCTTTAAGCTCCCGGACTCCAACCCTTGACCTGACCCTGCCCAGCCCAGCACTGACCCACAGCCCTCAGCACCTCAGCTCCACAGCTTTGGGATCCCTCCAGGGCTGGGCACTGCCCCAGCTCCCTGGGCAGCCTGGCACAGGGGCTGACACCCCTCTCAGGGAAACAGTTCTGCCTCAGCTCCAACCTCAACCTCCCGTGGGGCAAATTGAGCCCCTTTTCTCTTGCCCTGTCACTCATTACTGGGGAACAGAGCTGGCACCAACCCCCCCAGGTCCTTTCCCTCCAGCAGCTTTCCAGCCCCTGTGCCCCAGCCTGGAGCAGAGCCTGGGCTTGGGGTGGCCCAAGGGCAGGACCCAGCCCTTGCCTTTGTTTAACCTCACCCCATTGCCCTCAGCCCATGGCTCCAGGATGGAGGCTGTGAGCACTGAGCTACAGCTGCAACAGGAGGATGGAGCAGAGGAGCCCTGTGCCTGCAGCCATGCAGCTCTCTGCAGCTCGCCCAGGGGATGTGACCCAGATGCTGCAGCCCACAGCAGCCAAGGGGCTGAGTCCCTGCTGCCCCCATGTCCCAGGGATCCCAGGCTGCAGATGAGGACCCTGCAGCAGGGAGCTGGCAAGCCTGGGCATAACCTGGTACCCAAACATCATTAGCACTGATTAGGGTGCACATCAAGTGGGTTCCCACACGGACACATCTCAAAGAGCCGACGGGACGCTGGGAGAAGGGGACACAGAGCGAGGGGTCAGTCCCCAAATCCCCCACAGGAGCTCTACCCACCTGTACCAGTTGGTGAGGGTCATCATGATGTAGAGGGCAGCGAGGAGCAGGCAGAGGTGGAAGAAGCTGTAGTTGTAGGCGACGGCGTCCTGCTCGTTGTCGTAGGCCCGGCGCAGGCCACCCTCCTCAGCCGCCATGGCCGAGCCGCCCGCGCTCTCCTCCGTCCTCAGCAGCGTGTTCACCTGAGGGTGGTCTGAGGAGCGGACGCTGCGGGCACAGGGATGGGGAGCACGGTGATGGGGGGCACAGGGATGGGGAGCACAGGGATGGGGGCAACAGGGATGGGNCTCCCGCGCTGCGGGGGGCCCGCCGCCGCGCCCGTGGCGGGCCCGGGGGCGGGCCGCCCGGGGCGGGGGGCCACGGGGATGGGGGCCACGGGGAGGGGGAGCACAGGGAGGGGGGGAAGAGGTATGGGAGGCACAGGGATGGGTGCACAGGGATGGGGAGCACAGGGATGGGGAGCTCAGGGCTGTTGCCCCACTGACCCCTTAGCTGCCCCTAGCCCAAGCTCAGCACCCACCACCTCGGGATGTCCCAGGGGCTGGACTCTGAGAGTCACGGAATCATTACAGCTGGAAAAGACCTTTAAGACCATCACGTCCAATTTCTCACCTCACACTGACAGGCCCATCACTCAACTAACCCAAATCTCTCAGTACTTCATCTATGTGTCTTTGGAATCTCTCCAGGGATGGGGACACTCCCCCACCTCCCTGAGCAGCCCCTTACAGTGCTTAACAACCCTCTCAGGGAAAGAGTCCTTCGTCAGCTCCAATCTAAACCTGCCCTGGTGCAACTAGAGCCCATTTCCTTGTGTTCTGTCACTGTAGCAGGTGCAGGAGCCCTGAAAGGTGCCCATGTCTGTGTCCCTGGGGACAGGGATGGCTTTGCAAGAGGCATTTAGTGACAAAATCCCTGGACCAAGCTGTGAGCTCCCCTCCAGCACTGCTTTTCATAGAATCCCAGAATCTCAGAGTGGTCAGGATTGGAAGGGCCCTGCAGAGCTCATCCAGCCCAACCCCCTGCTCCAGCAGCTGCCCCTGGCTCAGGGGGCACAGGAACGTGTCCAGGTGGGGTTGAAAACCTCCTGAGAAGGAGCCTCACACCCTCCCTGGGCAGCCTGGGCCAGGGCTCCCTCACCTCAGCACCAAAGGACTTGCTCCTCCTGTGCCAGTGGAACTGTTTGTGTTCCAGTTTATGTCCATTACCCCTTGTCCTGGCACTGGACACACAGGAAAAAAGTGTCCCCCCCATCTTCCTGACACCCATCCTTTAGGTATTTATCAGTGTTGATGAGGTCCCCTGGGTTTTATCAAGTCTCATCAGCCCTAGGGCTCACAATCTTTCCCTGAAAGCCTCCTGATGTCCCAGGAACAGGAGCCAAGTCCTCACCTGATGAAGAGGGTGCAGAAGATGAAGATTATCAGCCCCACGATGCTGGGGGCATCCCACCAGGTTGTCAGCGGTTGGGCGGCCGTGGCTGAGCTGGTGCTGTTCCTCACCAGCAGCGTGGGGTTACAGCTCTGGGCTAGGGGAGACAGGCAGCAGGTTCAACACCTTACCCTAGCCCCTAGAGACCCAGAGGGGCAAAACACTCTCTTTCCCAAACCTAAGACCACATCCTGCTTACTTGGCACGTTGGCCAGGGCAGACCAGGTGATGTAGACGGTGTAGAGGGTGATGAGAGACGCCTGCAGCAGCCCCGAGTGAGGCTGAGCATCCTGCAAACACAGCAGTGGGTGCTTGGGGCTGGTCCCGTGCCTCATGGTGACACTACCACCAGCCTCCCAGCAGCTCCCCCCACCACCACCACCTCACCTGGATCTTGGGCAGGATGGACACGGCAGAGAGGATGAGGCAGAGGATGAGGTTGATGCTGATGAGCACTTTGCCCTCCGTGCAGCCCTCAGGCTTGGTGTAGTAGACGTAGAGAAGCACTATGACCGCAATGGATGCGGCGTAGAAGGCAAAGGTGACGATGCAAAGGGCTGGGGGAGAAAGCAAAATGGAGAGGAGGCCTGTGACAGCCACCCCCAGGATGTGCATCCCCATCCCTCCACACTAAGCCTCAGCAGCACTGACCTGCGTACCAGCCCTTGGCCTGGCTCTCGCTGGCGTTGCGCAGCCACAGCTGGCTCCAGGAGTGGGCGAAGTCGATGAGGAGGATGAGCTGGATGAGGATGAAGAGGAAGGAGCCGACCACACCGAAGTAAAACCAGACTTGAGGAGGGGAGGGAGAGAGAGAGAGGGAGAGAAATGGTTAAAAGCAGGGATCATGTGAATTGGGCAATGGCAGGGGCACACAGAAGGGGGGATGCTGCCTCCAGCTCCTGTGGGATCCTGTGCTGAGGGTTAAGCCAGAGATGAAGAGGCAGCTCCTCACCTGAGGTGAAGGCACCGTCGGGGATGTAGAAGGCACCCACTGTGATCCCCACCAGCACCAGGAACTTGAAGAACCAGAAGCTGAGAGAAGAGAGAGGAGACAAGGTCTGCAAGGGGGAATGCAGCAGGGAAGTGGGGAGGGGCGTTTGCCCCCCTCAGCATCCCCCCCAGGGATGGATGCTCACCCGTTCTGCACAGCAGCCCGCGGGTCCTTGCTGCTGCGCACACACAGCATGAGCACAGCCCAGAGGAAGAAGAAGGCGGCCATGGCGAAGCCCATGCGGTACACGGCTTTGTGGCCCAGGAAGCTGCTGCAGTCAACGTGGTTCTGAACCCCAAGGACTGACACACTGCCTTCACAGAAACCAGGGAGCTGCAAAAGTGATGGGAGGGTGAGTGGCACCACAGCAGCCTTGGTAAGGATGTGCACTTGCTGACACCAAGCTGGGTGGGAGGGTAGATCTGTGTGAGGGTAGGAAGGGGCTGCAGAGGGTCCTGGGCAGGCTGGAGCCATGGGCTGAGGGCAGTGGGATGAGGTTTAACAAGGCTGGGTCCTGCCCTTGGGCCACCCCAAGCCCAGGCAGCTCCAGGCTGGGGCAGAGGGGCTGGAAACTGCTGCAGGGAAAGGGCCTGGGGGGGTTGGTGCCAGCGGCTGAACAGGAGCCAGCAGCGTGCCCAGGGGGGCAAGAAGGCCAAGGGCAGCCTGGCTGGGATCAGCAGTGGGGTGGCAGCAGGAGCAGGGCAGGGATTGTCCCCTGTGCTGGGCCCTGGGGAGGCTGCAGCTCCAGGGCTGTGTCAGTGCTGGGCCCCTCACTCACTGCCACAGGGACACTGAGGGGCTGCAGCGTGGCCAGAGCCGGGCACAGAGCTGGGGAAGGGGCTGGAGCACAAGGGTGCTGGGGAGGGGCTGAGGGAATGAATGGGGGTGTTGAGGCTGGACAAGAGGAGGCTGAGGGCAGCCAGGAGCACTCTCTGCAGCTCCCTGACAGCAGCCTGTGGCCAGGGAGAGATCAGTCTCTGCTCCCAAGGGCCAGGACAAGAGGGAACGGCCTCAGGTTGCCCCAGGGCAGGTTGAGGTTGGAGCTGAGGAACAATTTCTTCCCCCACAGGGTTGTCAGCCCCTGTGCCAGGCTGCCCAGGGAGCTGATTGAGTCCCATCTCTGGAGGGATCCCAAAGCCATCACTCTCTGCAGCTCCCTGACAGCAGCCTGTGGGGAGGGGGTGGGTTGGTCTCTGCTCCCAAGTGACAGGACAAGAGGAAAGGGGCTGGAGTTGCCCCAGGGGAGGTTGAGGCTGGAGCTGAGGCAGAACTGTTTCCCTGAGAGGGGTGTCAGCCCCTGTGCCAGGCTGCCCAGGGAGCTGGGGCAGTGCCCAGCCCTGGAGGGATCCCAAAGCCGTGGGGCTGAGGTGCTGAGGGCTGTGGGTCAGTGCTGGGCTGGGCAGGGTGAGGGGAGGGCTGGGACTGCAGCAGCTTCAAGGACTTTAACAACCAAAATTATTCTGTGAGTCCATGATCCTGTACCCACCACAACCTCTGGTGCCACCACAGATGGGACAGCCCATGATGCTCCAATGCCACCCATAAAACAAGTGGCTGGCCTGCTTGGGGACACAGCTAAAGCCACCCTGAAGGTCAGTGGAAAGCTGGGATGAAACCAGCATTTCCCAAAATGCTCAGGCAGCTGAGCCCAGCTCCCTGCATCTGCAGTCCCACCTCCAGGACTTGGCCAGCTGAACCCAACAACATGCTGTTGGCCTTTTTTCCTGGGAGATACATGGGTAAACTAAAGAATGCATGAAATTCTCCCCACTGCCACTTGTCCTCTGTGGAGAAGCAGGGTCAGTAACACCCTCTCCCAGGTAGATGCTCAGAAAAGGAACCGAAGCAACACCACCACCCAAAAAAAGTCACTTTCTGACTCAGCCTCACCACAACCAAACCCCATGGCCACTAAGCCCAACAGCCCCTGTGTGTGCTTCTTACCTTGTGCAGCTCCTTCTCCACACCAGGGATTATCATAATGATGGACACGAGGGTGCCGAAGAAGAGGAAGAAGGTGAAGAGGAGGCGGGAGATGGTGGAGTTCTTGGCTGAAGGGCAACAGCCACAGAGCAGACATGGTGCAGAGCCACAGAGACAGGACACCTGCAGGGAGAGCATCCCCCAGCTTAGAGGAGTTGGAATTGGCCCCCAGACACATGCAGAGGTGGAACTCTGCCCATGAAGCCAAACTTGTGTGCTGGTGGCTTTGCTTGGAGCTTCTCAGCAGCCAGTATCACACCCCACACCTCATGGAAATGGCCCCAAACCTACCCCCCACCCCCTAAAAGTGACTGAAAACAGAAGGAGACACAGGCAAGCATTCACTGCATTCACCAACCCACTTGGGAAATGACACCAAGAGTCCTGGAGACACCTTCATCTCTTCTTTTTTGGCTCCCCAGCAATTGCATGCAAACAAAAAGGCTCCAGCCAAAGCACTGCCCTGCAGCAGCCTGCTTCCCTCACCAAATCAAATGAGGTGGTAAAATCATTTAAGGCTGCCCTCTCAATCTCAAATGAGAGAGAGAAAAGGCCAACTCAATTCTGCCATCCCTCTTCCTCCCCCAAAAAGGCCATTTTACAGGTGGGGAAACTGAGGCACGGCATCCCTGGGAGTCTGTGGTGAGTCCTGGCATCTCAAATCCAGCACTGGCAGTGCTGCTGCCTGCACCCTCACTCCACAGCTGGGTGCAGAGAGGGAACTGGGGAAACCCTGGTTTAACAAAACCCAGCCTTACTATCTAGCAAAACATTGGCAGGGGGTGTCCTGCACCAGGGTTGCACAGAATAAGGTTGGCAGGGGAAAGAAGGGAATTTTTTCTTAAGCTGTATCTTTAGACTTCTTGGGTATTGCTGGAGGAGCATTAGGGAGATGCTCTTTCATAGAATCCCAGCATGGTGGGGGGGTGGAAGGGCCCTGCAGAGCTGCTCCAGCCCCAGTCACTGCTCAAGCAGGTTTCCCTTGCCTCAGGGGGCACAGGAACGTGTCCAGGTGGGGTTGGAAACCTCCTGAGAAGGAGCCTCCACACCCTCCCTGGGCAGCCTGGGCCAGGGCTCCCTCACTTCAGCATCAAAGGACTTTCTCCTCATGTTCCAGTGGCACTTTTTGTGCTCCAGCTTGTGCCCATCAGCCCTTGTCCTGGCACTGGCCACCACAGAACAAAGACTGGCCACATCCTTCTCACACCCACACTTTAGGTATTTATCAGCCCTGATAATGTCCTCAGCCTTCTCTTCTCCAGCCTGAACAGCCCCAGGTCCCACAGCCTTTCCTCATAAGGAAGATGTTCCATTCCCTGATCATCTTGGTGTCCCTGCACTGGCCTCTCTCCAGCAGTTCCCTGTCTCTCCTGACCTGGGGAGCCCAGATAGTGCTGGGACAAAGGTTGCACTCGATGATCTTAAAGGTCTCTTTCAGTTGAAATGATTCTACCATTGCCTAGAGAATGGGAATTAAAGCCTTGGAGTTTGTATGAAAACACCACTGTTTCACTTTCCAAATGTTCTTTCTCCAGCTAAAACACATTCCCACATCCACTTCTCTCTAAACTTACATCACTGGGTGCTTTTAACTCCTGTATCAAAGCCAGCTTCTTCCTGGGTTACCCTGTGACCATCTCTGCTTCTCAGCAAACTACTTTCCCTCCTCATTTACAAGCTAACTTCATTGATTTATTTTCCTTCCCGTTCTCCACTTCATTTCTTTCCTTTGAAGAGCTCTTCCCTGCACTTCAGACACATCAGCCAGCCACATGCACTTGCAAGCAGGAGAAGGGTTCAGCTCTCTCCCTTTCCTAAGGGCTATGGCTGTGTTGTGTGGTTTATTATGGCTATGCACTACCCAATGACACCCAGCCATCAGTATTCATTAACTACTGCTCAGGACCAACCCAAATCCATATTTCTCATTGCTAAAATTCAGTGCAAAAAGAAGAGACGGGGCAGAAAAGGAAAGCAGATGTTTTGCTGCTGGGTGAGCAGGACACCAGAGATGCTCATGGATGCTCATGAGTGATCACTGATGCCTCTGAATCACTACAAGTGGCTCTGGATTTCCTTTTACACACAATCACGTTGTTATTTGAAGAGAGGAAAAAAAACAAATCATCCCATTCCTCATCTATTTCTCTTTAGCCACATCTCAGCCCCATATCCCAGCCCCACTGTGGTACCCAGGGGAGCTGGGGTGGGTGACAGAGCCCCTGCATCCCACAGGGACTCTCATTCTGCCTCCCCAGCAGCTGCTCAAGGACCATCATTTCATGGTTTTCAATTTGAAAGCAGGAAAAAGAAGGGCCTTCCATTACAGGAGGCTTCCTTTCAGGCTCATTAATTGCACCACTTGCACAAGAATGTATTGAAAATGTGCCAGTGCTTCTGTATTTCCCTTTAAACCAAAACAAAACAGAGAACAACAATCCCTTTGAATGCAGAATTACTGCACAATGTGACCTGATGTAGCAAAGCACCCTGAACTTCCAGCACATCAATACCTCCACTCCCTTCCCCTCAGTGCCAATTGAAACCTCCAGTCCTAAAACCACCTGTAAAATGGTGAGGTTTGTTGTTTAGGAGCTTGTTAGGTTTGGGGGTTCAGCCCCATATCCAAGCAGCACTTGCAGGAGGCACAGCCTTGGGCATCACACCTTCCCTGGGGTTGATGTGGGCAAAGGGGTGTCCATGGGGCCATGCTGGAGCTGGGCTGAAGGGAAACCTTTGGTTTGGTTCCTACCTTTTGGTTTCAACCCTTGAGTTGGTTCCCAGTGTGGGGGTTTGGGGAGGCTGCAGCATCCCTGGAGCCTGAGATTTCTTTTCAAGGATGATTCCTACACCAGCCAACCCCAGGAAGGCAACACTGAGGTCATGGGGTGCAGCAGCCCCGTCCCACTGACCTGCTTCATGCAGCAGTGATGTGACAGTCCCATGTCACTGGGAGCCTTCTTCTCATGGCTCCTGGTGCTCTTCTTGGATCCGCCCCCCCCTCCTCTAAACTCCTCTGCAAAGGAACCCTGTGCCATACACCAACCCAACTCTTGATTCCAGCCTTTCCCTTCAAGGCAGCGCTGGCCAGGCTCTGATGCACCTTTCACAGACATCCCTTCAGTGTGAACATGGCCAAGGGCCAAACAGCAGCAGCATGGAAAAAGCCAACCAAGGGAAGTGGCTGCAGCAGTGGGTTAATGAGGAAGCATCGGTTTTCAGCCACTGGAGATCAAAGATGAGCTGCTGCAGCTCAGCTTCCTCATCAACAGTGTGGCTCACACATGAGGGCTGCTGGGCTCCCTCTGAGAGTGTGAGCAGAGCTGGACAAGCACTGTCCAACCCACAACACAACTGCAACTACACCATCCCAACACCACCACCTCAGCTACACCCACCCAACATCACCCACCCTAACTACACCCAGCCAATACCACTGCCCCCAACTACACCCACCGCAGCTACACCCACCCAACTACACCAGCCAGATTACATCAACCCAGCTCTACCAACTCAACACCACCAAATCAACAGCTACCCCTCAACTACACCAGCCAAAAACATGACCCCAACTACACCAGCCAGCCTACATCAACCCAACCACACCAAATCAACACCGGTTCAACTACACCAGCCCAACTATATCAACCCAGCTACAGCACTCAAATCACACCAACACAACTACACTGCAAGCTGCCTTCACCCTGGCAAACCCAAGGATCAAGAGCCTGAGTCAGCCCAAAGCAATGCCGAGCAACCAGCCTTTATCTGCTGTTACTAATGAGGCAGCAGGTTAATCAGTACCAAGCCCAGAGCGTCAGGCCCAGGGTTTCAGCCTGGCAGGTGACTTTGCACGGATACAACCAGGCTGAGAGTCTCCAGGAGCTGCCCAAGCTGTGCCACAGGGCTTGCCAGGAGCCCCCCAGCCTTTGTTTTGGCATCACCAACCCTGCCCCCTAAAAGCAGGCAGCTCAAGATGCCCGTGGTGCATCGTGGCAGGGCTGAGCAGAGGCTGCCATATGGCTGCAGGCAGAGGAAGGGAATTTGTTCTTGCACACTGAAAAGTTTCCCTCAGGGACAGCCTGTGGAGTTTGAATGGCAAAGCACTGAAGGGATAGCTTGGCAATGCGATGCTGCTTTGGCTCCAGTGATGGAGCAGAAGGAGTCAGTTCAGGCTTTCTGGTTAAAATAAACATTAAAAACACACAGTTTGAGGGCAGTTGGTTTGCATTTGGGTGAGTTTTTCTTCCCATGTGGTAGGTTTTGAGTTCAGAATTGAGCTAAAACAGCCCCTCAGTCAACCAGCTCCACTTGAAGGAACGAGACAATGGAAGCTGTATAGCAACTGCACCCTGGCACCACAGCCTGGGCCACAAGAGGTGTTTTGGGGGGAGAAAAAATGCAGAATTAAGCCAAAAAGATCCCCCAGCCCTGCTCTGAAGTAACTCCTGGCTTTTCTGCTACCTACCCATAAGGAAAAGATCCTTACAGATCACCCTCCATGCAGCCTTATGTTTCAAAAGCTCCTGTTTGTTTAACCTGCAGACGTTTGAGGTCAGGTTGTGAAACCTGCCCTGTTCCCAGCTCCCGGGTTGGTTTCACAGCCCTGCCTTGGCTCTGTGCCCACAGGTGAGGCAATGCCAGGCACAGCAATGCCAGCCATGGGCAGCTGCACCCTAAGTCAGGCAGCCTGCGTCACCCAGCCCTGCCTCACACACCCTGCACCCACCCTCGGCCATTCCACCCCACACTGGGGCTCAGCTCCCTCCTGGATCTGCACCTCCTGTCCCAGCTCCTGCTTTAGGGCTCAGGGCTGAGAACTAGGGAAGATCCCTTGGCCTGGACATGCTGCACCCATACCCCAGGTGCAGCAAGGGCATCACTCCTCTGGCAACCCCACATCCTTTGGCTATCCACCCCAGTCCATCCCCATACTCCATGTGCCCCTCAACCCACGTCCAGGAGCCCCACAGTTGCCTGGGGTGAACCTTCCAGTGCTTTCCTGGGCTGTAGTGGGATGTCTTGCTCCGTGTGTCCTCTGCAGCCCCCCGGGATACTCAGGGCTGCAGACACCGGGGCTCTCCTGCATCCCTCCAAGCACAAAGGGGTTCATATCCCTCGGGTTCCTCTACAATACCCCCGGACACACGTTGCTGCAAACCCCGGGAGGGGTCCCCGCATCCCCCCCGGCTCCCCGCATCCCCCCGGCTGCAGCTCGGCGCATGCTCTGGGCTCCCTTCGGAACCCCCCATCTCTCCTCCTCCCCCCTGGCTGTGCATCCTCCCGACACGGCCCGGGGTACCCTCCAGAGCTCTCCGGGCCTCCTCTGGACCCGTCCCCCGGCCCCGGGCAGCGGCCGCCTGTGCGGCGCTTGGAGCTGGCGCAGCCGCGCTCCCCTCCCGGAGCCGTCCCGCTCCCCTCCCGCCGCTCTTCCCGCTGCCGTCCCGCTCCCCTCTCACTCACGCAGCTGAGCAAGGAGCAGACGCCGAGACAGGCCCCCATGGTGCGGCCACCGCCGGCTCCCGGCTCCCAGCGAACCGCCCGAACCGCCCCCGGGCTCCGCTCCCCGGGCTCCGAGCTCCGGCCGCGGCGCTCCCGCTGCACCTCCCCCGGGGCGGCCCCTGCGGCGGCGGGGCGGCTCCTTCCCTGCAGGGTCCGGCCCGAGCGCAGGGCAGCCCCCTCCCATTCCCATCCCATCCCCAGCCTCATCCCCATCCCCATCCCCATCCCCATCCCCATCCCCATCCCCATCCCCATCCCCATTCCC
>WBNH01001278.1:20806-43983 GCA_013401255.1 Urocolius indicus
ATCCCATCCCCATCCCCGGCCTCATCCCCATCCCCAGCCTCATCCCCATCCCATCCCATCCCCAGCCTCATCCCCATCCCCATCCCTATCCCTGGCCCCAGACCCCCGAAGAGAGGAAGGAGCAGCTTCAGATCTTTGTTCACAGAGGGGACCCCACAGATATCAGCGTGGAGCGTGGCTCTGGGACGTTGCTGGGGATGGGAATGGGGTCGGCTCCTCTGGAGGTGGCTCAGGAGCCTGAGGAGGGTGGTTAAGTGAAGTGGGTCCTTGGACAGGTCCCCATCGGCTCCTGGCCCCAGAGCTGATGATGCCACTGAGAGCCTGGGGTCACCTGGGACCTGGCTCCAGGAGAGAAATCAATGATGCCACAGGTGAATGCTGCTCATGCAGCCAGATATGGCCTTGCTGGGAGCTGCTGAGAGGAGACATGGGTCAGTGACTGCCCCTGAGGCCTGTGAGGAGCAGAGTGCTGAGTCCTAAGAATGCAGCACACCCACCAGCTCCAGCTCCATATGGGCTCCAGCTTAAACCCACTCCCACTGCAGGGCCAGACCCCAGGTGAGAGGGGCTGAGAGGCCACACAGAGCTGAGGGTGAGAGCTGGGGCTGTGCAAGCAGTGGGTTTCCCTGCTCTGGCACATCCACCCTGAGTAGCAAGTGCTGAGATGCTGCTGCCATGCATAATTCAGGGACTGAGATAAACTGCAGTGTGCTAGCCCAATTCCAGAGCCTAAATTTAGACAGCAGTGAAAGTACATGAGCACATGGCAGCAGGCAGGCTTTGAGGGGCACAGGGCTGGGGCAGGCAGGGAGCCAATGTGTCCTACATGTCCTTCAGGCAGAGAAAAGTGTCATGCTTCTTGCTCCAGAGATAAAGATCCAGGCTTTGGCCTCTGATCAGTAACTGGCACAAATTAAAGAGAAGGAAAAGCTTTTCTAAGCCCCCGTGGGCTCCCCAAAGCTGGAGCTGAAACAGGAGAGGTCACCTCCCAGGAGTTTCTCGCTGATCCCAGGTTGCTTTTCCTCTCAGGAGGGGACTGGGGGCTGCACTGGGAAGGGGTCTGGTGTGGGCACGGGTCTGGCAGCACCCACGGAGCAGGCAGTAGCCGTGGGGACACGATGAGCTGGGAGATGGGGGCTCTGGCAGCTCCTGTCTCTTCCCAGCTGGATATCAGAGCCTGGTCACACAGGCTCCAGGAGCATCCTTTAATCCCTGTACAGCTTCCCAGGAGGGCAAAAGGTCTGGAAAGGTGTTTGTCCTCTTGGTCCTGCTGTCTCGGTGTTCCTTGCAGGGATGGGAACCCACTGGCATCCCCAGAGCAGGAATCCCCGGAGGCACCAGTCCTCCCAGTGTGCCCGTCCCGTGTGGAGATGCCACCAGAGGGCACACAGAGCACACAGAGCAGACAGGGCACACAGGGCACAGGGCACACAGGGCACAGGGCACACAGGGCACAGGGCACACAGGGCACAGGGCACACAGGGCACAGGGCACACAGGGCACAGGGCACACAGGGCACAGGGCACACAGGGCACAGGGCACACAGGGCACAGGGCACACAGGGCACAGGGCACACAGGGCACAGGGCACACAGGGCACAGGGCACACAGGGCACAGGGCACACAGGGCACAGGGCACACAGGGCACAGGGCACACAGGGCACAGGGCACACAGGGCACAGGGCACACAGGGCACAGGGCACACAGGGCACAGGGCACACAGGGCACAGGGCACACAGGGCACAGGGCACACAGGGCACAGGGCACACAGGGCACAGGGCACACAGGGCACAGGGCACACAGGGCACAGGGCACACAGGGCACAGGGCACACAGGGCACAGGGCACACAGGGCACAGGGCACACAGGGCACAGGGCACACAGGGCACAGGGCACACAGGGCACAGGGCACACAGGGCACAGGGCACACAGGGCACAGGGCACACAGGGCACAGGGCACACAGGGCACAGGGCACACAGGGCACAGGGCACACAGGGCACAGGGCACACAGGGCACAGGGCACACAGGGCACAGGGCACACAGGGCACAGGGCACACAGGGCACAGGGCACACAGGGCACAGGGCACACAGGGCACAGGGCACACAGGGCACAGGGCACACAGGGCACAGGGCACACAGGGCACAGGGCACACAGGGCACAGGGCACACAGGGCACAGGGCACACAGGGCACAGGGCACACAGGGCACAGGGCACACAGGGCACAGGGCACACAGGGCACAGGGCACACAGGGCACAGGGCACACAGGGCACAGGGCACACAGGGCACAGGGCACACAGGGCACAGGGCACACAGGGCACAGGGCACACAGGGCACAGGGCACACAGGGCACAGGGCACACAGGGCACAGGGCACACAGGGCACAGGGCACACAGGGCACAGGGCACACAGGGCACAGGGCACACAGGGCACAGGGCACACAGGGCACAGGGCACACAGGGCACAGGGCACACAGGGCACAGGGCACACAGGGCACAGGGCACACAGGGCACAGGGCACACAGGGCACAGGGCACACAGGGCACAGGGCACACAGGGCACAGGGCACACAGGGCACAGGGCACACAGGGCACAGGGCACACAGGGCACAGGGCACACAGGGCACAGGGCACACAGGGCACAGGGCACACAGGGCACAGGGCACACAGGGCACACGGGGCACACAGCACACAGGGCACACAGGGCTGTGCTCTGGGCTCGGGCCCTCCCACTCCAGGATGGATGAGCAGCAGCCCCAGCTGCCGGGAGGAACAGAGCATCCCACCCGTGTCACAGGGCTGTCTTCACTCACGGCGTGTGCTAAGGAACAAAGCCCACAGCAGCAGCTCCTCACCATCCCCTTCTTGGGAGGGGGTTTGTGGGCAGCCAGGGACGCAGCAGCCTGACTGCAGGCAGTGATGCCACAAGGGACAGGGGAACGATGCCGAGGCACAGAAAGTGCCACTGGAACACCAGGAGAAAGTCCTTTGGTGCTGAGGTGAGGGAGCCCTGGCCCAGGCTGCCCAGGGAGGGTGTGGAGGCTCCTTCTCAGGAGGTTTCCAAACCCACCTGGACACATTCCTGTGCCCCCTGAGCCAGGGGAACCTGCTTGAGCAGGGGCTGGGGCTGGAGGAGCTCTACAGGGCCCTTCCAACCCCATCATGCTGGGATTCTGGGTTTCCATGGCAGAGATGTGACAGTCCCCTGTACACACAAACACATTGGGTTTACATCACCTTGCACATAGGGAAGATGAGGAATGGGAGATGAAGGATGCTGCCAGAACCCAGGGATGTGTGGCTGCCTTCAGCCCCTGCTGCAACAGAAGCTCCCACTGGGAGCATCCTTGCCCACATACCCCTAATAAACCACCTCTTCCTCTGCTGTGCTTCTCCCTCCACTCCTCTCCTGCAGCACTGAGTATCCCCAGGCCATAAGGGGACATCACCTTTTCCCCCTACCCTCCAGAACTTGGTTCATTAGAACTCAGGGCATCATTTTCTGCCCACTGTGGGGCAATTATAGGGCTGGGGGTGACACCAGACCAGTGGTGAGCAGGGCCAAGCCAGGGATGATCTCCCACCCAGGGATCTGGGGATGGGGAGGGAAACAAATGATCTCATGTGACTGTATCTGGGACAATACCAGCTTAGCTGTGGGTGCAGCCAGAAGGGTTCTTGCTGAGCCCCAGTGATGCTGTTCATGGATAAACCTACATTACAGTGATTAATAATGATTAATAATCGAGCTTGAGTTTGGAAAACCAGCTAAACCAACCAAACACCTTCCCTCCAGGGCTTTGTCCAGTGCAGGCAAAGGCAGACATGGCATAAAGTGCAGTTTGGGGGTGATGATTTGGGGTTTGACAAACTCTTGGTCCATGGGGTTGTCCTGATGGGACAGGGTGGCCCCACTCCTGAATCAGGCTTTTAGGGCACCCAGGACCCTTCCCATCAGCCTGCAGCTGCCATCACAGCCTTGTGTTTTGGGTGCTTCAGGGAACTGCTGCAAGATCTTCATGCTGAGAGATTGGGGAGTGGGTAAGTGGTCCCCCTGCCCTTCATGGGCTGCAAGGAAAGCCAGGATTGAAGGTGCTGCAGGATGTTCTCTCAGCTGTGCTGCATCTCTTGGGCTTTCCAGCTCCCAGACAAGAAGGAGAACAGGCACAAGGCCAGTCTGGGATGGGAAGGACAAATGCAAAAGTCCTGTGATTGAAGCATCTCCCTCCCTCCTTGTGTAAGGATGCCTTTGAGACAGGGAATTAGTTTTCCACTAAGCTCTTCAGTAATGAGCAGAGAGAGGAGAGAAAAGCAAAGGGTGATTGCTGGGCCTGTGATTATGGGCAGAGGCAGCTTGGTCAGGGTCAGGGGAGCCAGGACTCAAACCCAGTGGAAATGAAGGGGGTGATTGTCAGGAGGAACCTTGCAGACACCTGCAGAACCCTCAGTGCTTGAGCTCCTGCTTTGTCCCTGTTGTTCCCCAGCACCTTCCTGTCCTGAAACACCCTCAGCTCAGCAGCCAAATGCATCAGCTCTTGAGCCCAACCCAACAGAGGAGCTGGATGGAGACCAAGTAAACCCCCTGAACCCACTGATGGGCATCCCAGCTGCTGGTGTTGCTTCTGGGAAACCCACTGAGCATCAGGATCTTCCTTTGGGACCCTCTTCAAGGGCCTTTTGCTAGTTTGAGGTGTCTTAGAGGCCAGCGAGGCCATGTGGAGCTTGACAGAGCTGGTGCTTTCCATAATAGCCCATCACCAAACCTATTACTTGACATCCAACAGCCTGGGATCTTCTCCCCAAAGCTCCCCCCAGCTGGAAGAGCAAAGGGCTGTGAGGCCAGGAAACACCAGCCACTCTCTGTCCTTCAAAGTGTGACTTAGCCTGAGCTCTCAGACACAGCAGCTGGCTGGAAAAGCTTCAGCATTTCCCTGCTGAGTTTAGACAGGGACTGTTTGTCTTTCTCATGGCAGTGGCCAGATGCCTGGCCTGTGATGGATGGCAATGTCACCCAGGAGTTTCTGTGCTGTCACAGCTGCTGAGTCTCTCATGGGGTGGAAAATTTGGGGAGGAGATGACTCCACTGTGAGATCAATGCCTTTCCCAGGGCACCAGCACATGAGTCAATAGGGATGGTGGGTAGGGAGGCTGGGGGAGGAAGAAGCAGGGTGAGATCTTGACCTGAACACGTCCTTGGACCACCTGGCAGGAAGATGTGGTTCTTTTTTTCACTCCCAGCCTGTAGCCTCCACACTCCAGGATGCTCCTCCTTTGTTGCTCATCCCAGCTCTGCATTTGAGCCTCCCTTTTGACTTTCATGGCACCCAAAGGCTCCATCCATTTCTCCCAACTCCAGCAAGAGCCTCTCCCAGCCTCTCACCTGCTTTTCCCAACATCCCCTGGCCCTGATGCCACCCTGGGGGGTGGATACCAATTTGGGATGCCCATGGAAAGCTGCATCTGCCTCAGGTGGGTTTGGAGCCTGTTTGTTTCCAGCCCTAACAACATTACCTTTTAGAGAAGTGGCTAATGAGCAATGAGGATCCAATTAGTTGTCTCCAGTCAGCCTTTTGCCTCATTATATATCATATAACATCCTCCCACACCCCCCACCCCCAAGAAAAAAATGAAATAGGAAAAGCCCCCACAAGCACCAGCATGGAGACAATTAGATCAAAGTCTCCTTAATGAGCCCATGGCTCTGGTGGAAATGTCTGTCTGTGACAGGAGAGACAGAAACCAAGCTGCACCCATGAGCCTGGAGCTGTGTCATCGTGTCCCTCTCCCTTTTTGCAGACCCTGTGTGTCCCCTCCCCTTTTGCAGACGCTTTGTGGGGTGCAGATGAACCTCATCATGTTTCAGGCTTGTTTCCTTCCCCAAGTGCTTCTCAGAACACCCACACAGGCACCTGGAGCCCCTCAGCTGGTTCGTATTCAGCACAGCAGGGAGATGGGGGGTTTTACACAGTGTTTCTGTAAGGACAGGGATGCTGATGATGTCCAGATGCTCCCCAGCATAAAAAATACCCCAGCTGGATTAAAAAGACCCCCAGGAAACCCTGAACTGGGAGAAGAATGGGATCAGTGAGGTGGGGAGCAGCACTGAGGTGTCCTTGGGAGCATGATCACGGCCCTGCTGCTCACCTGGATGAAGATGAGACACCTTGGGGTGACAGATGCCACTGAATGAAGACCTTCTTGTCCCCTTCCCCAGTACTGGCAGCCCCTCATCTCCTGGCTGTGGCTGCAGCAGCCTGGCCCCACCGAGCAGCTTTTGCTGAGCTGCCTGGGCTATATTTAGCTGCCTGTCAGAGGGGTTAGTGAGCAGCGCTGCAGCCAGTGGCACAGCTAAGAATGTACACGTAACAACAGCCAGGGATAAAAAAAGCCCAACCCCAGGCTCTGGGAGCTTTGCACAAATCCCTCAGAGGCTGCTGGAGGTGGAGGTGGGGGGAGTGGGTAGAGCTGCAGGCAGCAGCCACAGCCCCTCCATCCCCCCCCCACTCCGAGGCTGGCAGCACCAGCTGATGGGTACTTGGTGCTGTTTGCCCACAGTGGTTTTGGGGCTGGTTTGCATGGTTTAGAGCATCAGAGCATTCAGGCAGGCAGGGAGGGGCTGCTAGAGGAGCAAAGGGCCTGAAATCTGGTGGGTTTGGTTAAATCCCAGGGGTTTGCCTCTGTGGGCAGAGGACAGGAGGGACAGGCTGCTCCCTGGAGCCAGGAGGTGTTTTGGAGGTTCTCTGCACCCCCAGCCAGTCATCTGGAAGTAACCGGAGCATGAATAATAGATTTGAGCCCTATTTTTGGCCATGAAGATATCTTTTTTGGGGGGCTACTGGCTTTATGCTCATTTAACTCAAGCACATCTTTCTTCCATAGGCTCTTCTTGCCCGATTTCCCCTCTTAAAGCAAAAACTGAGCCAATCCCACCACGTTCCAGCTCTTCCCAAACCCTCCTCTACTGCTCAGAGCCTTGACCTGGGCTCACCTCCTGCCTCTGCAAACCAGGCTGCTGCCCAGAAACCACCACATTTAAGCCACCAGAGGAGTCAATACATAGCAAAAAGGGTTTCCAGGACTGTAGCTATTTTGTCCCAGAAATAATTTATAATGAATTTATGGATGAATTCAATGGCTGGGCCCCAGGAGAGGCACTTGGAGTCATTCAATGGGGATCTTGTTTAAGAGGAGAGGAGAGGAGAGGAGAGGAGAGGAGAGGAGAGGAGAGGAGAGGAGAGGAGAGGAGAGGAGAGAAGAGAAGAGAAGAGAAGAGAAGAGAAGAGAAGAGAAGAGAAGAGAAGAGAAGAGAAGAGAAGAGAAGAGAAGAGAAGAGAAGAGAAGAGAAGAGAAGAGAAGAGAAGAGAAGAGAAGGAGCAAAGTTGCAGATGAGTTGCAAAGAGCTGTGCAATTCATTAGAGATATTCAAGCTGCCTTGTCTTGCAGAAGTAGGAAAAGGCAGCTCATGTGCTGTGTCTCCTCCTGGAAGGGACACATTGGGCTGTGCACACAACCAGGGACTGCTGAGCTGTGTGGCACTGCTGGGAGGGGAAGATCACCACCTCCTCCATCAGGTCCTGCCAGGGGGGAGATGGTGCTGCATGCTGGCTGTGCTCTATGCAGGATGGTGCAGGGAGCTCAGCTCCAGATGGCTGAGCCCCTGGAGCAGCCAGGACAGCAGGGAAGGGCATTGCCATCATCGTCTGTGACCTCAACTTCTCCTCTCCAGGCAGCACAGAGCAGCCAGACTGTGGGCTCGGTGTGATGCTCCACCCCACCCCCCCACCCCCCACACACACCCCCGTGACAAATCACCTCCCTGGGAGGTGTTTGCTGACATTTTCCCTCCTTTGAAGTCCTGCAGGCGATGAGATGCTCTGGCTGCCTTCAGCCTCTGAGCTCTCACACACAAGGTGGGTTTTTCCTGCAGGCTGAGCAGGTTTTCTGCAGATCCATTGCACAGGAGCCACCTGCAGCTGGTACCCCCCATGCAGGGATGGCCCCTGAGGCCATGTCCTACCCAGGCTCATGTAAAGTTCCTGTCCCCAGCCTGCAGGTCCCCAAACCCTGTGACCTGCATCCCAAAATAGCAGCTCAATGGAGGGACTGACGCAGCCCAGGAATAACCTTTCCTTCACGTCACCTCCGTACCCAGGGAGAAATCAGGGGCTAAATGGGACTGGTCATTAGGAAGATCCATCTAAAAGAGGAACAGCAAAATGCTGCTCTCCCTCAGAGATGACTTTTAGCCCAGATCACAGCCCTCAGAGCTGGAAAACGACCCTGCTCCTGCCCTGCCTGCACCCCTGGGCGGGTGGGGGGGGGGGTGCTGCTTCCATCCCTGGGGAGCAGCTCAAGGGTCAGTGGCTTTAATGACTGTCCTGAGTAAAACTGGGCTGAAGCAGCTCAGCAGCAGTGGAAGAACAGACTCTCTTCAGCCCATTCCCTCCCTGCTCTGGACCAATTTAAAGAATTTAAAGCAGGTGGCAGAGCAGGGAGGGGTCTGGCCCCATCCTCACTGGCTTCACCGACCTGATGGATAAAGCAGGAGCTTTCTAGGTGCCTGGGAGGGCATCAACAATAATTGTTAGGTTCCCCCATCAGCAGGGATGCTCAACCTGCCAGGAACACTCTGAGAAGAGGATACTGAGGTCTGCAAAGTGCAGAGGGAGGGCAGAGCAACCTTTGCTCCCATGTCAGTATAGCACTGAGCACTGTGGCACTGCCCTGTGCCTCCACTGAACGGCTGCTGCCTGATAAGGGAATCACTTCTTCCCTCCCAGCTGCCCTGCTGCCATGCTCCTGCATTGCTGGGGCTTGTACCCAAGAGCTTTGTGAGCTTCAGCTGAGAGTTGCAGCTCCTGATGCTCAGGGAGTGGGTGCAGGCAGGCTCAGAGAGGTGATTCGGTGTCAGCGATGCACTGGCTGGATGTGGAGGGGCTCACACACCTCTGCTGTGCCTCAGTTTCCCCAGCTCCCCAAAGGATCACACTGCCATTCAGCCTGAGTGGAAGTGGGCTCTGCACTGTAGCTCTTCCCCAGCTCTCCCAGAGCAGAACATCCCCTGGGGGCACTCAGGAGGTGGAAGAAGAGAGACTCACCCCAAGGTGCTCCAGCAAGACCCTCCCCAACCACCCTGGGCTTCCCCCCCTCTCCCTCCCTGTCCCCCTTACATCTCCTCTCTTGCTCACACACACATCCTGGAGTAGAGGGATGGCAGCTGTGCCCTGTGCCACATCTCATCAGGTGCCAGGCAGGATAAACATCGCTGATGCTCAGGCTGAGACTGCTCTGGAGAGGGGAGACAGTCAAGGAGAAAACGGAGCGTGAGGAGCTAAAAATAGCATGTGGCAAAGGCTCTGCTCCCTGCTGGCTTGTGGGAGCTGCCAGGCACCCATCACCATGCCTGAGTGAGCAGCAAAACTGTCCCTCCCCAGAGCTGCTGGGGCTGGATGGCCTCAGCTACACCCCCACACACAGCTCTTGGGGGATACAGGGGTGCTGGAGACAAGCACCAGGCTGAGAGAAGCCAAGAGCTGGCTGCTTTAATGGCTCTGGTTCCTCTCCAGCCCTGGCATGGCTGAAGCTGCCTGGCTGGTGGGTGCAGAGGGCAGGAAAACATCACCCTGCCAGGGTCAGCAGCTTCTGGCTGAGCTGCCAGTGTCTCCCCATGGCCCATGAGCTCCAGGCTGGTGCTGAGCTCCCTGAGACACCTTCCCCTGGCTGCTGAGCATCACCCTTCGTGTCAGCAAGGACAAGATATTGACCAGAGCCAGGAATTTGGGAACGTGCCCCTAGCTCCACTCCTGTGGGGAACAGCATCCCTGTGCAGGGCCAAGGGAGCAAGGACTCATGTCTCTTCCCCCAAAGCACACTCGTGGCTTCCCCAGCACTGGGAGCATCCACCTGCAGAGCCAGGAAGGGACATTTGGGAGCCTCTCACCCAAACCTCACTGGTTCCCAGTTGCAGGTGCAGTTGGAAGCTCCAATGGCAGCCCAAGGACCTGGGGCACTGCTCCTATGGGGGAACCTGAGTTGCTTTTAATTCAGGCTGGGGGCAGCTCTGCCTCTCCCTCCCCTCCCTCCTTGTTGGCCATGTGCCCCCCCTCAAGGTGATGCTGGTGCTGGGCCAGGAGTAGCCTGGGCTACTCCCATGAGACAGTGGCATGTGCTCTGTGCCCAGGGCTCTGCCCAGTGTCCTTCTGTGAGGACAGTCCTTGTGTTGGGCAAAACACGGGGTTGTGACACAACCAGATGGATTGTGTCAACATCAGGATCCTCCCAGCCCCCTCACCCCCCAACTCACAGGAGTGCAGCCACTTTCCCCCCTCCCCCTGTTATATTCTCCCAAAGATTTGGAGCCTGGCAATTCTTTTTGGCAGAAATACATGTGCAAAGGGGGGTGGGGGGGGAGGTGTGAGCTGAGGCCACACTGCAGGTAAGCAGAGCCCTCCTGGGGCCATGGGCTCCCATCCCGGGGCTGCACCCAGGGACCCTCATTCAGAAGCAATAGGAGGGGGTTGCACTTTTCTAAAGGGGGGGGGGGGGGGTCCAAAGGAGGCTGCTGGCCATGCTGAGCTGTGAGCCCCCTGTGAGCCCCCTGCCCAGGCTGCTGCCCTCCCAACACACCTCAGGGCAATGGAGATAGGAATCCCGAGTGGGGGATGTCACTGATTTCCCCTCCCCAAATGTCTCATGGCGGGGGGACAGTTTGGAGCAGGGGGGCTGGATCTGGGGGGGGGCAGCGAGGAGGGGCGGCCGGGACCCCCCGGCAGGGCTCAGCAACGGGAGAGGCGGAGCGGCGGCGGGGGGAGGGAAGGGATGAGGGATGGAGGATGGGGATGGGGGATGGGGGATGGGGGGTCCCCCCCGCACCGAGCGCGGGCTGCGGGGGGAGCGGCGGCGCTGGGCGGGCGGCAGAGGCTCGGCCCCGGCTGCCCCCAGCGCTGCCGGCCGGGAGGAGGCTTCCCAGGGGCTGCTGCTGACGGACGAGCAGCGGGTCCTCGGCTGACACCGGCACCGGCATCAGTATCGGCACCGGCACCAGCATCAGCAGCAGCATCAGCATCCACACCGATACCAGCACCAGCAGCACCATCAGCACGGGTATCAACACCGACACCGGCATCGGCACCGATACCAGCACCAGCATCACCATCAGCACTGGTATCAACACCGACACCGGCATCAGCACCAGCATCAGTATCGGCACCGGCACAAGCATCCACCCCGATACCAGCACCAGCATCACCATCAGTACCAGTATCGACACCAACACCGACACTGGTATCACACCAGTATCGGCAGCGCGATCGCGGGTGAGGGGCTGCTGGCGGGGGGAGCAGCGCTGAGACCCCCGGGGGATGCCCCGTGCTGGCGGTGCCCACCCTGAGCATCCCCCTGGGGTGCGGGTGGGGGGTGTGGGGCTGGCCCCGGAGGGGCAAGGAGAGATTTTGGGGGGGTGAAACTTCGCGGTGCTGAGTGAGGCAGCTGGGGAGGGGTCTCTCAAGAGCTTTGGGAGGGGTCTGTCCCAGGGCAGGGGGCTCTGGGGAGGGCTGGGGTGAGCAGCAGTCAGGTGCTGAGCAAGGCTGGTCCATCTCCATCTCCAGTGGAGCCGTGGGGCTGAGGTGCTGAGGGCTGTGGGTCAGTGCTGGGCTGGGCAGGGTGAGGGCAAGGCTGGGACTCAGCAGCTTCAAGGGCTTTTCCAGCCAAAACGATTGAGGCCAACCCCCATGGTGACACCTCTGTCCCACTCTGGCCCCCATCCCTACCCCACTCACCCCCTGCCCCCTCCTTCTTGGGTTCCCCATTGGTCCCTCCACCTTCCACCCTGCTCAGTTCTCATCTCAGCTCCAGCTCTCAGCTTCCCAGATGATTTTGGGCCCGGGGCTCTGCAGGAGTCCCAGGTACGGAGAGCCCAGGGAGAGCCTGGCAGGGGGCTGAGCACCACCCCATGCAAGGGACACACTTGTCTGCTGCCTCCTCCCAGGCATCCTCTGGGAAGGAAAGGGCTTCCCCAGGGACAGCCCCTCCTCTCTGCCTTCAGGGCATCATTTTGGCAGGCTGCCCCTGCAGATGCTTGGATCAGGTCCCTCTGAGCTGGCTCCTGTCCCCTGGCTGGGTGGCAGTGGCACCGAGGAGGTGGCAGAGGCAGCATGTCCTGTGCTCACCTCGAATACCCACAGCCTGTGACCTTGGGGCTGCCCATCAAGGGCCACCTCAACCCTTGCTGTCACAGAGGGCTGCCTGGGCTCCTCCTGGCACGTGCCCCTTGGCATGGGCTGAGCTGAGAGGTGGGGGATAGGAGGGAGGGGTCAGATGCAGAACGGCCCTGCCACTGCCTCCACCCTTCATCTGCTCAGCAGCATCTCCCCACAAAAAGCAGCAGGTTTTGGAGCGGGGAAGCTGATGGCAGAGACACATTCTCCTTGGGTTTTTATATTGGAGAGTCACATCATTTCTTCCCAGACTGGCAGGCAGAGGGAGAGGTCCAGGAGGAGGCTGGCAGAGGAGGGATGCTCCGTGGGAAGCTGTGGGTTGCAGCCATCCTTGGGCTCAGCTCCTGGTTTAAGCTCTGGTACCCATTTCTGCCCTGGCCCCACACTCCCTCCCAGGATGGGGTGCTCTGATGGCCAGGAGGGACATGGCACCATGAAAGATGGAGCCAGAGGCCACAGCCTTGCTCTGATCTTGGCTTCTCAGGCAGCAGTTCTGACCAAGAGGTGCTGGACCTGACTCTGCTCCATCAGGGAGCTGTGCCTCTGATCCCAGGGCTGCCTGAACTCATTTGTTCCCTTCTCAGCTTTTAGTTGCTTCCCTGGCAGCTCCCCAGGGCCCAAGTGGGTGTCATTGGGTGGTGGGGAAGGTGCTGTGCCAGCCATGACATCAGGGAATCCCCAGGATGCTCTCATCAGGGATGGGGGAAAACATCTGGATTGTCTCCAGGCAGTGCCCATGGGTCCCTCCTAAGGGGATGCTCCCTGGGGAGCAGGACACCCTGGATGATTCTCATCTCCCTTCTGGCATGAGCTGCAGCAGGAAGGAGAAAATCTGCTGTCTGGCAGGGCCCTGGGAGGGGGAAGCACATGCTGGGAGCTCCCCAGGGAGCTGGAGGTACCAGCTGCAGCACATGGCCTGGGAAGCCCCCAGGGAGCCATCAGCTGGCTCTGCTCCCCAAACTTAATGATGCAGGTGGCTGCACAAGTGCTGCTGCTTTGGCAGAGATAAAAGTCAGTGCTGCTTCCCCAGGGCACCCCACTGCTCTCCCTGCTGGACGCAGCTGGATGCAGGAGCACCCGTGGGCTGAGCTGGGAGTGACTGCTCCAGGCTTTGTGGTGGGACCAGGATGCCCCAGCATTGGGCTGTGGCTTTGCCAGGCAGGAGGAAATCCAAAGGAAGGGAATCTGGAAGAAGGGCACCCTGGAGGTGGTGAACAAAGGATCTCTGCATGGCCCTGGATGTGGTGCAAACACTCAGGGATGGGTGACAGAGCATCTCCCCACCCCACTCCCACCACCCCCAGCCCAACTGCAGCAGGACAGGGCTGTGGGAAGCCAGAAAACACCCCCTGACACTAGAAGCTTGGGCATCATCCTCTGCTGGTGTTAAACAGGGAGAGATGGAGATAGGGGACCTTGCACTGGGGGAAGCTGGGAAGAGGCTGAGCCACTCAGCAGTGCCTGGTGCCTCATGGCACCCAGCCCTCAGCATGGCCCCACGTGCTTGGTGGCACCCAGCTGGCACCCTGTGCCTCAGCAGATCCCTCAGCCCCTGCCCTAAGCAGCCCCCAGCCCGTGTCACTGCATCCTCCTGGCTCCCTGGCACAAATCCCAAGGCTCTCCACGTGCTCCAGGAGCTCCAAGGACATCCCCATCCCTGTCCCCATCATCCCCACTCAGGATGCTCAGGCTGGAGCAGCTGCCAAAGAGCCTTTTGGGGAGGAGGGAGCCTGAAACTGCTACAGAATGAAACCCCTTTCACTGTGGCTGACACATTCATTGCACCAAGTTACAGTTTGCGTTGCCTTTGGAGCAGTGAACTAAAGGTTCTGGGAGCAGCTTGTGTTAGCCAGAGCTCAGTCACCACAGTTACCTCCCCTCGGGTCACTTCTGCGTTTCTCTCAACCCCATGTGAAAGGGCTCTTGCATTTTTTTCCCCTTGGACTCAAAAAGGACCCAACTGCAGATGATGGGACTGAGAGCAGACCCACAGGGCAAGAAGTGTGGGGCAGCTGGGCACAGCCCTCCCACACAGCTCACTGTGGGGTCCTCCATGGGCACCCAATACCCCCAGGGGAAACTCCTGTTCTCTCATCACACCAGTAATTAAAGGTCATTAAGTGATGGAGGTGTGGGCAGAGATGCTTCCAGGCCCTGGAAGAGGAAGCAACCCACAGGCTGGCAAACACCCAACTGACCTGAGAGTGGCAGGAGCAGCCCCCATCCCTGCATCCCCCCCTGGGATATCATGGGATCCCTCCCTGGATCCTTCCCTGGAATATCACAGGATCCCTCCCTGCACCTTTCCCTGGGGTGGGTGGGATATCTCCCTGCATCCCTCCCTGGGATGGGTGAGATCCCTCCCTGGGATGTCAAAGGATCCCTCCCTGCATCCTTCCCTGGGATATGGTGGGATCCCTCCCCAGGGTGCCTCCATCCCTCCCTGGGCTGCCAGACAGCATCTCCTGTCAGGGAGGTTTGTGCAGGGGACACAAGCCCGAGGGCTGCTCATGGCTGGGAAGGGGACAAGTGTAAGCAGAGGGAGCTGCTGTGTAAGGGGTGACCCCCAACCTGCACCCAAAGGGACAGGGGGGTGAAGGGTCCTCTCGTGCTGCTGTGCTGGTGCATCCTCCTGCGTGGCAGTGCTGAGCTGGGTCACGTAGCTGTCTCCTCCCTCTCTCCACCGCTGTCCCCTCCCCCTGTCACTGTCCCCTCCCCTGTCACTAGGGGCCAGGAGCTGCCAGCCCAAAGCATTTGCCACGAGCAGAATCCAGAGGGGGATTTTGTGAGTGCTTTCCCTGGCTGGGCTGGTGGTGGCTATGGCTTAAGGATGGGAACATTTTGCTGCCCCAGAGCTATTCCTGCTCCAGAGCTTTGCCCATGTGAGGGAGCAGCCAGTGAACTCAGCAATGCCATATTGCAAAGCAGCTCCATCCCTGCCAGCATCCCTCCAGCCCTGAGGCCTGCCTGCATCTTTGCACCTCCCAGCTGCCAGGGAACAGGAGCCTTGCTCTATATGACAATAAAAGCTTGGGCTGCTTGTGATTAGCACAATGCAAAGGGGCAAATGTCCTCTTTAAACTTCCCAGGGGAGATCTGGATCTTCCCCTGGGAGATGTGTGCTGGGCTTAGAGCCCTGGGCTCCAAGAGGCTGGAGAAGAGGAGCTGGGATGTGGTTTGTCCATCTCTAGGTGAGCAGGGTCCAATTCACAGCCCACACAGCTGAGGTTATCCACTCCCCTCCCTCCTGTGACAGGGTTGTGGGAGCATTTGGGTACAGAATAAGTCCCTGGCAAAGCATGGAAGAGATACTGTGCTGTCAGCCCACCTCCTGGTGCTTCTGCTCACTGAGCTTTTAGGGCCTTGCAACTCAGGCTTATCTAAGAATTAGGATGGTCTAGAGGATCAACCATGCAGGTGTCTCTGGTGGCTTTGCCTGAGATGCCCCATGTGCTGCTCCCAGGGCAAAAGATGCCCTCAGTGTTATTGATGAATGGACTTGTGAGAGATGCTGTGCCCAGTGGGGCTGAGCTGGGATGAAAATGATGAGTCCTCTGGAGCACTTTTATCTGGTCTTCAGGATCAAAAGAATCCCAGAATCTCAGAGTGATCAGGATTGGAAGGGCCCTGCAGAGCTCATCCAGCCCCAGCCCCCTGCATAAGCAGGATCCCCTGGCTCAGGGGGCACAGGAACGTGTCCAGGTGGGGTTGGAAACCTCCTGAGAAGGAGCCTCCACACNTCCAGATGAGGCCTCAGCAGCTCTGGCAGAGCAGAGGGGCAGCAGAACCTCCCTTGACCTGCTGCCCACACTCTCTTGCTGCCCCCAGGCTGCCATTGGCTTCTAAGCCAAAGCAATAGTTTATACAAATCACCTGAAATCCTGTCTGGAGGGACTCAGGTTGGGGTTTATTTCCCCATTTCCCTGGGTTTTGTGAGGTTATTAACCAGAGCTGAACTCTGCCCTCACCCCTGAGCACACCAAGACCAGGACTGATGAAGCAATAACACATTCTCCCCTTCTCCCAGCGACTCCATCCCACAGGTGTCAGCAGCAAAACCCACCTCTTGTGCTCCTCTTCCTGGGAATCACAGGTAATAAAGAGCAGGGTCATATTTTGGAGTCCTTCATTCTCACTCCTTGCCTTGAACAGGATTTTAGGTCCCCATATCCTTTGTGTTCAGTCCCAGCTGGGATGAGGCAGGACACATCTCAGGTTTTAGTGGGAGAAGAGACATTTCTGCAGCCCAACAGCTGGAGAAATGAAATCCCAAAGCAGAGAAAGGCAGCCCTAAAGCATCCAAAAAGGAAACAGAGGGTGGATAAAGGCAGGGGAAAGGTGACATCTAAAAGCATCCTTGTAAGGCAGGGAGTGGTTTGGATGGAACAGTTTAGGATTAGGGGGGAATAATTCAGGATTGGGCTGGAATAATCCATAAGTGAGGAGTGAGCAGGGATGGGACTGAGCCCAGATCTGGTCCTGCCCACCTGCAGGGCACCAGGGAGGGAGCAGGAGAAGGGCAGGAGGGATGTCAGGATGATGGAGGGGAGGAAAAGGCATTTCAGTGTGCCCCAGGCTGATGGATGAGGCAACCCAGGCACAAGCAGGAACTGTGGAAGAAGGGAGGAAGGTCAAAGCACAAAGCAGGACACAAGTGGAAGGGGCTTAGAGGGGTTGCAGCTGGAAGTGCATTCATGTAAGCAGGAATCTGCAGTGCTCAGCAGGGAGGGGAGGTGCTGGGAGCCCGTGGGTTGATGCCTTTGGGGAATGGTGCTTGCTGGAAAGTGCCTGGCACAGAGAGACCAAGCCCACTGCTACTGGGATGCACTGGGACTTCTCCAGCTGGGCAGCAGTGTGGGGAGCTGACTGCAGGATCTCCTGCCTGGGAATGGTTGCTGAGAGGTTTGGGATGAGCTGAGGCCACGTGGGAAAGAGGAGAGTGGGAAAAAATAGTGTGAGAGGCCTCAATGATGATCTGAGCATCCAGGTTCATTTGGAGCCCTTGAGCTGCTTCAGCCCAGCCTGTGAGTGAGCAGCACTGGAAATGTGCCAGGCAGGCTCTGAGCTGGCCCAGACACCTTCCCACCCACCTGCAAACCAGGAGATCCCAGGACAAAGGTGCCAGTCTGTGGCTGGAGAGGTTTCAAGTGCAGATGGAGGAAGGCACAGCCTGCCCAGCATCACATGCAGGAGGGATCATCACCTCCAGACACTTGGGCTGAGACTTCCTCATGCTCTGGGCTTGAAGCAGAGCCTGGTTTCCACCTCCCTCTGCATTCCAGCACCTCTGGAGCCTTTTTCTTCCCTTTGCCCTGGAGACAGGAGTTTAGACAGTATTTATTCCCACTGTTCCCTGGATGTTGGCAGCTGTTTATGGGCTGCTGGCAGCTGACAAAGCCCAATTCTACATGGCAGTGGGTGTCTGCTCAGCATCTGCTGAGCTCCAGCACCAGCAGCTCTGGCTTTACCTGGGGCAGGAGCTGCTCTGGGCAGCCCCATCCCTCGAGACCAAGCTGCCAGGACCAAAGCTGCTGCCTCTGTGGGAGATCTCTCCACTCTCCAGATTTTCTCCGGTGCTTTAATTATTGCCATCTGCTGTTGCAGGCTCCAGGGGCTGCTCAGTCTGTCTGGTGGCTGTCAGGCTCTGCTTAAATCAGCCCTGTTGGATTTGCCTTTCGTGTGGACTCGAGGCTGCTTTTCCTGGGTGATGCTCTCGTCACCTCCTGAGCTGGGGCAGCTCTTTCCTTCCCAACTTGCAACTGCCATTTTTAATTCAACATTACAGTTAGTCCTGGATAAATCCTTCCCATTTGCCATTGTGTTTGTCATCTCTTAATAACAGCAAGACCACTGGGCTGCCAGGGGATTTGCAGAGGGTTACTGAGCTGCAGCATTTCCCAGTCTGACAACAGCGGAGTGTGGCACAGACCTCATCACACCTTCAATTCAATGAGCACAAAGAATCCCCTCATAAAGCAAAGCAAGAACATGAAATGGCCCAATTGGCCCTGGGACTGTTCAGCCTGGAGAAGAGAACACTGAGGAGGAACCTCATCAACACTGATCAGCACCTAAAGGCTGGGTGTCAGGAGGATGGGGGGACACTCTGTTCTGTAGTGGCCAGAGACGGGACAGGGGGTGATGGACATCAGCTGGAACACAAAAAGTTCCACTGAAACACCAGGAGAAAGTCCTTTGGTGCTGAGGTGAGGGAGCCCTGGCCCAGGCTGCCCAGGGAGGGTGTGGAGGCTCCTTCTCAGGAGGTTTCCAACCCCACCTGGACACGTTCCTGTGCCCCCTGAGCCAGAGGAAGCTGCTTGAGCAGGGGGTTGGGCTGGATGAGCTCTGCAGGGCCCTTCCAGCCCCTACTGTGCTGGGATTCTGGGATTCTGTGTTGCATTGCATGAAGATGCCTGAGCTTTGGGGACATTCAAGCCTGGGTCCAGCCTTGTGTGACATTTTCTGGTCTCTCAGTAGCCTCTGTACACGAGGCAGCTCTTGCCACAGTGGGGCTGCCTCAATTCCCAAGGGACTTGACCAAAGGGATGTGCCATGTCTTCCCTCCACCTCTCCCCAGGATCTTCCGCTGTCACCCATCTCCAGGAGGGATTAAGGTTTATTTCTGCCCTACCTATATCCCATTAGGGGCATTAAAGCAGGAGCCAGCAGCCCCAAGGACCTTACATGTGACTCCAGGAGCTGCTTTAAGTGAGATCACGTTAAGTTGAGATCACATTAAGCCTGCCAGAAACAGTCCCTGCTTAGAGGGGCACATCCCCACATGCCAGAAGGAGGCCTGGGGTTTATGCAAAGTTATTTGCCATGTGCTGGGTTGGATTTGCTGCCTGAGGGACCAGGAGGCCACAGCACAGAGGAGGAATTGGCACCTTGGACCTTCCTCTCAAGAGAGCCCAGGGATGGGGGAGGACAGGGGACAGCCTGATGGGCTCCCTGTGATGGTGATGCTGCATCTCAGCACTGCTCAGGGTTCCCCCCACCCAGTGACAAGCCCCAGAGGGTTTCAGTCTCCTGCAGAATCCCAGTGGCTTTGCTGACTATTCCAGCATGGACGTCTTGATCTCTGCATGGCTTTCGGGTGAGCTGAGTGCAACCCCTGCCCATGTCCTAGGTATGTTCAGGAGCAGGAACGAGCCTGGTCTTGGAGGGTGTTTATCACCAGGCTCTCCAGGAGCTGCTGGGGGTGCCAGAAAGGCAGCTTTGCTCCAGCTTCACAGAGCTCTTGTCTTGCTGGGATGTGTAGAAGGTCTGTCTGTACACTGTGTGTGTGTGTGTTTGCATGCCTGTGCATGTGCAGGCCTGCTTCTACATCTGCATGCACCTGTGCAGCTGCATGCATATGTGGGTGCATGTGTGACCATGCACTTGTGTGTGACCATGCGTGTACACATATGTCTGCTTGTGCACACTCGTGTGCTCACACCATGGTGTGTGTCTGGCTCCTCACAGCCCTTGTTCCCAGAGAGTTGCCAGGGTGACACGGTATGCACATGTGTGTGCCAGGGCAAGCCACACATGCTTACAGATGTGCCACAATGCAACTTGCATGCACACATGTGTGCCAGAGGGTGCCATGCATGCACAGACATGTGTTACAATGCAAGATGCACGTGCACTCATGTGCCAGAAGTGCCACACATGCACATCCAGGTAACATGGGACACTATGCATGCACACACATGAGCTATAGGACACCATGCATGCACACACATGGGCTACAATGCACCATGCACAAGTACTCCTGTTCCACAAGGTGCCATGTATGCACACATGCACACACCAGGGGTACTATGTGTGTCCATACATGTAACATGGCACACCATCCATGCACACGAGCTACAGGACACCATCTATGCTCATAGATGAGCCAAGGGACACCATGCATGCACACAGGTGTGCCAGAGCGTGCCATGCATGCACACACGTGCCACAATGCACCCTGCACAGGCACTCAAGTGCCAGAGGGTGGAGTGCCTGCATAAATATGCACTGCAGTGCAAGCTGCATGCACACAGCTGTGCCAAGGGATGCCAAGCACAGGCAACGTCCCCCAAGGGCACTGCAACAACAGCTCCAGCTGCTGCACACCTACACTCACACACAACAGCCCTGAGAGAGGTGCTGCATGCAAACCTGCACACACATGCTCCAAGGCAGTCACTGCATGGCCCCCCTGCAGCAGCACAGCCACCAGCCCTGCCCTCCTCACTGCCTGGAACCTTCCCCCGTGCCTCAGTTTCCCCACTTGCAAAGGGCCCACGTGGGGCAGCCACCCTGTGCCTAATCACCTCCTGGGTTAATCATTGATGTCTCCTCCTCCCAGCAGCTGGGCCCACCCCGTCCTGCCCCAGGACTCGGGGACCTCAGCCCATCCTGCACCAGCCAGCGATTCCCAGGGGGACACTGGTGAGTTCGTCCTCCCACTTCCCAAGCAGGACAGGTTCCCAACACCACCAGCTTGGGGGTACCAGTCTCAGTGGTGCCACCAGCATCCAGCCTGGAGGGAATGAGGCTGCTCATTCCTGGAGGGAATGGGGTGATGGCTTGGGGGTCCCTGTGCCCCGTGATGGGGTTTGGGGAGGGTGGAAGCCACCCCTGTCCCTGTGAGTCCCTGTCCCACCTCTGTGCCAACCCCCACTTGCAGCTGCAAAATCCTTCTGCAGACAAAAAATACTTATTAGCACTGGACAAACATCCTGGTGAGGTCCCAGCAGCAGCGAGCACCAGGGCTGGATCCACACCAGGGTGTCTGTAGGGTGCTGGGGGCTTCCAGGAGAGCCTCTGCTCACCCAGGGGCACCCCCAGCATCACTCTGGCTCAGTCAGAGATCCCCCAAGGGACATTGTAGGATCTCCAGGTTGGGGACAATGTGTCCTTGTCACCTGGCACTGCAAGTGGTCACACTGTGCCTTCTGAGTCTCCCTTGCTGTCCCACCTGCATGTCCCCATCCCTACTCGCCATCCCTCCCTCCCTCACTGCCATCCCCTCCTCCTGCCAGCCCACTGGGGACAAGGAATCCCTGTCCTTCAGTGTCCCACTTGGTGTAGCATCCCAAGGAGGAGGGTGGTGGGTGCTGTGGGTGTCTCACACAGCCTCTCCCACCCTGGGCCTCACTCCCCGCTCCCTCCTTCCCACCCCCTTGGCACCAGCCCCACTGCTGACACCCTGCTCTGCCTCCCCCTAGGTCGAAGCAAGAGGGGACCCAGAGGGGAGTCCCCATCTCCTGTGGGGTCCCTCCTTGACTGTGAGACACCAGGAGGGAGAACTGCCAGGCCAGGGAGCAGAGCAGGACCCTGGGCACAGGGCAGTGCCAGGCCAGGCTGGAGGGTGCCCGGTAAGGCTGCTCGGGGTCGGGGGATGCTGGTGGGACCCCATTCCTTCCATGATACTGTCACCACAGCCCCCAAAAGTGCCAACTCTGGCCACGGGGCAGCCCCATATGCAGGGTGAGCCCTGGATCTGCTGCTGGAGCGCCGGCAGCCAGGGTGGGCAGAGGAGGGGGCAGAGGATGGCGTTGGGCAGGGGATGCTGCCGCTTGCAACTGGAGCATCTGCCTGGCCCTGAGCCGGCTCCCCTTTTACCTTCAGCGTCCGGAGAGGCTGACGGGGAGGGGACGGTGTCTCCACAGGGTTAGAATGACCGAGGTGGAACCCGTGCTGGATTTTGCATCCTCCGGGAGAACCGGCCGGCGCAACGCGCTGCCTGACATCCTGGGCTCACCGGCTGGAGTCAGCCCCTCCGACCTGCCCCTCAAACTGGCCGAGATGTCCCTGAGCGCCAGTACGTGCTGGGGGGGGGGGGGGGNGGGGGGGGGGCAAAGACGGGACCCCATGAGGGGAGTGGGGAAGGACAGGGCAGGCTGCTCATCCCCTCATCTCTCCTCGCAGGCAGCGCCCAGGACATGCGATCACCCTCGGCCGAGCTGCCCCCTCCGCAACCCCCCAGCCCCGAGCTGAAGGACACGTCCTAAACCCGTTGTAGGGGGCAAGGGAGGGACATTGCTGAGCAGCGAGAGGCGAGAGGAGGCTGCGCCCCCCCAGCCCGGCAATCGCTGGGATTTGCTCGGTGCTACCCGCAGCATCACCCCCAGCCCCGGCGGGAGCATCGCGGGGACCCCGCCGCGAGGAACGGGCCGTTCCCCCCCGCGCCACGGCCACACGCCCCGGTGGGGAGGGATGGGATGGGATGGGATGGGATGGGATGGGATGGGATGGAGCAGGATTGGAGAGAAGGGATGGGATGGGATGGGATGGGATGGGATGGGATGGGATGGGATGGGATGGGATGNGTTTTTGCCTTCCCAGAGGGGAGGAGGATGTTTTTCCCGTCCGGGACGTTTGGCAGAGCCGGGCACACGGTGGGGTGCCGGGTGAGTTCTGGTCCTCAGAGCCCGAGCAGCCCCACGGCGGGGAGGGGTGGAGGTTCGGCTGAGTGTGGTGTTCACTGTGATGTTTTGGGTACCACGTGTGTCTCTTGGCTTTTCTTCCTGGGTGATGCTTTTGGTAAGAGGGGGAGAGGGTGGGAAGCATCACACAACCCCAGCAGCCCCCTGCGCTCCCCCTGCAGCCCTTCAGCAAAGCCCCCCCTGATCCCAGCAGCCTTGCAGAGGGATCCCACTGAGAGCAGAGCACAAAGAGGGGGGAGATCCCTGCCCCGGGCTGGGGTTGGGGGGGTCATGGCTCCTCGGGACAGGGGGATGCTGGTGATTTCGAAGCAGGTGAGTAGAGTGGCTCCGGTTTGGGCATCCCCAGCCTTATGCATCACCTCGGGGCCACCCATGGGTGCTCATCCCTGCTGCAGCCTGTGGATCCCCCCCCCCCCGCCTCCAAGTCCCTGGGGAAAAGCCAGCAGGGGCAAGCAGCAGCAAATGGGACCAGTGGCACACACAGGGATGACTCCACATGCTGATGCCCCCTGCCCCAGATGCCCACACACACAGATGCCCCC
>WBNH01001281.1:0-13982 GCA_013401255.1 Urocolius indicus
AGGTCACTCCCAGCCTGGCCTGGTGCAGGGTCTTTTTTTCCTCCTGAGGTACAGGACTCTGCCCTTGGTGCCTCTCATGAAGTTTCTCTCTGCCCAACTCTCAACTGACTAAAACTGATGGCAAATTGAATGTTTAGGCCAACTTTGATTGAAGTTGGCCAATGGGTTGAAAAGTTACAGCAGGGAAATGAGAAGCAAAGGGTGATGAGATGTGAACAGGAGAAACATTCCCTTGGGGTGCCAAGCTGCTGCCCACACGTTGACATCGCTTTGTTGGCTGGGGTTTGGTTTGATTTGATTTGGGATGGGTTTTTTTTTGTCTTTTTGGTAAAGAAAAACTTTGTGCTTTTCATTTGGACCTTGTTGGGATGGGAACCTCTGTCATGCCCGAGAGGTGGACAGCTGGGCTCAGGCGGACGAACGCCACAATGCGCTGGCAAAGGAAATCCAACTCTCCTACGAGCACGTTGGCGGCTTCAGCCCCGCTGGGGATTTTCTTCATGAACTGCAGCTCAGCCTGGGCACGACAAGTGATTTTTCAGGCAATTTACCCCTCAAAAAAAAACCCCACAAAGGCCACACTTCACTCTGCAGCCAAGTTTGCCAGAGACAATCTGGCCTCAAAGGCATAAGGAAGCTTGTGGGTGTCTCACCTTGCTCAAATCCACAGCGCCGCTCTCATGGGTCACTCCGTTTTTAGCTTCTGAAGTGGTGGGAAAAGGATGAGGGGTGGGTGTCTGGGCTGATAAGAAAAAGATAGACACTCAGAAAACACAGGCAAGGAGCAATGGGGAAGCTTCTCCTTTGCCAGGACAAGTCTGACGGGCCAAAGCCCTGCAGAAACCTTTACCTGGTGCCAAACCCTTGCAAGAAACCTCACCTGGCTTGTCAAGGTGCACATCTGGCTGTTTCTTGCTCCCATCAGCAAACAAATGGACATTTGGGAGAAGGTTGTTTCGTTTCTTCTCGTTCAGGTGGTGATGGTTCTTCAGAAGGATTTCTCGGACCTTTGCCTGCATGTCAGCATCAAACTCATTGGACTGTTTTTGTTGGGCCAGGATCATATCTGGGGGTGGCAAAGGGAAATGAAGCCAATCAGAGCAGATCCTCCAGAGTCTCAACCCCTAAAGCCCCCAGGGAAGGTTGTGACACAGGAGCTTAGCTGTGCTTAGAAAGGCAGTTAAAGACAGTTCAGCCTGTGCAGCAGAAGCAGGGATTTCCCTTTCCTAGAAACCATCCCCAAAGCTGGGACTCATCACCCCATTGATCATCTCCCATTCTAAATAACACCATTTTCTTGCCCAATTTAGCCCTTCTCACTGACTCTACACATTTAACCACAAGCTAGGCAACCCTTAGCACAGGCTTTCCCAGAGCCCATCGACTGCAATTTGCAGAGCCCAGGGAGAAAGGTGCCAAGAATGGCTTTGACTTCTCCAGCTCTGGGAAGGGCTGAAGGCAGATCTGCCAGTGCAACAGCATTTCTCCAATGCTGCTTTTTTCTTAATTAACTTCAATTATCTTCCCCACAAAATACACTGTTTGGTCAGCTGCCAGGTGAAGCCTGCCTTTAAAACTCTCAGATCTTGGATGTTAAAGCAAAAAGGGGGGAAAGATGGAGGAAATGGCTTGTAATAAATAGTGTATTTAATGAGGTTCAGCTCTTATGAAGACTCTGTATTTCTAAGAGCAGCCTGACACACAATCCTTTCTGGCGAGAGAACACCCAGTAATCATTTCTCTAACCCGATAAATTGCTTCTGAAAAGATCCTGTGTTGGAAGGTCAATGGAATCCTGGGGGGCATGAAGAGAGTGTGGGCAGCAGGGCCAGGGAGCTTGTGCTGCCCCTCTGCTCTGCCAGAGCTGGGGAGGCCTCAGCTGGAGGCCTGGGGCCAGTGCTGGGCTCCCCAGCTGCAGAGAGACAGGGAAGTGCTGCAGAGAGGCCAGTGCAGGGACACCAAGGTGCTGAGGGGCTGCAACGTGTGTGTGAGGAGGAAAGGCTGCAGCCCNCCCTGGCCCAGGCTGCCCAGGGAGGGTGTGGAGGCTCCTTCTCAGGAGGTTCCCAGCCCCAGCTGGACACGTTCCTGTGCTCCCTGAGCCAGGGGAAGCTGCTTGAGCAGGGGCTGGGGCTGGAGCAACTCTGCAGGGCTCTTCCCACCCCCATCACTCAGAGATTATGTGTTTGCAAGAAAAAAGCTGCTGTGACTGTTGCATATTCAGTCTAACACCCAAAAATAACTCATGAATTAAGAACAGTGTGGGACTTCTAGAAGAGGACCTGCCATTGGGTCAGAGTTTGATTCAGGAGTGAAGGGCACCGGAGCAAAGCAAGCATAGCTGTTCCCAGATGGATGCAGCACCCACAGTACCTGCAATCTCTTCAATACTGTTGGCATGAACATCCAGCATCACTGCTCCCTCAACGATGCACTCCCTCAGCTCAAACAGGCTGTGCAAGGACAGTGTCGCCACGTAGGGCTTGCTCCAGCGTTCACCACCATCTTCCACATCCTCCTCAAACTTCAGCCACCTGCAGACATTGGGTGTGATCAGAAGGCTGAGGGAGCTGGGGCTCTGCAGCTTGGAGAACAGGAGCCTGCGCGCTGAGCTCAGTCATCCTCACAAGTGGCAGGAGGCTGGAGCCAGGCTGTGCTCAGGGATGGCCAAGGACAGGACAAGGGGCAACAGGGACAAGCTGCAGCATCAGAGGTTCCAGAGACACACAAGGCAGGATTTGTTCCCTGCTGAGCTGAGGGAGCACTGGCAGGGGCTGCCCAGATGGGCTGTGGAGGCTCCTGCTCTGGACACATCCCAAGCCCAGCTGGATGAGTCCCTGTGTGCCCTGCTCTAGGTGCTGCTGCTCTGGCAGGGGGGTGGCACTGGATGAGCTTTGCAGGTCTCTTCCAGCCCTTGAGGTTCCAGGATTCAGTGAAAACAGCCCCAGCTCTCCAATCCCTTTGACAGAGTTACAGGGTGGCAAGAGGAGAGGGCTGCTGGCCTCAGCAGCTGCAGCTGCTTTGTGATCTGGTGAGTGAAAAGCAGAAGCCCCAGAGGCTCCTCTCCCACTGCAGCCAAGAGCAGATATTTACCTCGCTGATTCCTTCCACTCGGTACCTTTGTCCTCATTCACACAGATCTCATCCAGCTCAGTGAACAAGTCATGGGGATTGTGCTCCTCATCCACATCAGAATTGATGATGTCCTGCACCTTCTTGGATGGGGTGCCTGGAGGCAGAAGACAAAGCCCCATCTCATTACCATGCTTCAGTACCACATGCAACACCCCAGGCTGGGGCAGAGGGGCTGGAAAGTGCTGGAGGGAAAGGGCCTGGGGCAGGGGGGGTTGGTGCCAGGGGCTGAACAGGAGGCAGCAGTGTGCCCAGGGGGGCAAGAAGGCCAAGGGCAGCCTGGCTGGGCTCAGCAGTGGGGTGGCAGCAGGAGCAGGGCAGGATTGTGCCCCTGTGCTGGGCCCTGGGGAGGCTGCAGCTCCAGGGCTGTGTCAGTGCTGGGCCCCTCACTCACTGCCACAGGGACACTGAGGGGCTGCAGCGTGGCCAGAGCCGGGCACAGAGCTGGGGAAGGGGCTGGAGCACAAGGGTGCTGGGGAGGGGCTGAGGGAATGAATGGGGGTGTTGAGGCTGGAGAAGAGGAGGCTGAGGGCAGCCAGCAGCACTCTCTGACACTCCCTGACAGGAGGCTGCAGGGAGCTGGGGGTCGGGCTCTGCTCCCCAGCCATGAATGACAGGACAAGGGGCAATGGGCTGCAGCTGCCCCAGGGGAGGTTGAGGCTGGAGCTGAGGCAGAACTGTTTCCCTGAGAGGGATGTCAGCCCCTCTGCCAGGCTGCCCAGGGAGCTGGGGCAGTGCCCAGCCCTGGAGGGATCCCAAAGGCGTGGGGCTGAGGTGCTGAGGGCTGTGGGTCAGTGCTGGGCTGGGCAGGGTGAGGGCAGGGCTGGGACTGCAGCAGCTTCAGGGGCTTGAACAACCAAAACCATTATGTGATTCTACATCCAAAATAGCCATTGGGTCAGCACCAGTTCAGCCATAAATTCTAGGCTGGCCCCTCTCTCCTGGTCTCTGTCCAGGCTCACACAGAGCCATAGAGAAGGAGAAGTATCTATTCCATCTTCACACAAAGATGGGCAGCGTCCCTGCCTCACATTTCCTTCTCCACAGCCAGGAGGACGATGAGCCTCAAGTTCTCACTCCCTCAGCTGCCTTTAACAAAGCCTCCAAACCCCAACTGACAAGAGTTTTGCTAAGTAATGCCACATCCCCTGGGCCAAAGCAGCCTGGGAAGCAGCAAAGCCTCAGGGTGTCACTTACAGTACTGTCCCTGCTGTGCTGGGCCAGAGCTCTTCTTCCTCTCCCGTTTGCGATGCTTCTGGCTGTGGGGCCGGTGGTGCCGGTGGCTCGGCCTCACCAGTGGCATCCGCACGTCCACATACAGCGTCCGGTGGCCTGTGACAGAGCAGCATCACAGCAGCCTGATCCCAGTACAAACACTGACAAGCTCTTCATCTCATATTCACCCAGATCTCCTGGTGTGGGAGCCCAGCAAATGGCAATGCCAATGGCATCTTGGGCTGGGTGAGAAGGGCTGTGGGCAGGTTCTGCTGCCCCTCTGCTCTGCCCCTGTGAGACCACAGCTGGGATGTTGTGTCCAGCTCTGGGCCCCTCAGTTGCAGAAGGACAGGGAGCTGCTGGAGAGAGTTCAGCTCAGCACAGGGCCACAGAGATGCTGGAGTGGAGCATCTGCCATGTGCTGAAAGGCTGAGGGAGCTGGGGCTCTGCAGCTTGGAGAAGAGGAGCCTGAGGGCTGAGCTCAGTCATGGTCACAAGTGGCAGGAGGCTGGAGCCAGGCTGTGCTCAAGGATGGCCAAGGACAGGACAAGGGTTAGCTCATTTTGCTGCACATGACGTGCCTCTGAGCAAGGGACATCAAAGGGACTCTGGACAATGAGCAAAAGCTCTGGGCTGGAGGCTCCTCTACCAGGATCCCAGCAGACACTCACCTTCCAGCTCCTCCCTCTCATAGTGAATATTGACAATGTTGCTGGTTCTTCCTTGGTCAATCACTGCCTCTTCATCATGTCTCTGGTCAGGAATGAGAAGAAAGGTAAAAGGTTGGGGCTGGGTGTGTGGAGCTCCCTCACATCTTCCCAGCCATCACCCATTCCCACGAGCATCACACCTTCACGTGCCTCCTCTCCCAAGCACGGCCCTAAAAACATGGGCTTGTAGGAAGATTTTCTTCCCATACCCAAAGAAACCAGCCTGTAACATCACTTACACTGTGTACAATGTGAGTCTGGAAGGATTTACTACAGTGAGAGAGGGCTGAGGCTTGCAGAGTAAAGAAATAAAACCACCTCCTGCTTTGATCTTGCAATTCCCTTCTAGGGAAAAAAAAATGAGAGGAGAGGGAGAGGGAGAGGGAGAGGGAGAGGGAGAGGGAGAGGGAGAGGGAGAGGGAGAGGGAGAGGGAGAGGGAGAGGGAGAGGGAGAGGGAGAGGGAGAGGGAGAGGGAGAGGGAGAGGGAGAGGGAGAGGGAGAGGGAGAGGGAGAGGGAGAGGGAGAGGGAGAGGGAGAGGGAGAGGGAGAGGGAGAGGGAGAGGGAGAGGGAGAGGGAGAGGGAGAGGGAGAGGGAGAGGGAGAGGGAGAGGGAGAGGGAGAGGGAGAGGGAGAGGGAGAGGGAGAGGGAGAGGGAGAGGAAAGGAAAGGAAAGGAAAGGAAAGAAAAGAAAAGAAAAGAAAAGAGAAAAGAAAGAAGAAAGTGATTTCCAAAGTGAGAAAAAAATCCCAAAGCCTACACTTGTGATCGCAGCAAGTTTCAGTCTCCAAACGTGATACCATCAGGAGTCAGTAGATGGCACTTGGCCACGGGACATGGCCACCAACAACCTCCAAAGGCCTTGCAAGGGCAAAGCTTCAGGGTCAGCCCAACGGGCCCGTGGCAGGGAAAAATCAGCTTTTTTTCCCACGGAAAACACGAGTTGTGTCATTGCAAAAGCCAAGAGCAGAGGGCTAATGCCCTCCTCGTCTGAACCACCACTGCCAGCCCTGCACAAAGAGCCCTGCTGCCTGAAAAGCTGGAAGAGAACTGCAGACATCAGTCCTTCAGGGCTGGGGAAGGGGATTTACCACCATGACTGCATTCAGGGAAATAAAATCCCAACCAGAGCTCACATTCCAGTTGCAACTGCATCTTTTTATTCCCCCCTCTTCATGCTCCACTTTGTCTTTTCACTGCAATGCATGTCTTAAACACAGCAGAAAACAGGCTGCCATGCCTTGTCTTCTCCTTCCTTGCCAGAACTAATCCAAGGAAGCCATAAACTGTTGACCCATGCACAGAAAAACACCTCTGAGTTTCCATCAGGTATCAAACCATTCCTTTGTGAAAGGCACAATGGAAAAGGTTCAGGACTAGTGAGGTTCAAGCCCGTTTGCCATCAATCCCAGTGACAAAAACCTGTCCCAACATGAGAAAGAAACAGGCCAAGATCTGCACCTCAGCCCTTGATTCCTGCAACTGAAGTCTGAAGAGCACAATGGCAAGAAAAGCAGGGGAACTGGCAAAGCTGCTGGATGAAATGCAACATCCAGGAGCTCCAGCTTGCACTGGGAAACAGCCCCAAAATAACCAGAGCAAGTAAAGCTTGGAAAGCCACGTTGGCACAAGCTGCCCATTGTGCTGATGATGGTGCATGGGCTGGGAAGGCTTACTTCCAAAACAGAGTATAAATAACATCTCATGGGGTCACTGAATGGTGGTGAGGGGGGTTGGGAAGGACCTTTAGAGCTCATCCAGTCCAACCCTTACCCCTGCAGAAGCAGCTCCCACCTAGATCAGGTCACATCAGCTTCTTTTGATTCAAAGCTGCAAAGATGAACGTGAGATCTACTTCTTCTCCCCCTTCCCCAAGCCCTGCTTCAACTCAGCACCTCAGGTTCATTTGACAGGTGAGAGGCTGAAATACTCCTCTCTGGAAATGAGTTTGCTAGTCCCTGAGTGCTCATTTCAAAGCCAACTTGTTGCTGCTTCCCCAGCAGCTCCTGGGACTCATCCCCGTTACCCAGCAGCTGGATTATCACGTGCTTGTGGCTTTTCCATCCTCTCTGCATCAACAGCCTCTGCCACCCTCTGACCCCTTCTTAGCAACACAGCCTGCTCCCCTCTGCATGTGCCACAACAGAAAAACAACCCCAAAGCCCAACCTTGGATTAAGAACAGGGCAACAAAAAAAAAAAGAGCCTTAATAAAATTGGTTTAAAATGTGATTTAAATCAAATCATACATTGAAGAGCTGTTTATTTGGCCAGGCCCAGAGAGTGCTGGGGAAGGGGGTTAAATCCAGTTGGTGCCCAGTCAAACCAGTGTGTTCCCCAGGACTTGGTGCTGGGGCTTGTTCTATTCACGAGGCGATCAGTGCACCCTCAGCCAGAGTGCAGGTGACACCCAGCTGGGTGTGAGGGCAGGTCTGTGTGAGGGCAGAAAGGGGCTGCAGAGGGCCCTGGGCAGGCTGGAGCCATGGGCTGAGGGCAATGGGCTGAGGCTGCCCCAGGGCAAGTGCTGGGTCACCCCAAGGCCAGGCAGCTCCAGGCTGGGGCAGAGGGGCTGGAAAGTGCTGGAGGGAAAGGGCCTGGGGGGGTTGNGGAGGCTGAGGGGAGACAGCAGCACTTTCTGCAACACCCTGACAGGAGCTTAGAACCAAAACCATTTGATTATTTGGGAGCCAGAGCTCTCAGACGCCTCACGGGCGACACAGGGAAAAGTCTCCTTCTCTCTTAGAAAACATTTCACTTCCATGCTCCAACCAGCATCACTTAAACCTGTCCCCAGCAGCCCTCCCTGGCACAAAACATCTCCCCCTGCCCATCCTGCACTGTAGGGAAATGTCAAAGGCATTTCAGGGAGAACTTTCCCCCTGTCTGGGGGATGCTCAGCCCCTGGCGAAGCCCCAGCTTGTGCTACCTGTAACTCCTTCAGAATGTTCATGTCATAACATTCCTTCTGGTTCATCCTTGTCCTTGCCATTGTCTCTTGACACTAGTTTAGGGGACACAACTGATCCTCAGTCAGGAAGGAGCAGAGTCCCCCAGGACACCGGGGCAACCGTCACCAAGCAACAACTCCAGAGCAACAAAGAGTGTCTGTTAATGGGATCAGTATCTGTGACCTATGACTTGTCTCCAGGCAGTTGTGTAAAAGCCACACACCCCTCTCTTCCTGCTTGGAAAACTTAGTGGATGGGGAGAAAGGAGCCCAGTTTTGAGAGAAAACTCCATGGAATTGAGAAACGCGCTGTCAAAAGCCTCACCCTGAAGGGCAGAAGCAGCATTTGGGTGCATTTGTAAAGCACAGGCTGCAAATCATTGGGGAAATAAAGGTCCCAGGGCAGCAGAGGTTTGTTTCATCCACATTTTGTGGAGAAAATCAGGGCATTTCAGGAAAGTCTCACTTTGGCACAGCCACCAGCCCTTTGGTGCAGCAAGAAATCCTCCTTAAGCCCCACCAAGTCCTACCAATACGCCCAGAGAAGAAATGGGATGTTTTCACTCTCCTCACTTCCTCCAGCTATCTCCAGCCCTGTATTTCTTTTCCAAGCTTGAGTTAATCTGTCCTTTCCATCCCTACAAATTGGTTGGCTCTAATGAACTTCCTCCCCAGCACTGCCCAGCACAAAGGTTAAGTGCCTGAAAGGAGACACGGGCTGTAAAACAACACGGCCAAGGAAAGTGACACCGAGGGCTTAAAGCAGCTCAAGGCTCAGCTCAAATCCTCACTGCTCTCTCTTAGTGTTTAGTATTAAAGCTTCAAGAGGTTAAAAAAAAAAACAAATAGGAGGAAATGGGACAAGTTGGCACCTCTGGGTCCTTGGCAAGATGCTCTGAGCACCAAAGTTACAGCAAAGCCTGAATGAAGAGAGCACTGAAGGAAACAGCCCCACTCAAAACCCACCTAGGCCTGGCTGGGCCACTCAGAGTGGCTACTTTACTAAGGAAAGTGTTGGAGGAGTTAAAGATGCAACAGGTCTATGAGATTTGAGGATCCATAGGCTTGGGGTGGGACAGAACAGGAAAGAGAGATGCCTCCAGCAAGCCAATGATGCCATTGCCAAGATGAGCAGCAGCACTCCCAGACACTTCTCCTTCCCTCTCTGTCCTTTTCTGCTGCTGCCACGAGCCTGGAAGACATCAGCTCTTCAAAAGTGGGCCTGGAGATGGGACTCTGAGCTTTTTGTTGTTGCTCACTGTTGAGTTTTGGAGCAGAGAGAGAGTTGTTCCACTTCACTGCTGTTGTTTTCTCCTAAGTGCAAAGCTCTGGCTGGCTGCTTTTGTCAGGAGGCTGAAAGGAGTTATTGCTTGTACAAAGGAAACCAGAAACTGCTGGAGCAAAGGAGGGAAGCCCATCTCAACAAGGCTGGAGTGAACCCCTTCGTGTCAGGAGCTCAGAGCATCCTCTCCCCTCCTCCATCCCAAGAAAACTTCCCCAGATGATTCCCTTGCTGGGATTTCTTTGTCCCAGGAGGGGAGAGAGAGAGAGGGAAAGACTTTTTGCACTGTCTTGCCTCAGTTTACCTGACTCATTGCAAAGAAAAGACATCAAGCTTTTCCTGGAGAAGCTTTGGTGTAACTGAGCATGAGGAAAAGCACAAAGCAGAGGCTCAGTCAGGCTTTGAGTCCTCCTGGTGCCAGGGGAGCAAGAAAACCTCCTGGTCTGACCCTTCTGGCCATATTACTCAAGCAGAACTGGCTACCAGCTGCAGGAGGGAGGCTTTAATGTCATTAATGTCATGCAAAGAATGATTAATAGCTCTGATCTCAGGCTTATTATGGGATGATGGTAACAGGGGCCAAACTGAGGGGTGACTGGTGGGAGGGAGAGTAGGAGGCTCCCACCTCCTCCCTCTCCGTCTCCATCCCGCCTGGATGAAGCCCCTGTCCCCACTGCTCCTGTGCTGTTGTGGGAGTCAGCGTCATCCCCCACACACACACACACACCACTCCCTGGGACCCTCCAGCTTCTGGGCTGAGGTTTGAGCTGTGATGGGGTCTGGAGCTGGGTGTTTTCTGGAGTGGGGAGGCAGGTCACAGCAGGATGTGTCCATCATCCCTTGCTGGGACAGATGGAAATCACTTGGAGTCCTTCCCCTAAGCTGTAATTTCAGGGCAGATTAATGAATTGCCCACCTCTCCTTTGCAGCCAAGAGAGCAGCTACATGGGTCAGGGGGATGGAGGGAGGGATAGACCCTCCTTAGGCTCAAAGAGGGGGGACAGTGATCAGCTCCTGCCTGCAGCCAGCACCGGGCACAGCCTTGTGAGCACCTGGGGAGGGACACAATAGCTGAGCTCCCCACCTCTCCCCCCTTCCCTGGTGACTGGGGGAGCCAGTGGCCTCTGTCTCCCCTGCCAGGGATCTGCAGCATCACCGAGGGGGTCACGTCTGGATGCAGAGGAAGGGACAAAGGGGTGCACAGCAAGGACACACACACAGACACACACACACAGGTGCCTTCCTTCCCTCCACACATTCCTCCTTGACCGGCACGGCACGGACAGATGCCTTGCACCCCCCTTTCAGACACCTGGTACCCTCTTGCACACCCCCTGCACCCCATATCCCAGACACCTCCCTTACACCCCCCCACCCCCCTTTCCCCTCACCTCCACCTTGCAGATGCCCTTCACGCCCCTTACAGCCCCCCCATGCAGACTCTCGGCCTCCCCCCACCCCTCTGCTCCCGCCGTGTCTGTGTCCCCCCCTTTTCCGCTATGGGAAATGCCGCAGTGAGCAGCCAGCGAGCATCCTCCGGCACGGCACGGCACGGCACGGCACGGCACGGCACGGCACGGCACGGCACGGCACGGGGGAACCGGGCACATGCACCCCCGGAGCCGCTCCCCCGCACCTGGTAGCTCAGGGTCCCATCGGGTTCGTTGCTTCCAGCGGGCATGGCTGTGCCGGGGCTGGTGGGGGGACGGGCTGGGCAGCCCCCCGGGGCCGGGGGCCGCAGCCGCTGCAGCCCCGGAGCCGCTCACACCGGCTTCAGCATCTCCCGGCGCCGGAGCCAAACCCCGCCCAGGGCTGGGGGGAGGCAGCGCCGGGGCCGGGGGGCAGCGCCCGCTGAAGGCAGCTCCCCCCCTTTCCCCAGCCTAGGGATCTCGGCAGCATCCTCCCCCTCCCCGGCTTCCTCCGTCATCATCCTCCCAGCCCCTCCCGCATCATCCTCCCGGCCCCTCTGGCATCATCCTCCCGGCCCCTCCGGCATCACACACACACCGCGGTGCCCTCCGGTGGCCCCTGCTCCAGTATCAGCCCCTCCTGATCTCCTCCAGCATCTCCCCCTGTTCCCCCTTTAGCATCACTCACAGCTCCTCTCCAGCATCATCACCCACAGCATCTCCCCCTGTTCCCCCTGCAGCATCACCTCCAGCTTCCAGTATCACCCTCATCCCCCTTATTCCCCTCCAGCATCTCCCCCTGATCTCCCTCCAGCATCTCCCTCTGATCTCCCTCCAGCATCAACCCCAGCTCCCTTCCAGCATCACCCTGATCCCCCCCAGCAGCCATCCCTCAATCCCACTCCACCATCACCTCTCTGATTCCCCTTCAGCACCACCCACAGCTCCTCTCCAGCATCATCACCCCATGTCCCCCTGATCCCTCTCCAATATCAGCTCCCTCCCAGCATCACCCTGATTCTCCCCCAGCAGTACCCCAATCCTGCTCCAGCATCACCTCTTCAGCATCATCACCTCCAGCATCGCCCTGATCCCCCCTCCAGCACCATCTCCAACTTCCAGTATTACTCTGATCCCCCTTTTTCCTCCTCAGCATCACCTCAAACCCTCATCCCCCTTGTTCTCCCTCAGCATCTCCCCCGATCCCCCTCCAGCATCAACCCTGGGTCCCTCCCAGCATCACACCAATTCTCTCCCCAGCAGCAACCTCAATCCCCCTCCAGCATGACTTACAGCTCCTCTCCAGCATCATCATCCCCAGCATCTCCCCCTGATCCCCCTCCAGCATCACTCCCAACTCCCAGTATCACCCTCGTCCCCCTTATTCCTCCTCAGAATCTCCCCCTGATCCCCCTCCAGCATCAACCCCGGCTCCCTCCCAGCCTCACCTCAATTTCCTCCACCAGCAGCACCCTGATTCTCCTCCAGCATCCCTCCAGCCCCCCTCCTGGCCTCCTCCAGCATCCTCCCACCCAACCTGTCCCCCAATGTCCCCCCTGCCCAGCTCTTTGCTCCTCCAAAGATCCTACAGCCCCAAACAGCAAAGGGGCAGAAATAGGGGTGGATGTTTCCCCCTTCCAATGGGCATTTTACATCAAGCCTTGGCAAACACCTGAAGCTGTGCCCTGAGCAGTTCAGGGCTCTGAATGGGCTCCGCTGCTCCACCTCTTTGTCCTCTACAACCCCAAAAGTGTTTCATATTAATATTTTCAAGAGCAACTGAGCTCCAAACACCTCAGGGGCCACAGCAAGGCTTGTCCAGCACAACAATCCCTTCATAGCCCTCCCCACACGCCTGTTTTTTCCCCTTTGACAAGCAAAACCCTTAAATGAAACATTAAATCCTCTCCCAAACCCACTGTCCCAAGATATTGCTGTCAGCTAAAGCCCTTCTTAAACCAGGACTTGGAAATATTGCTTTAAAACACACATTCTTTGCTCCATCTTCCAGTTTCAGCCCCCCTCCAGCTCTTGTTCAAACACAACAGCATCAAGAAACAGTTCTCTTCCATTAACAGAGGATGAGAATGGAGGGTCAGTGATTAACTCATGGAGCCATTAGCAAATTCCCATCCTTGCTGGTGGCACAGATGGATTCCTGCTGCAGGTCAGAGGGAGATGTTGCCCCTTTCCCCCTGGTTCCTGATGACAGTTCTTGGCATGATCAAGAGACTGGGGACAACCACAGTAGTCAGAAAGGGTTTGTCCTTTGACAAAAAACATTGTTCTGGGCTGCAGATCAATTCCATTTGTCATCACTTTACCATCAGAGGGATTAAACCTCTCCCTCCTGCCCTGTGGGATCCCATTTTCTTTTAGCTCCTCTGAAAATGGGGTCCCAAAAGAGGCTGATGTTGGAGCCTGGGGGTGTTCACACATGGGCTGGTGCACAGAGCATGTTGTCAGGACCCCTGTGCTGCCCCCAGCACCCAGAGCCAGCCTCCTTTCCCTCTCTGTATCAATTCAAAACACAACAGCTGAACATTTTCCACCCAGCCATGGTTTTCAGCTGCAATTTTTTTGCTGCTTTGGTTTGCACGGGGAGCTTGCTCCAGCTCTTTCAAGCTTTAGTTTGAAAACAAGAGCCAAGGGAGGTGACACTTCCCCTCCCCCTGTGTTTGCCCCACACTGAGGCCCAGCAGCCAGAATTAGGGCAGGTTTCATCCAGGATTCATTTTCCAGTCTGTCCTTACGGGAAACTAAGCTCCTGAATTCTCCAAAATGACATCCACCAGCGAGGCAGACCTGGGCAAAACCAGTAACATGCCTCCCACTCTGCTCATTTAAGACAAGCACCCTATACTTAAGGTTATTTAGGAAGCAGAGGCACGTTCACCACTCATGGAAAGGGCAGGATTAAATAAAGAAGCTGCTGTGTTTTTGTGGAGCATCTGTCTGGGAAGGGGGTGACAAATGACACCAGCCACCTAAAAATACAACAAAGCCCCTCGAGAAAGGCCAAAGTGGTGAAGTTCAAGGGTTTGAGCACCACAAGTCACAGGGCATGGATCATCACAGGTCACCCCAAATGTACCCAATGGGATTGTTCACATGGTTTGGGGCAGTGCAGGCCCTTGGACCAGTGCTGTGCCACGGCTGCTCTGGCTCTTGACAAAAGCCATCTGTGGCTGGGAGGTTTAGATTCAATTTAGGGGATATGCTGTGAAAGCAAGGAGGACCAGGCAGGTGTTCTTCCTTCTGGCCAAATCTGGATAGCTGTTACAATTTTATAC
>WBNH01001281.1:14210-28785 GCA_013401255.1 Urocolius indicus
CCTGAGCTCAGGCTTCTCTTCCCCAGGCTCACCAGCCCCAGGGCTACAGCCTTCCCTCCTCACACACATGTTGCAGCCCCTCAGCACCTTGGTGTCCCTGCACTGGCCTCTCTGCAGCACTTCCCTGTCTCTCTGCAGCTGGGGAGCCCAGCACTGGCCCCAGGCCTCCAGCTGAGGCCTCCCCAGCTCTGGCAGAGCAGAGGGGCAGCACAAGCTCCCTCAACCTCTTGCTCACACTTTTCTTAATGTATCCCACCGCCTAATCAATTTGAGGAGCCACAGGAGGAAACTTGGAGTGGGAAAAGCTGCACCATACTGCTGAGAAAACCCACTGTGAGCGAAATAAAGGCCCCAGTTCTGTCCAAAGCACAAAGCAGCTCCCATACCCACACGAATGGATTAACCAGACTCAAAGCTGAGGCTCTAAAGAAAGAAGCTGTGTGATCTGTCTTGGAAATTGGATCTTGGAGAAACAGCTTTTCCCCCTTCTCAGCAGCCAGGGTGAGCCAGGGCCCACAGTGCTATCAGCACGGCCCTGCCCCGGGCTCGTCTCTGCTGAAGGGACGAGATCCTGAGGCCACACAGTTGTTTGTCTTCAGCTCTGCTGTGGTCACTGCAAGTTCATAAATGGCAGCTCCATTTCAGGGAAGAGACCTGACTCATGACTATTATCTGTTGCTAAAGAGGAGACGTTGGAGCTGGAGATGGCAATTAGTCCTGATCCGTTGAAGGAGAGGAGAATGTGGCTGTCCCTCAATGCCACTTGCCTCAAACGTTGGGCTGTTAAATCCATGTCAGAAGCAACTTGCAAAACACAAAAGTCCTGAGATGAGGTTTTAAAAACAAAATTAAGACATTGGTGTTGAGGATTGGGCCCCTCACTCACTGCCAGAGAGACACTGAGGGGCTGCAGCATGGAGGGAAGGGGCCTGTGGGGGTTGTTGCCAGGGGCTGAACAGGAGGCAGCAGCATGCTCAGGGGAGCAAGAAGGCCAAGGGCAGCCTGGCTGGGCTCAGCAGTGGGGTGGCAGCAGGAGCAGGGCAGGATTGTGCCCCTGTGCTGGGCCCTGGGGCGGCTGCAGCTCCAGGGCTGTGTCAGTGCTGGGCCCCTCACTCACTGCCACAGGGACACTGAGGGGCTGCAGCGTGGACAGAGACCTTGTGGCATGGTTTTGAGAGGGAAAAGTGGGGTTGTAGTGAACTTCTGAGGGAAAATGTTGTTTTTTGGTGGTGAGCTCCCTGCCAGGAGGCTGCAGGGAGCTGAGGGTTGGTCTCTACTCCTCAGTGCCAGGACAAGAGGAAACCTGCCTCAGTTGGCCTGGGGGAAGTTGAGGTTGGAGCTGAGGCAGAACTGTTTCCCTGAGAGGGGTGTCAGCCCCTGTGCCAGGCTGCCCAGGGAGCTGGGGCAGTGCCCAGCCCTGGAGGGATCCCAAAGCAGTGGGGCTGAGGTGCTGAGGGCTGTGGGTCAGTGCTGGGCTGGGCAGGGGGAGGGCAGGGCTGGGACTGCAGCAGCTTCAGGGGCTTGAACAACCCAAATGATTAAATAAAAACCATTTGGGGATTTGGAGCTAGCCTATGCCTCGTGCCTCAGTTTCCCCACCTCTGCAGGTGAATTCCTTTGCCAAGCACAGGGATAGCCACAGATGGTGAGTGCTGGACAACACTCAAACTACAGCTGCTGTTAATGAACAAATATAATCCTCATTCTGGTGCAGGGGTAACACCCTCACCTGCAGTTCCTTGCTCCTATTAGTCAGGGCAAGATCAAAACCTTAGAATCACACTCCAACCCCTCAGGGTCCCTGTGGCAGTGAGTGAGGGGCCCAGCACTGAACACAGACCTGGAGCTGCAGCCTCCCCAGGGCCTAGCACAGGGGCACAATCCTGCCCTGCTCCTGCTGCCACCCCACTGCTGATCGAACTGTAAAGAGACCAATTAATCTCCTGTAAATTGCTGAGCTTGTAGTTAATGAGGTTCTTGGGAGGAATGAGAAGAGCTCTGAGTTCTGTCCTTCCCAGTAACACACCTGGAAGGTGCAACATAGACCCCTGAGCCTCTCTCAGTGGGACAGGGCAGGTTTAGTGATGGTGAAAACCTTGTGATTCTCTGCCTCCCCCGCCCCCAACCTTCCATGTTCTTAGACAAGAAGACAACATGGCTATTGAAACATGCCTAATGATTTAGGGAAAACTGATTTACACCCAGTTCAAGGTGAATTTTGAACACTTTCCCTTGCCCATGGAGTTTCTGCTCCCCTGCCCAACCCACACACACATCTGGACACCAGGACAGAGGCAGTTTTGATATCCATGAAGCTCAACAAGCCAAAAGACAATGCGCTCATGGAACACTGCATCAGGGCCCAAGCTTGGGAGCATGATGGAAGAGGACTGCTGCTTGAGCTGGCCCCAGGCAAAGGCACAGCAGGATCTCCTGAAGGTCCAGAGCCTGGCGCGTTGGTCGAGGTGCAAGTGAATTTCTGATGGTGAAGACAAGTCCTACTTCATATGTTTTAAGACGTGCTTCAAATAGTCCTCTTGGCCTCCTGCATCCAGAGGGAAAATCTCCTGGCAAATGTCACACACTTGAGCATCCTCAGAGGTGAGGACAGTGCCCTGTCCGAGGGTCCCATCTTCCAGCTCCCAACGTGGTGTCCAGGAGGGCTGTGAGTAGCAAAGGGGTACGCAGTCAGTGAGAAAGGCAGAATCAGCCTCTTTACAACCCCCAGCTGTGAGCAGCCTCTATCCCACTGAAACCCAGGACGCTGAATGCTGGGGGTGGGAAGGGTCCTGCAGAGCTGCTCCAGCCCAAGCCCCTGCTAAAGCGGGTTCTCCTCACTCAGGGGGCACAGGAATGTGGAAACCTCCCAGGGAGACTCTGAACCCTCCCCAGTACCCACCCTTTAGGGACTGAGCAGCATTGAGAAGGCTGAGGTGCCCCTGAGCTCAGGCTTCTCTTCCCCAGGCTCACCAGCCCCAGGGCTGCAGCCTTTCCTCCTCACACACACGTTGCAGCCCCTCAGCACCTTGGTGGCCCTGCACTGGCCTCTCTGCAGCACTTCCCTGTCTCTCTGCAGCTGGGGAGCCCAGCACTGGCCCCAGGCCTCCAGCTGAGGCCTCCCCAGCTCTGGCAGAGCAGAGGGGCAGCACAAGCTCCCTGGCCCTGCTGCCCACACTCTCTTCATGCCCCCCAGGCTGCCATTGGCTTCTTGCCCACAAGCCCACGTTGCTGCCCCACTTTCTCTTTGCTGCCCACCAGCACTCCCCTCTCCACAGAGCTGCAGCTCAGTCCTGGGCTCTCTTCTTCCAAAGTGCAGCCTCCAAAGGCAGATAGCATGGGGTATTTTCCCCACAGAAATGCCAAGCTTAGGGCTGATCCCCTGCACTGAGGCCTAGGGCAGCTTCAGTTCCCCCCTCACTCCATCCTCATCAAACCCCACAGGAGGATCCTGTCTCCCTGTAGCACCTCAGCCTCGCCCATCACTTGTCCCTCAGCAGCTACAATCGCTTTCCAAGCCAGAACAGGAGGAAAGTGCTTCTGTAAGAAGCAAACAGGAGCCCATTTGGCATTTCCTTTTTGTGCCATTATCATTTCAGTGCTGATAAGGCACATTAAGGCTTCACCAGACAGACACCACTTCCACTTCTCTCTTTCTTCTTCTTAAAAAGAAACTACCTTCTAAATATAGCCCAGGCTGAAAATCAACAGCTTTCCCCATGAATGTGTAGCCATGGCAGTCATGAAATAATGTTTAAGGGCCTCATTTGGAAGAAGGAATGAAAGGAAACAGGCTTGGAATGATAGGAACCCTTGCCAGTAAGTCCAGAGTTGGTGTCTCACTCTCAACACATATTGTAAAGGCTTTCCAGGAGGACTGAGGGGCCAGATATTAGGATGTCTTTAGAAATCATCCTTTTTGGGGTGTACACACACATCAGGGAGAATAAAGGAAATATTCAAGGGCTCATTTAATTTGCAGATCCAAAGGAGGCTGACACAGTGTTTTTTCCTCCCTAAGGCCGAATCAAACTGCTTCAAGGGTTCCTCAGTGCCTCAGGACAGGTCATGGGAGGCTCTTCTACCAAAATGGGGCTGCTTAGTAGACACAGCCCAGGGACTCTTATGTCCCCCATTCCCTTGGGGACCAGAGAATTAGGTACCTGGAGACTTTTTCAGGACATAACCCCAAATCTGCCCCCTGCCACAGCTTCCCACATATTACAGAAGGGCTGGCAGAGAGGATGCTGAAGGTTGACAGATGCCATTACACCAGGGAGAGCACCCAAAAGTTACAGACTAAAATCCCTGTCAGCCTCACAACTTACCTTCACAGGTCCTCTGATCTCTACTGGAACTTTTGCCTCTGCAAGCAAAGCACTTTGGCTGGGAACATCTTCCCCCTGAAGGGTTTCTGGGGCTTCATAAAGGTCCAGAAGAGTGAGGAAGGAGTCCCCAACAGCTGGGTTTGGTGCCACCAGCTCCTCTGGGCTGCAGCAAGCTCTCACTCCCTCCTTCTGCATGGTAGGAAGCATTTGACAGGCTTTCAGCCAGGTCTCTACATCCACCTTCTCTCTCCTCTCTGCTTTGCTGCTGCCAAGAGCCATGGCAAGAGTCACTCCTCCACTTCCACTGCTGAAGCCGGGGTCGCTGGCAGTGCCTGATGCAAAGGTGCTGAAGGTGGGCAGCGTGCTGGCAGCTTGTGGCTGTGCCAGGAGGTGAGCAGAGCCCTCTGTGGCAGAGGAAGTGGCTGCCAGGGCCTCTGAGCATTTCTGATGGCCGTCCTGTTGCCTTTCCCCTTCCCCAGGGGCCGTTCCCTCCGTGCACTGGATGGGCAGCGACACAGGGAGATCTTGCAAAGAAAGCAAAGCCAGGGTTGGTCATTCCCAGGACTCTTTAATGGCCTTTGTGTTTTCCCTTCCCATTGCCTCTTTTTCCTTTGGGGTTTGCAAAAACCACTGGGTGCTGTCTCCTCACTGGCAAAGCTCTCCTGTCCCCATCGAGCTGGACCAGGGAGGAAAAGGCATCCAAAGAGAGCTGGGGAGGGCTGGGAGCCACAGGAGCATGAGCTGCCTTAGGAGATGATGCTGAGCCATCACTGCATCCCCCAAAACTGGGCTGATCTCACTAATGGCTTTAGTTTGAATCCTTTGTGCACCAGCCCCAGGAAGGACACAGAGACAGTGGAGCTGTGGGGAGAGGTGAGCACAGGAGGCTGCTGGATTCACAGCACACAGCAGCCCTTTGCCCAAGCCAATCCCTCCTGACCTCAGAAAACAGCCTTTAAGGTTGGGAACAACGTGCAAAAACCCTGTGGGAGGGATGTGGCTGTGGGGGTGAGGGGGGACAGATGAGCACATGGACCATGGCCTGGGGTCTGGGAGGGAGATTTAATTGGGAAACCAGGAAGGCTGCTGGGGAGGTCAAGAGCATTTCCCCACACAGTTTCTAGGCTGTGGAGGCTCAACTGCTTCCTCTGCTTCCCCAAACAACAAGTACCATCTGCTCCTTCCTCTCTCCTGTCAGAACACCCTGAGGTGGCTCTAACACGACTCCCAGCAGACCACAGGCACAGGTTGCTCTGTGTTTGATGGGGAAAGAGAAGCCAAAAAGCCACAAGAGCCAGCACAGGTTGCAGAGCACATTTCTACCTTAAACCAGCTTCACATTACCCCCACTTTCCTCAGCAAAACCTCTTGCTGGCATGAGGATGAAGGTTCTAATGACACTTGTCAGCCCAGATCTACAAGTTCAGTGCCCCCTCCCCCAGCCCCAGCGCTTACCGAGGATGGGTCCTCTCCTGGCTGTCAGCTTCTGGAGGAGCTTGCCCTGCTTGCTGCAAAGATCCTGCAGCCTGGCAACCTCCTCACAGAGATGGAGGAACATTTCTTCTATGTCCATCTCACCTGATGAGGAGAAAAGCAAGAGGAGATGATCAGCTGGGTGTTAGCCAAAGGCAGCAGGGAGGTTACCCTGAGCCTGGTGGGATGAGGAGAACTGGGCTCAGTCGTGCTGTGGGATCCCTGGAGAGCCCACATGCTCATGCATGTGGGGCTGCAAAGAAAGAAGCACTCCCAGCTCTCTTTACACTGAAAGAAAACCTCAAAAGGGAAGCAAACCTTTCGAGTCAGGGGATAACTGAACAGCTAAGCTGGGCTTTCCCACCTCTCAGTCCACAGCTGCCACGAGCTCAGCTCCACACAACCACAAAAAGTCCCATTGATTGAAAAATGTACCTGGGAAAAGTTGCACTTCCCATTCCCTTAGTACCAAGGGCTCCAATTGCTTTTGTGCAGCAGCCTGCAAGCAAACAAGCTCCTGACAACAAAGCAGGGAATGATGTCCAAACGTGGGAGGGGGGACAACAATTCCCCTTCCTTGAGAGATGTCCAGCCCCGAGCTGCTCTCAAAAATACCCCTCAAATTAAAAGCCAGCTCATCCCCACACACCAGGCACTAACCAAATACAGTCCCTACAAAGCAAAACCTCCCTGCATTGTGTCCAATACATCCCTCTTTGCTTTAACAGCTGTATGGTGGATCAGACTCTCCAGTTTGACCAGCTTGCACCTATTATGACCAGCCTGAAAGGTCAGAAATAAACCCCAAGCTCGGTGCAGATCTGCAAACCATCTGCAAAGGAGGTTTTTCATTTGACAGGCTCCTGCAATCTCGATTAGCATAAACATGCAGATCAGCTTGGTTTCCTGTTGGAGTTCGCAGGTTCGCTGCTGCTCAGCACCACGGATTTGAGCTCCAGCTCTGTGCTTGGGGCGGTGGGGAGCTGATTGATGGAGGCTTCTCTGACAATGTGGACTCGCTGCTAGGGTTGAAGGGCAGAAATCCTTGAGCAGCCCGAAGGAAACAAACCCGGAGCAAAGGAAAACTGCAGCCTCAATGGTAAGGTTTGCTTCGAGTGCAAGGGGATTTCTGTGCTTCTCACACCGCAAACGAGCCGTGAATGGCAACCCAACTGTATTTTTGGCTCTTTGGGTCCCAACTGATGCTTAAAAAAAAACACCAGGGAGAAACCTTTTTTTGCACCTTTCCAAAGCAGCTCGCTCACAGCCAATCAAAGATTTAAGGGGATGCATTGCATCGGAGAGTTCTAGCTCTGACTCTGACCATCAGTTGTTAAGAAGCGTGTGATCTGGAGCTGGCATTCCCAAACCAGCCGGGATTCATCTTATACCATCCCCGTTGGCTTTTCATCAGTAAGTTAACTGCTGCTTCATTCCCCCCTTCTCCTCCCCTCCTCCTCCTCCCCTCCAATGACTTTTGTGGCACCCGGAGGACGGCTCGCGGGGAAGTTTTAACCTGGAAAGCGTTTCACAGACGGCAATGAAAGGAAACAATCCATGAACAGCAAAACAAATACCGGGGAAATCAGATGCTTGGGGTTCAGGAGCCTCCCCCTCTCCTCCCTTCTCCTCCCCCTCCAGCTTCCCTCTGCCTCGGTGCAGGGCAACGGTGCTGGTTTAAGACAGTACAAAGCTCATCCTCACCCCGTCCCCTCGTGATTCAGCTTGGTCCAGACCCCACGAAGCTTAAAAACTAGATCAATTTGGGCCAGAAACGCACTTACTGTGGCAGGGAACCCTCCCTCCCCTGGCCGGGCGGCTGTGGTGGGACATCTGAGACTCGGCGAGTGGCAGCCGAGAAAGAAACAAAAATCAACAACAACAACAACAAAAAAAAAACCTCAACAAACCAACCCCGAAAGGTTGAGCAGCAACGACTTTTTGGGCCAAGGGAATTTCCCCTTTTAGCTTTTTCGTTTGGTTGCTGAGAGCGAAACTTCGGTGCCCGACAGCGCCGCAGGAAACGAGGCTGCACGGAGCCGGAGCCGGAGCCGGTGGGGACATTGAGCTCTGAAAAACAAAGCACCCCATGAGGCTTGGCAAGGGTTTCCGTGCTGTGAAAAGGGGGAGGTCGCTGCCTTTTCCGTGCCTCAGTTTCTCTCGCCCCGTCTTAGCAGCGATTCGATGGAGGGTGATGGGGTGTTTGTGCTCCTGTGGTGAAGCCCTGCCTGACTTATCCCTTGTAAAGCAGCTAATAGTCAAGCTAATATCCCAATAATCCCGATTAATACTCCTTCTGGCTCAGCTCAAATCCCTCAAATCCTCTGTGTAGCTCAGGAGCCAAAGCAAAACCCTCGGCTGGGTGATTCAAACCCTCCCAAGGGCTTCAACCCTCCAGGATCCTACAGAAGTCGCTGGGGTTTTCCCCACGGCCCTTCTGCTTCTCCCTCCTCCTACATGTCTCCACCACAGCCTCTCCTGAGGTGAATGTGAGGTTTGGGGGCTGCTTTTGCCTTTCCTGGCGAGGGCAGGAATCCCCTGACGACAGGGGAGGTGCCATCACCAGCCCTGAAGGGGTTTTGAGTGGCTTTTTCCCATCACCCCTGGCTTCTCTGGGGGTTTTTCGTGCCAGTATCTATCAGCAGCTGTTCCTCAAACCGAAGCTTCATGAAAATACCACCATCTAGTGTTAAACCCGAGTGGGAAATGGGGGTTGCAGGTTGGGGAGGGGGGGGGATGTGGAGTGGGGGGGTGTCACGTTTGGGGCTGCTCCACCCTTCCTCACCCAAGGGGGGTGGGACTAATTAACAAGTTCCCATGTTGATGGCCTTTTTATTGCAACTGGTGTGCTCAAAGAAAAAGGTCACCAAGATCCTGGCAAAATCGAGAGCCAAGGAACTCAAACTGAGCCACAGAGAAACGCTGCCCCCAGGGCCAGGCAGCTCCACAGCACCCACAGAGCAATTCAGAGACCAGAATAACAACAACAACAACGTGGCATGAGTAGTATAGGACCTCTATCTTCTAATAGCACCCCCAGTGCCAGGCCTTCACTGGTCCCCAGCATGCCTGGGTTGTGCCCTTATGGCCTCTATAAGCTCCTGAGGCTCCCCCCACTGCCAGTGCCCAGCCTCTGTGGGTCATGCAGGCCCCTGTCACCTTCTGTGCCCCTATAGAATCATAGAATAGCAGAGTTGGAAGAGAACTTTAGAGATCATCTAGCATCACATCATGGAATGGTTTGAGCTGGCAGAGCCCTTCCAGCCCATGGAGTCCCAGCCCCATCAGCCACCAGCCCATTACCCACCCGGCTCTGAAACCCCTCCAGGGACGGTGACTCCAGCCCCTCCCTGGGCAGCCCCTTCCAAGGCCTCACAGCCCTGGCAGCACAGCAATTGCTCCTCACATCCAGCCTCAACCTCCCCTGCTGACACTTGAGGCCGTTTCCTCTGCTTCTGCTGCTTGGTACCAGGGAGAACAGACCCACCCCCAGCTGCCTGCAGCTGCCTTTCAGCTGGTTGGAGACAGGGAGAAGGTCTCCCCTGAGCCTTCTTGTCTCCAGGCTCAGCAGCCCCAGATCCCTCAGCCCTTCCTCAGCTGAGACGTGCTCCAGATCCTTTCCCAGCTTGGTACCAGCCTCTGGAGCCTCTCCAGCACCTCCATGTGCTTCTTGTAGAGAGGGGCCCAGGGCTGGGCACAGCATTGGAGCTGCAGCCTCAGCAAAGCCCAGCACAGGGGATGATCAGCTCCTGCTCCTGCTGACAGCACTACTCCTGCCAGCCCATCCAGCCCCTGTAGTACCCCATCCTCGCCTCTACCCGCGCCGTCGTGCCGCTGTCACCCCGGGCAGTACCGGCGCGGGGTCGGCGCTAGGACCGCGCGGTTCCTCGCCGGCGGGGCGGCGCTAGGACCGCGGAGGCCCCGCCCCCGCTGCACCTGTCCCCAGGGCGGTGGCAGGTGGCGGCTCCGCCCCCCTGGGCCGGTACCTGCGGCGGCCGCGGAGCCGGGTGAGAGCAACCACGGCGGGGCCGGGGGGGGGGTCGGGGTCGGTCGGTCGGTCCCGGTGTCGTGAGCACGGCGGAAGGTGACGGTACGGAGACCCCCGTAGGCGCTGGGAATTTAGGGTTGGGGAGGGCTTGGGATGGAGCTCGTCTCATGCGGGAACGGAGGGTGTGGGACGGGGGTGATGGGGAGTGTGTCGTGTGTGTTCCCCCCCTCCAAGCGGGAATGGAGTGTCCGGGGGGTCTCGGTGCGGAGCCCCCTCCCCAGCGTGCGACTGCGGAGTCTGGGGGGTCCCATTGCCGAGCCCCCGCCCCAGCGTGGGAATGGGGAGTCTGCGGGGTCCCATTGCGGAGCCCCCTCCCCGGCGTGGGAATGGGGAGTCTGCGGGGTCCCATTGCGGAGCCCCCTCCCCGGCGTGGGAATGGGGAGTCTGCGGGGTCCCATTGCGGAGCCCCCTCCCCGGCGTGGGAATGGGGAGTCTGCGGGGTCCCATTGCGGAGCCCCCTCCCCGGCGTGGGAATGGGGAGTCTGCGGGGTCCCATTGCGGAGCCCCCTCCCCGGCGTGGGAATGGGGAGTCTGCGGGGTCCCATTGCGGAGCCCCCTCCCCGGCGTGGGAATGGGGAGTCTGGGGGGTCCTGGTGCGGAGCTTCCCCTTCCCAACGCGAGAATTAGGGGATCCTGATGCGGAGCCCCCTCCCCAATATGGAAACGAGGGGTCTGAGGGGTTCTGGTGCAGAGTTCCCCACCCCAGGGCAGGGAGGAGCTGGTGGCTCCCGTTGTGGATTTCCCCCTCGAGGAGTAGCGGTGCAGAGCTCCCACCCTCCGGGGAAGGGGCTGAGGGGGTCCCGGTGCAGAGACCCCACGTGAGGGAAGGGAGATCCTGGTATGGAGCCCCCTCCCCGAGACAACGGGGGTCCCAGGGGCTCCTGGCGCAGAGCCCCCGCCCCACAGGGAGCAAGGAGGGGCTGATGGGTCTTGGTGTGGAGCTTCCCCCAGCTAGGAAAGAGAGGTTCAGGGGGTCCAGTGTGGAGTTTTCCCCCGCCACGGGGCTGGGGCTGGAGGGTCCCCAGATGGAAAGTCTCAGGGTTAAGAGGATGCGGGGGGCAGGGTCGGGTCTGGTGCGGAGGAGCCCCCTCAGTGGAAGGGGTCCCGGGACAAAGCCCCTCAGGGTATCGCAGAGGGTCTGTGTCTCTGAGCAGGATCCAGCACCTTTTCCCTTGCCAGGAGGCATCCCAGTCCCCTCCCCATCAACCTCACGGAGCAGAGCTGCCACCCGGCCCATCTTCAGGGGTCTCAGTCCCTCTGGGACTCTGAGGGCTCATTCCAAGCAGGGCATCATGGCAGGAGCCCAACAGGACTCCCCCCAAGCACCCCCTGGCACCACCGCTTCCTAAACCCAGAGCCACGCTGCGATGCTCTGGTGTGAGGAACCCAATCTCCCCAGATGCCCCTAAACCCTGGGCCCTCCCCCTGAGGCTCTGTCCCCCCTCCCAGCAGAGCTGCAGGGGGTGCAGGATTGCACCCCACTTCCCACTGTTGGCTTTCTGCAGTCCCGTGGCTCCTTGCCACGTGGAGCACGTGGCCACGTCAGCCACAAGCTGCCCTCTCTGCCCAAGCCTCACTTGGGTCTTCATTTCATTTCTTTGCCCTTTCTTTTCACCCCCTTTCCCCTCACCAGGGGAACATCTCTCACTTTCCACCTCTCCCCAAGTTTCCTCCCACAGAGGATGCTCTGGCTGCTGCCAAATTTCCACCTAACCCCCTTTCCCTCCCCCTTCTCCCCCTTTTTGGGGCTCCACCGGATGGTTTTGGTGTTGCTTTTCCCGGGTGCAGGTCGAGGCACAGCCTGAAGTGGGATTTTTGGGGTGGGCTGTCCGTGGGGTTGCTGCAGCTGGCAGCAGACACAGTGCAGGTGCCTCAGCTCATCACATCATCCACCTCAGCACTTCGTGGGGGGAGGATTTGGGAGGTTTTTACGTTGCTTTTGAGGGTCAGACCCCACCCCTCCCGGGATCCACAGCACCGCTGTTGTGCACAAACTCATTCCCTCTTCCCCATCTGCCTCCACTTAAAGCCTTGGCCACTTGCTTCTTTGCAGCGGGGCTCAGGAGTGGGCTGGGAGCATCTTCCCTCAGATACCAGCAGAAACCGAGGTGGGTTTCTTTCTTTTCTCTCCTCAACTCCACTCTTTTCCCCCCCCGGGACCGGGTGCCCTTGGCAGTGGAGCGTGGTCTGGCCGCTGGCTTTGATCTCCCACCACCCCCCATCCCTGGGGGCTCTGAAAGCGGTGACCCAGGCACGGCCCTGTCCCTCCCTCCTTTACAAACCAAAGCTTCCTCGCCCTTGAAGTTGCTGGCAGGTGCTTTTCTCCTCTCCAGGGCCGTCCCATTTTCCAAGGCAATAAAAAGAAAAGGGAAAGGAGGAGGAGGAGGAGTGGGGGTGGAGGGGGGGGACACCCCGAAGTGAAGGAGGAGGAGGAGATGCCGGTGAATGGTGGCAGCAGCTCACAAAGAGCAGCCGCGGGAGGTTTTTGCCAGTGATGGGAAAGCTCAACCCATTCCCAAACCAAGGGGATTTGCAGCCGGCGCTGAGCTTTCGGTGGCTACTGACAGCGGGTAGAACACCGGCCACCAAATCACGCTGCAACCGAAGCTCCCGTGGAGTCTGGCGGGTGTTTTCCCATCTCTGAGGGCTGCTGCAAGGCAGGACAAACACCCAGGGCAAGGGTTTGGTGTGTTTGTGTTGGAGTTGGGGTTTGGTGTTTTTTTTGTCCACGTGATCACAAGTATTTTGGGCCAATGTTGTGGTTTTGATCTGAGGTTGCTTGTGCTGCTCCGGGGATGGGGCAGCAGTTGCTCGAGGCATGGGAGAAGCTGCTGTGGCTGCATCTGGCAGCATCTTTCAACCCTCACTGCTCTTGGTTTTCCTTTTCAGGGCAGGTTTATGGGTTGGGGTAGAAGGGGAAAGAGGATTGCAGAGGTGTCTTTTGCTCCATAGCAGAGAATGAACTTTGTATCACTAGATAAATGAACACTCTGGGACTATCCAGGGGATGCACCTGCAAAGTGCAGCCGGGCTGTGAATTCACCTGTGGCTGTTCCTCCTTCTCCCCCAGGTTAGTGAAGCAGAGCAGATGATTATGAAGCAGCACCCTGAGCCCTCACATCCCTGAAATAACCCATCACCTCAGGGAGGGACCCTCTGAGAACAGCCCAGGAGACCACGATGAAGCTCCTGCGCAGACGTTACAGCCCCTTGAAGGTGGCTTTGGTGGGTGCTGCCTTCCTCATCGTCCTCTTCATCCTCCAGAAGGACGTGGGGAACAAAGACCCGGCTGAGGAGCCTTGGTTGAAGAACATCGTCCAAGGGAAGGATCAAGTCCTCGATCTAATGCTTGGGGCTGTCAACAACATCCGAGACTCGATGCCGAAGCTGCAGATCCGAGCCCCAGTCAGGCAGGAGGAGCCTCCCCCCGGCACTCGCTCCTGTCCTCCCGGCTTCTACACGGCAGCAGAGCTGCGCCCACTGATGGACAGACCCCCCCAGGACCCTGCCAGCCCCGGGGCTGATGGCAAAGCCTTCAAAAAAGACCAATGGACACCGGAGGAGACGAAAGAGAAGGAGAGAGGTTACGAGAAGCACTGCTTCAACGCCTTCGCCAGCGACCGCATCTCCCTGCAGCGAGCGCTGGGACCCGACAGCCGCCCGCCCGAGTAAGAGACAACACCCAGAGAGCCCCCTGCAGAGGAGGGGACAGGAGCAGGGGATTGAACTAAGGGAGAGCTGGAAAAAAAACCCACATCTATTTGTCATTATTTCTCCCTAGTTTTCAGTCTCTTGGGGTTGGTTTTTGGTGGCAGCAGCTCTTTGTGTCCCTGGTACCTGCTTGTGGCTGGGTGCCTCCAGCATCTCCTCCTCCCCTTTCCCTCCTCTCTCCTTCTTTGATTTCAGCTGGCTCCAGTAATCAGACTTCTTCTTTCTTAGCCGACTGGAACAGCCTCAGACCCTGCTGGGGTTGAGGGTAGGAGGGGGGGCAAGGAAGTGATGGAAACTCTGATTTCCTTGCCTGCCCTCCGGCTGTGAGCGGCCAGATTAAAGCATCTCCCCCTCCCCAAGCCCCTGCCTGCTCGGGGGAGTGGGCTGGAGAAGGCTTTGAGAGGGGGAGATTTGGAGATGGAGGAAAAACTCAAGCTTGAATAGGAGGTAGAAACACAGCCCTGGCATGGAAACCAGACCCTCTCCCCTCCCCCCTGGGTGTGCAGGCGATTATCTGTGCTTAGCAGGTGTAGCAGTGCCCATGGTGGGGGGGATACTGGGGTGGAGGGGGGCAGGAATGTGATTCACTCGACTGATGTTGGAGGAGGGAGGTGGGGGGAAGAGGAGGAAATCAATTGAAATCAAAGTGGTGATGAGCTGAGAGGGGCCGGGAGCTGCTCTCCTGCTGTGAGGTTTCAGGGGCAGACAAGGGGTGTTTTGTTTCTGTTGTGTCGTTTTTCCACCCCCTCTCTCCACCTCCTTGACTCTCTTAGACTGTTGCTTTTCTCTCTTGGAGATGCATTGACCAGAGATTCAAGCGGTGCCCACCTCTGCCCAGCACCAGCGTCGTCATCGTCTTCCACAATGAAGCCTGGTCCACGCTGCTGCGGACGGTCTACAGCGTCCTGCACTCCTCCCCAGCCCTGCTGCTGAAGGAAATCATCCTGGTGGATGATGCCAGCACAGATGGTGGGTGAGACCTGTGGTGGGATCATAGAATCATTTGGCTTGTTAAAGC
>WBNH01001282.1:0-84925 GCA_013401255.1 Urocolius indicus
GGGGGTTGGGTTGGAGCAGCTCTCCACCATTCTGGGATTTAAAACCCCAGTTCCTTGTTGTCTCTTAGTATGCACATCGATGCCTATTGCAACACAGAGGCTACAACCTCACTGATAAGGCAGCACATTCCTGCAGCCAGCCTGATCCAGAAGAACGACGAGCAGCTCGTGTACACTCTGCCCCTCAGGGACATGGACAAGTTTGCAGGTACTGGTGGTTTGGTTGTGCTGCAGGGTTAAATGGCTGCAAAAGAGAAATCTGTCAAGTGTGGCTGTAGCCTGCACTTCTTGTTAGGTTGATGCTTTTATGTGTTTTGATACATATCCATTGTGTGGCTGATCTGGCTGAGGGTCGGTCAGTGAGGTCTGTCTCAGGTGAGTGAGGGCCTGGTTACCTCCTCCAAGAGGACTGTGATGTGTTAGATGCCTTTAGCAGAAGGGTGAGGAGACTCTTTTGTCCAAGAATCCCCTTGTCCTACAGAAGCATCATCTTAGTGCAGAGCACAAGGAGCAGGGCTGGCCTCCAGCAGGGAGCCAGAAAGCTCCAAGTGCTACTGGAATTCAGTCCCCTTGTTGGGAGCTGCAAAGAGCAGCATGTCACTCACTGCCTTGAAATTCAGTGGTGCAAGGGAACAGGGAGCAGATGTGTTGGTTTCACTAGATGGCAGCAATTACCTGATCAGTCCCACACTATACTCCTTCACCTCCCAGGAGGAAAATAGAAGAAAATGTGTCCTTTATGCTGCGTGGGAAGCTGAAGGAGAATCAATACTGATGTGAAGATGCAGTTCATATTTCACAAATGGGATTTTTTCCCCTTTGCATTTAACCAGTTAATAATTTATTAAGTTTTACCTTTAGCAGCCACTGCCTGTGCTTTTGGAAAACAGACATCTTTATGCAAGATTGAATCAGTTCCCACAAACTATTTGCAGGACAAGCTGTTGGTAGGAATATGCCTCAGCTCCTAGGGCGGAAGAAATTTTGGAGAAGAAATACATTGTGAATTGCTCTGAAGAGCATCTCCTGCTCTCCCACTCCTCTTCCCATTTTACATATTTGCATTTCCCTTCAGTGTGACCTTGGCTCTGAAGCTCCTGGTTTTGTCAAGTCACTTCATAGGGCTGGCAAGAGCCCAACAGCTTGTTTCTATCCCAAGGTGCAAAGAGGTCCTCTCCCTCTGAACATAATTTTGGTCTCAATGATTTTTATCTGTAGCATCTCTTTGTGCCTGGGCAGGGATCTAGGTAGGATGAGCTGCCCTTCAGTCCCTGGGTGTGATGCTTCCATGAGAGAGGGGCACTTACAGCCAGTCCGGAGAGAGCTTTGAGCCCAGGAGCTCTTGGATGTTTAAGTCATGTTCAGAAACATTACAAGTCCAGGAAAACATGCCACATCTCCCATACCTGACCAGAGAGGCTGAAGTTTGGTGCTACAAGCAGCTTGTCCCTTGATTCTCAAGCCATGACCTGGGTCTTCATAATTAAGCCAGCATATTTACATATTACCTGCTTTTCTCTACCATGCAGGAGGCTCTAGAAATGCCTCTGATAGGCTCAAAGGTCTCTCAGGAGATGATGTAATCCTGCTTCAGAGCAACCAATGCATTTCACTTCTGTCTCTAGGCCTGTTTTCTGACCTGGACACTCATACCCACTTGGGTGTTATCACCTATGGCGTTTCCATGACGACTCTGGAGGATGTCTATCTGAAGCTGGAAGTTGAGGCAGAGATTGATCAAGCAGGTAGGCTGAACTGAGGCTGTTTTCTTGTTTCCCCCTCATATTTGCCTTAGAAGTAGTGTAGAATTGCCACATCACTGGCAGAGAAGTTTTGCCATGGAGGTGAAGATAAGAAACCCTGCTGCAGAGCACTACATCCAGCAGCCGGGCTTTTGAAATATTGAACGTGAAAAGCACACAGAAGCAGTGAGTTGGATGAGGGAGAGATGCAGCTTTTCACTGGCTCTCTCTGCACTAATTAATTTTTCATCCAGTGTACTTACATCTACCTTCACTGCTCTACAGTTGGGCTTTGTGGGCAGCTTAATATTTTCCTAATGGAGCTTACTTTGAAGAAACTGTAAATGCACAGCATAAAACTTGTTTCCAGCCTCCTGCCCTTAAGGCTGAAATAGCTGAACTTGGCTTTCTTTACCCCCTTTTGAATTAACTTTCAATTCAAATGAAAAGTTGAGACTGCTTAATGTTTCTGGAGAATTCATAACATCTTCTTTGGATGCCAACTGTGACTGGTTTCAGCTTTCTTAGTCATTCTGGAGCTTTCTTTGTGCTACAGACTAGTGAGCTATCCTGCTCTGCAGAGCTTTTACATGGGCAAAAGAGGGTTTAACAGATGGATGTGCTGGTGCTGAGTAATACAAGTGTGTGCATAGGCTGAGGGTACAAAGTCAGGGTGAGTTGCACCTTTTGACTGGCAGAAATTAGTGTTATCTGCCTGAAGTGTCTGCTGTGTGTGGGATTCAGAGCTTTAGGGTATAACAGTGTCATTGAGATTGGGATGAGGTGAGATGAGGATGGGGGAAGGATTCAGTGGCCACCCAGCTTTGTCCAGCCCTCCCATTTCAAACCACATTGCTCTGTCACAGCCTCAAGTTTGTGGAGTTTTACTCTCTTCTCTCTTTTTTTTCCAGATTATAGTGTGTTCAATTCCCAGCAAGTGCAGGATGAAATGGACACAAAATCACTCGATGATATGGAGCAGAGCCTCCTGATGCTCTCAGAGGCAAAAGCACCAGCAATGAGCAACACAGCCCTCTGGAAGAAGCAGGTTTCCACCATAGCAAAAGTTCATTTGCTTAGTCTCAAGCGGGAAAACAAATGTGTGAGAGTTATGTAAGTATGGGGCCTTTCTCCGATACCCCCAAACCTGTTGGAATTGATACCAGAGAAGTGGCAGGATGAGAGTATTTTATTGTTCCCCATAGTTAAATCCCAACAGTAACAAATACTGCTGTTGAACACACTCGGTTTTGGGGGGAGGGGGATGGTTAGTAGCATGCACATGGAGTTGGCTTCCACTGGATTTTAACCAAACTGAAACTTTTGTTTCTTTCAGGTTGTTGCTTTTTCTGATTTTTCTTGTAGTTCAGATTTTGTTGTTTTTCATACACCACATCATCAAAAATTCTGTAGCTGCTATCAAACTCTCTCCAGATTTGTACTTGCTGAAGCCTGGAGAGGATTATCACAAGTACAGGAGTCGTCTCCTGCTGCAGAACTCCACAGGTAGGAGAGTGGAGATGCTCCTGCCTCCCCCTCTTTCTTTAACATAGCCTTTCACATGGTAGGGAAAGAGGCTGTGTGCTGCTTTTGGGGTTGGAAACAAATTTGTTCCTTGAAGCTAACCCAAATGAAGAGCTTTCAAGTATGCAGAGCTGGGAGAGAGTGGATATCATTTGTGCTGTAGGGTTTGAATCAGAGATCCTCCTCCTCTCATGTCTGAGAGCTTTGTGCTTACTATGTTGTAAGAAGACCTGTAGGAAGAGAGGCATTTAGATCCATCAACATTCAAATCCTGCCACAAAGCATTTTGGAAAATCCCTTTTTGTTTCAATTTAGGATGTTTTAAACATGTAGCAGTGGTTTGGGCTGTAGAAACCAGCATCTGTTTGACCTATTGGGAAGATGTGCTTAATACAACTGTATTTCTGCAGACACTGTCTCAGACTGCTGCTGGCTTCCTGCTCTCTTTGCTAATTCTCTGCTCAGCTGGAACTTCTGAGCATCCCGACACTGCTGGTTGGCAGCTGTGCTTCCTCACTGCTGCATTTGACTTACACAAGTTAATTGGAGAGTATTACCCCAAAATTGTCTTGACTTCTTTGACAGCTGTTGGGTGGGAAGCCAAAATAACAATGTTGATGTTGTTTAGAATGGCAGAGGACTCTTTGGTGGGCATATGGAAGGAAACAGTGACCTTTGATGATGAGGCTATATCAGTGAGAAACTGCATCAGGAGATCTGTGTAAAATACCCTTAAGCTGGTGATAACGATGGTGTTTCCCTCTGTCTTGCATCAGAGTCGCATATTGATGACATTGTCCACTCTCTTGGGAGCATGAACATCCTCTTGGACATGTTCAATGACAGTGATTATGTCTCAGCTGCACCTCACAGCGCAGGTTTAAACGTCTTTGACCTTCAATCCAGACAGGTGAGATGTGCAGAGCAGCTTGGTTGTGTCCCAAAGGGCAGACAAGCAGCTGCTTAGGGGTGGGTTTGTTGTACTCTTGCCTTGAGAGGCACTTAGTGAGTCATGTAATCAAATAATATCATCTATTACTACTTGTACAAGAGGCCTGGAAAGAGGATTTGTATTAATAGCATAGAAGGATTATCTAAGTGTTCTTCCATATTCATAATTGCAGTAGGCTGCTCAGCTTCCATCCCCCTGGCTTCCCCACAAGGATACAAGAAGCCAAGAGAAATGTTTTACTTAACAGGAGACCTGACAGAGGAGTTTTTATATTTGTACTTCTGCTAGGTGAAGTACAGAGTGTGACAGAGGTGCAATTCCACAGTGCTCTCGTGTGTAAAGAAGAATGAGTGCTGTGAATTGTAGGTTTTCATTCCAGTATGGTCCCTTGAAGGAGTGTCAGGAAGATTTGAACACTGGGGCTGTATTTAATCTCCAGCAAAGGAACTGCTTTGCAATGTACCAGCTCTGTCTCCTGTTCCCATTTTTACTCATTGCAAGCTGTTACCATCAGTCTGACAGCACAGCCCTCAGCTTCATGTGTATTTTTTGCCTGTCTGGTTTTTCAGTGCATTGCTGAGAACGTACAAGTTCAGGTCGTCATGTGTTTTGTTTTCCAGACTGTAATTGTCTGGAGCATCATTTGTCAGAGCATCACAGTTGCATTAAACATTCTGAGAGTTTATTCCAAATCATTTGTTGTCTGTGAGCATGACTGTTCTCCTGAATTAGGATATGTGTGTAACCACCCTCAGCAGCCCTGCACAGCAGCCTCTGTTATGCATGCCAATGTTCAGGTTGATTTAAGCCCATAGGAGAGCACTCCCAGGGTTTTTTACCCTTCATGCAGAAGAATTAATAGAGCACACACTCTCCTTTTGCAGAACTATGTTTTCACAGTGGTGTTCAACAGCACCATGGTGCATTCCTTGCCAGTTCTGATGAACATTGTCAGCAATCTGCTGCTGCGCAGTCTGAACGTGACGGAGAGCATTCAGATCTGGAGCAACCCCTTCATGCAGGTGAGCAGCACCCAGGGCTGTGTGGCAATAACCACCCTGAAGCGTGGGGCTGGGGAGGTCCTTGGGGTGAGAGGGAGCTGGGGAGACCCCTGGGATGAAAGGGGGAGGGAAGACAAAACCACGTTGTGAGCCAAAAGAGAAGGTGGTTGGGACTGTCTGTAGCAGCGAGGGCTGTGCTCAGCACATAGCTGGGGTGGCCTTGGGGAGAGAAAAGGAATTGCTGCAGCAGAGGAATTCTCTAAAGGGTTATTAGATATTCATAAACACTCCCAAAAACTTCCATGGGTGTTTTTCATCATGCTGCAGCTCAGATGATCTTGAGATACACGGAATATATGGGTTAGCATTTAGTCGTGTTCCACTGCTGAATGTGGTTTCTTTGGTCACCCACATCCTGATATTGGAGAAATCTCATCTGTGTTTTCAGGATCTTCCAGACACAATTTTCAGACTGGAGATCTATTTTGAAGCTGTGTTGCTAGGGATCATTGTGACAGGAATGCCACCCTATTTTGCCATGGACAATGCAGAAAACCATAAGGTAAAATCTCCCAGATGTTTATTCAGGGGCTGCACAAGAAGTTGTAAAGCTTAGGAGGTTTCTAAAAACACATCAAGAGGTGTTACAAATGCCTTTTATAGTTAGAGTGTTAAGGTGTTACAGTGCCTTTTGCCATGAGAGGCAGCGTGGATGTGACTGCACTTTGCTGCCTGGGGTAAAGCAGATGTGGGAAAAGCCCTTTTGCTGTCTGGGGATGTGCTTTTCATGTCTCTTGTCAGCTGAAATCAATAAGTGGGTACCATGCTGATGCCATGTCAGTGTAAAAGTAGTGTGCTAGAGGGGGAAACAAGACCCTGCTCATGCTCTGAGACACAGGAACATTGTGTTAGTTTTAATTAGCATTGTGTTTCCTTTCCCTGCTGCAGATCAAAGCATACACACAGCTGAAGATAGCAGGGCTCTATCCCTCTGCTTACTGGACTGGGCAAGCTGTGGTTGACCTGCCACTGTTTTTCTCCATCCTGGTGCTGATGATAGGCAGCCTCTTTGCTTTCCACTATGGAGTTTATTTCTACGTGGGCAAGTTCCTCGCTGTGGTGAGAGCACGTAGGGATGGGAGAGTGTGGCTCTGGTGGTTCTTACAAGTGTTTATTTAGCCTGGAGATGAGGAGGCTCAGAGGAGACCTTGTCACACTCTAAACTACCTGACAGGAGGTTGCAGTGAAATGGGGGTCAGTCTCTTCTCCTGAGTAATGAGTGGCAGGACAAGAAGAAACAGCCTCAAGTTGCCCCAAGGGAGGCTGAGATTGGAGCTGAGGCAGAACTATTTCCCTGAGAGGGTTGTCAGGCCCTGTGCCAGGCTGCCCAGGGAGCTGGGGGAGTGCCCAGCCCTGGAGGGATCCCAAAGCTGTGGATCTGAGGTGCTGAGGGCCGTGGGTAGTCTGGGCTGGGCAGGGTAAGGGGAGGGTTTGGACTGCAGCAGCTTCAAGGGCTTTAACAACCAAAATGATTCTATGAGTCTATGAATTTTTCTTAGATGGTTCAGCAGAATTTCTCCAACCCACATACATGGAAAATGTCAAATTGAGGCTGCTGGCATGGAGGCACCAGCCAGGCTGCACCAAAGGCAAAACAGCCCTGTTTTTCCACAGGGAAAAGCATACTCAAATTTTGGAATTTCATTCAGAACTGGAAGCAAATGGAGCTTTAAAACAGCATCTTCCAAGGAAATGCTTTTTTGTCCTACTTGCTCCATCCTCTTTGCTACTGATCAATAACTGCTGCATCTGCATTGGCATGCCACTAACGACAAGGTTACAGTGACCTTGAGCACACACCAGCTCCACAATGAATTGCAGCAAGGGGTTGAACTGAAGACACTACAATTCTTCGTGTGTTTTGTATTCAGCAGGGGCTTCCCTGAGATGCTGTCTGTAATTGAGGAGAATCAGCTTTTCCTTGCTACTCTCCCAGAAGCTCTGAGTTAATCAGATTTGGGTTGTGACCGTTGCACTGCAGGGCTGGTGTTTCTACTGATGCACCTACCACCCTTATTTTGATTTCTGCAAAAAATACTAAGGCTGAAGGTAGAATTCCCAGTATTTGCCCAAATCTTTAGGTCAGCTTTTATTTGTATCTTTCTGAGTATATTTTCTATGTAGCAAAGTGTCAAAATACACCAAATGGAGTGACAAAGGGGAATCCAGAGTTATGTGGCAGATTAAAGGAATTGCAGTTGATACTGACACCAAAGAAAATCACCTCTGGGTTCTTGCTGTAGGCTTCCTGAGGAATCTTTCTTTTCTTTGCAGATTTTCTGCCTGATTGGTTATGTCCCATCAGTGGTGCTCTTCACTTACGTGGTCTCCTTCACCTTTAAGAAAGTCCAGAACACAAAAGAGTTTTGGTCATTCATATTTTCAGTGGTGAGTAACTTTAGCTGGAGTTCAGTTAGCTGGGGAGATTGCTTCTCTCCAAAGCCACAGCAGGCTTCTGAGCTATTTCATTTGACTCAGTGTCCTTACTGCACAAGAAACTTGCATTGTTTTCCAATATCTTTTTGTCACTGCTGTATCTTTAAACAATGAAAGCTTTAAAGAATGAACCTGAAATCACATAACTTATGCTTACAGAGGCTGAAGTGAATTGAAATGGACTTTTTCTTCCCTTTCCTTTTGTACAGACAGCCTTGCTCTGCACTGTTGTCACTGAAGTGGCCTTTTTTCTGGACTATTACCTGGTAACCACCATCCTGCATTATGTCTTCTCCATCTTCATTCCTATTTATCCCCTCATTGGCTGTCTGATTTGTTTTATAAAGGTAAGGGGATGTAAGAAATCCTCTCCAGAGCAGTTGTAGGTGGCTGAGGTTGGGTTGGTGTCTTTGATGTAATGAGACAGTGGTTAGCTCATGGTGTGATGTCATCCATAGCCATTTAACATGTGAGGAATAGCAACTGCTGGGGAAAATCACCTTTTCCTTGTAAACAGTGTTGTAGCTTTTAAACAAGGAAAGAAGCAAGTCTTGCATGAAATATCTAAAGGAAAACCATCTGTTTCTCTGCCTGTGGACTGGGCTGTGATGGGAGATGAGTTGATTGGGAGTCAGTGGCTTTAAACCAGCAGCAGCCGTGGGGACTTTGGTGGAGTTTTATTGGGGTCTGACTTGTGCGATCAGGATCTCTGCAAGAGCTCAGAAAATGCTTGAACAGCATCACTTAAATGACTGATTTGGGATGAAAGCACAGTGTAGGATGTACAGTCTCTGGTAGGTGATTATTTACCTAGATGTGTTTTTTCTGCCCTATCAGGTCTCATGGAAAGGCAAACGAAAGAGCCTTGGCTATTATGACCCCTGGGACCGGCTCCTGGTAGCAGTCATAGCTGTAAGCATGGCTATTTGACTATCTGCCATATTTGCTGGAGAGAATTGCTAACTCCTGCTGGGAAGCCCCTTCTGTTCAGGCATCTATTAATAAAGGTTTGATGTAGTGCTGAGCATTGCTGGAGCCTGCAGCTCTGCAACCTGTTGCAGCACAGTGTCAGCAAAGCTACTGTGCCCAGCAGCTCAACATCTGTTGCTTCATTAGTCTTATTAACAGTGCTCGTATTAATCCTGATTATTGTGGGAGTCTGTGCGCTGGCGGCAGGGACTCCAGAGCAGAGGACAGGCTCTTTTTTCTCCAAAACCCCAAGTAATTGCCATTAGATCTAAGCAGGCTCTGGTTGTGCATCCTCAGTGTCGACCCACTGAGCAGCACCTAATGATCCAGTTCATCTTCTTGGAAACATCAACCCTTCTGTGGTGGTGAAGAACTGGAGCTTCTTGTCACTCACCACCCTGGTGGGATCACCTATAGGGTCACCTATAGGATCACCAGCCTTGGAGAGCTGGCAGGGCTCTTGAGTAACCAGAACAGGACTTGTCTGTTTTAGCCCTATTTGCAGTGTGTCGTGTGGCTCTTCCTGCTGCGGTGTTTCGAGCTGAAGAATGGAGGGAGAACAATCAGAGAGGATCCATTTTTCAGGTGTGTCTCTATTGAACAGGCTTTTTCAAAGTTAATAGTCCAAAGAAATTGTTTTTAGAGCAATGCTGATGCTGGAACTGGAGTGTGCAGGGTAGAGCTGTGGGGGAGACTGCAGAAAATAAAATACCTTTGGTTCTATCCCATCCCAAGTGTGTTAAAGGGTGTGTTCTCCTGTCTTTAGCTGTGTGGGATTCAGTCACTGAAGTGCAAAAATAGGGAGCTTTGCTTCCTTTTAAGTTATGTCAGTGCAAAATCAGGGATTTTGTAATGATGGCCTCTATATAAAAAGAGGGCAACTCCCTTTGCCATTGCATGGTTAGAGATGCCATATTCCAACAAAGGCTGAGCACAAAGGTACCAGAGTTGCAATCACTGACAGCCCTTTCTGCTCTTCTGGGACTTCTCAGATGGGCTGCAGAAATGTCTTACTCCTGGCTTTGGCAAACACAAATTGCTTTCTGCATCAAAGCAGGGAGCAAATCTCAACTGGATGCCAAGCAGAGGCATCATGTTGGTTTCCTCCCCTTAGAAAATGCTCTACAAAAGCCAAAAGCTGGAAGTTCCCAGATGCCTCACGTGATGAGAATGAGGATGAAGATGTGAAGGCAGAAAGGCTGCGTGTCCAAGAAATACTGAGCAGCCCCAGAAGTGAGGAGGTAATGTTCTGTGCCTCCAGACACTAACCCAGAACCCAGACTGGGAGCTTTCCCAGAACTCATTGGGATCTGCAACCACTTCTCTCTTCTTCCTAGGTGCCAGCAATCCTGGTCAGCAGCTTACACAAAGAGTTTGATGAAAGGAAGGAATTTCTTCTGGGGAGAAAAATCAAGAAAGTGGCAACAAAACATGTTTCCCTCTGTGTGAAAAAAGGTCAGAGTTCAATGACTTGCTTCTGGGATGGTTTATTTACAAAACCAGCTCTTGGACCCGTTTATCTGACTTATGGGCAATGTTTTGTGTCTTCCTTTAGGAGAAATCTTGGGTTTGTTAGGGCCCAACGGAGCTGGGAAGAGCACATTGATGAGCATGCTCGTTGGGGAGATCGAGCCCACCAGCGGGCAGGTGTGTCACACACTGCAAACCACACAGAAAACTAACCTGGAATGAAGCTTTTAGTTGTTATTGGGAGCATTCCCACGTGGGTTTTTTTTCTGAGACTTAAGAGTGGAATCAAGCCCATGTGTTTTCCTCACAGGTGCTGATGGGAGATTGTGCATTTGGGCTGAACAGCGAAGATGACTCGGTGAAATTTGTGGGCTACTGTCCTCAGACAAATCCCCTTTGGCCAGATATTACACTGCAGGAACACTTTGAAATTTATGGTGCTATCAAAGGGATGAGTCAGCCTGATGTTAAGGAAGTCATAAAGCGGTAAGTAGTTTATTACACACATGCTGAAGGTTCAGCTCTGTTTTTCTTGCAATAGAATCATTTTGGCTGGAAAAGACCTTAAAGACCCTTCCCCTCCCCCTGCCAAGTCCACTACTAACCCCTGGCCCTCGGCACCTCAGCTCCACGGCTTTGGGATCCCTCCAGGACTGGGCACTCCCCCAGCTCCCTGGGCAGCCTGGCACAGGGGCTGACACCCCTCTCAGGGGAACAGTTCTGCCTCAGCTCCAACCTCAACCTGCCCTGGGGCAACTTGAGGCCATTTCCTTTATTGCTTATTAGTTGGGAGCAAAGACTGATTCACCACTTTCCTGTAAACCTCCTGTCAGGAGTTGCAGAGGGTGCTTCTGTCTCCCCTCAGCCTTCCTTCTCCAGACTAAACACCTCCAGCTCCCTCATATTCTCCTCATCAGACTTGTGCTCCAGCCCCTTCCCCAGCTCCAGTGCCCATCTCTGGACACATTCCAGCCTCGCAGTGTCTTTCTTGTAGTGAGGGGCCCAGCACTGAACACAGCACTCAAGCTGCAGCCTCTCCAGTGCCCAGTACAGGGCACAATCACTGCCCCAGTCCTGCTGCCACACCATTTCTGATACAAGCCAAGCTACCATTAATCTTCTTGGCTACCTGGGCACGCTGCTGGCACATGTTCAGCTGCTGTTGATCAACTGCCCCAGGCCCTTTCCCACCAGCAGCTTTCCAGCCCCTCTTCCCCAGCCTGGAGCAGTGCCTGGGGTTGGTGTGGCTCAAGGACAGGACCTGGCACTTGACCTGGTTAAACCTCATACCTTTGCCCTCAGCCCATTGCTCCAGCCTGACCAGAACCCTCTGAAGAGCCTTCCCGCCCTCCAGTAGCTCTACACACCAGCCCAACTTTGTGTCATCTGCAAACTGCCAGAGGGTGCACTTGATCCCCTCATCCAGACCATTGATAATGATATGAAATAGAACAGGTCCCACCACTGAGCCCTGGGGAACACCAAATGAGACTGTTTGCATGCTGGGGTGAGGTGGGGAAGCCAAACCACCAACTTCTCAGCTTTTCACCTGCTGTCCTCCCCTTCTGCAGCATTGCAAATGCCCTGGATTTGAAAGACCACCTGCAGAAGACAACGAAGAAGCTGGGTGTGGGGCTGAAACGCAAGGTACAGGGAGCTGCTGGAGCTGCCATGTGGGGTGTCTCTGACAGCCCTTGGGTCCTGACCCTTTCCCTTTGCCTTCTTCCCAGCTGTGCTTTGCCCTGAGCATGCTGGGCAACCCAAGGGTCACGCTCTTGGATGAACCATCAACAGGGATGGATCCAAAAGCCAAGCAGCACATGTGGTGAGTGCCACCAGGCTCCTTTCTCATGTGTTCATTATCCCTGTTAACACTAGGGAGAGCCACAGACAGGGAATCAACTCAGCACTTTCCTCGCCCAGAATAGCTTGGGGATGAAAAGCTTGAAAGTAGAAAGTCAAGTCCTTAAAGATAATATAAGGATTATGAGAATTGAATCATCTCTGTGCAAAACTCAGCTGTGAATTGTCTCTGTGGGAGTGATACTGGTCCTTAAAATAAAGGGGGTTGTGTTTGACCATCCCAGCCTTTCTTTTCGTACTCTCAGGTGCCAGATGTTTTATTCAGGGCTGTTTTTTTGTTGTGGTGATGTGTTGTAGGCGGGCAATCCGAGCAGCATTTAAAAACAAGGAAAGAGCAGCTATCCTGACCACTCACTACATGGAAGAAGCAGATGCTGTCTGTGACCGTGTGGCCATCCTGGTGTCTGGGCAGCTCAGGTACCATCTGAGACCCCTCTCCTGTGGGCAAGTATTGTGGCAAGGAGAAGACAACTGTCAACTAGAAGAATTTTCTTTGAAAATCTAGTTAGATTGGGGAGGGGTGTTTTTTACACCTTACATTTGGAGAGAAATTAAAGTTGAAGTGCAGCAAGGGTCTGGTGGGAGTTTGGCTGCTGTTTGAGTGCAAAGTAACACGTCCAACTTTGCTTTTCTCCCTGCAATTGGTAGATGTATAGGTACTGTCCAACACTTGAAGAGTAAATTCGGCAGAGGATACTTCTTGGAAATGAAATTAAATGAAGCAGCGGATGTCCAGCAGGTGGAATACCTCCAGAGCCAGATTTTGCACATCTTCCCCAACGCCAATCGTCAGGAAAGGTGAAACTTCACAGATACACAGCAAACGTTGCTCTTTGTACCAGCCCTTGGTTTCTCAGCATCTCCTTTGCACCAAGGAGGGAATGCTGTGATACAAAACTTGCCCAAAATATTTACAAATAGCTTAAAAACCAAAAAAAAAAAAAAAAAAGAGGAAGGGTTTAGTGGGCCAGTGAAAGCTGCCAGGGCAGTGGCTGTGAGCACTGAGTGCAGATGTTCAGCACAGAGGAAGCACATTGCACAGCTTCCCTCTCAGTCAGGGATCTCAGGAAATGTGTCAAATCTGAGTCACTGGCCCTTCTCTAGAAATGGGGATCCCCAGGGTCTAAGGGTACGTTAGTCAGTTGTTTTTTGTTTCCCAGACAGCTTTGATTTTCTTCTTCAGATGTGGAGAGTTAATTTTCCAGAAGCCTTTGTGTGAGGTTGAGCAGCTCCCTGTTCTGGAGCCTGGGCTGCGGGAAGTGCTGCGTGGTGCAAAGCCCCAGGAGATCCTGTGACCTCTGTCTTGTGTTCATCTGAAAGGCAAAAGCTCATCAGTTTGGGAGTTCTGGGCAGCAGTTTTTCTGTCCTGAGGTTATAGGCAGAATAGAAATGGTTGTGTCTTAGTTGAAAAGTGGAGTGGTCTGAGGGGGGTTCTCAGCAGATGCACTTGGACCTGCATCTCTGAGACAGTTATAAACCAGGTGGTATCCTGGAGCTGCACCCTTCCTGTTGTTTTTTATGGTGATGACTAGTTAAAATGCCTGGAGTAACCTCCAGAAAATGAGTTTAAAGCCATTCACTTAGCTAGTTACATATTTGCATTGAGTCATTTTACCTGAAGCTACATCTTTCTTTCTTTCTTTCTTCCAGCTTTGCTTCTATTTTGGCCTATAAAGTTCCCAAAGAAGATGTACAGTCACTTTCACATTCTTTTTCCAAGCTGGAAGAAGGTAATTGAGCCTTTGCCATGCATCACATGCAGAAATCCTTTTGTCTCTCACAACTGGCACGTTTGCCATGTGCTAGCACTTTGCATTTGTCTTCCAAAGTAATGGAATTGCTTCTTTTCTATTATTCCTGTTGTCCCCAACTCTCTTTCCTGTGAAGAGCAAACACTTGTCCCACCTTAAAAATACTTCAATCCAGTTGTGTCATACTTGAAATATTCCTAAATGTGCACTCTCATTAATTCTTTTAACAGTAAAACACACCTTTAACATCGAGGAGTACAGCTTTTCTCAGGCTACACTGGAGCAGGTATGTGAAAGCAAATTGTCCTTCAGGGAAAGCCTCACCAGGGGAAGGTGGTGGAGGTTGTTCTCATGGGGTTTTTGCAGGCATCTGGGGCAGATTCACTTTCCCTCTGCCATACAAGAGCTGTGCATCCAGCCTGAGCAAGTCTTAGTAGATGGAGGGGCTGGTGACAGCTTGTCCCCTGTGCCTGGCTTTCAGGCTGCTGCAGCTGCTCTGCTGCTGCCTGCTTGGGTGTTTATGAAGAGGTAAAGTGCCCTTTTCATAGTGAATTGGGACTGTCAGTTGTTCTGCTCCTCTTTATTCCCATTTTCTCCTTCAAAAGTGATGCCAACTGCTGTGACTGCAGCAAAAGAGATTTGTGGTGTTAGTGGAAATGTCTCTCTGATTTGTTCAAAAGACAGTTACTGCTGTTCATTTCTGGGCAAAAAAAAAAAGGTAAAGTTGAGGCTTAATATTGCTTATCCTGCATTAATTACTACTGATGAGAAATGTCCTTCAGCGTGTGGTGCCCAGTGATGGGACAAGGGATAAGGGGCACAAGCTGGAACACAAGAAGTTCCACTTGAACACGAGGGAAAACTTTGCTGTGAGGGAGCCTTGGTCCAGGCTGCCCAGGGAGGGTGTGGAGGCTCCTGGATGGGTTCCTGTGCCCCCTGAGTGAGGGGAACCTGCTTTAGCAGGGATTCTTTGTATTCAGTTCAAGTTCCTTATCATTGTGCTCTTGAAGAAATGAGATGGGACAGTAGGAGCAAAGAGGAAAAAACCACCATGTACTAAAAACTTCCTCCTTGAAGGTGAAGCAACACATTCAATCCCATGTGGGTTTTTCCATGAATTCTCTTTGTGCCCAAGAAAGTTCCTACGAGGAGCACAGAGTGTTCATGTCTTCCCTGTCTGTTGCAGGTGTTTGTGGAGCTTGCTAAAGAGCAAGAGGAGGAGGACAGCAGCTTTGGCACCCTGAACAGCACACTGTGGTGGGAGAGGACCCAGGAAGACAGAGTGGTGTTCTGAGCTGCTTCTAGTTCAGATCTGCTCAGCAGCTCCTGTTTCATGCTGATGATGATCCTCTGAGCACATGCGAGCTGGGATGGATGTGGAAAGTCATCCTTGGAAGCACTGAGCGTGTTCCACCATCCTGGCCTTAGGAACAAGGCTGCTGAAGCAGTGAGCATCCCCATTGATACTCTGACTGAGCTGAAGTTCCTTCTGTTCTCTCTGTTTCCCAGTTTGCATTGAGTGAGAAGATGCTGCTGTGACAGTGGGTCATCTTCTGGTGCTGGGTGCTTGTGTTGAGTGCTGCTTTCCCTCCCTCAGCCCTGCTGCACTGGCATCAGGTCTGGCTGCCTGAGACTGGACTGTCCTCACTGGAAAACCAGTTGCTGTTGGAGCATCCTGCCTTGCTCACTGGGTCACAGGGTCTTGCTGTGCCCTGTGCCCTCAGTTGGGCATTGCTACCTGCCCAATGAGTGGCCATGCAGACACGTGTCCCTGCAAGGTCTTGCTGAGCCCTCCCTGCTTCTGCTTAGAAGATGCACCTTCTTAGAAAAAGAAGGGGAAAAACCACTCCAAAGTAACTGTATTCACTGCAAAGAGGGTCCTGAATCTCACTGCAAGCTTAGCTTAGTGTCCAGCCAACATGAAAAGGTTCACGTACAGATCCAACAGCACTTGTTGACACATATTCCTTTGGACTGCAGGTTGGCAGGTGTGGTAGCTCCTGTTGCCCTTCTGGGTGGTGTTGATGTTTGTAATGCATGCTCTGGGGGGTTAATGGGAGGGTACACAAGTGGATGCTTTTCTTTTCCACCCCCCCCCAGCCTGGTCAAAGTACAAAGACTAAACTGTGTAGTCCTGGGATTTGCAGAGATGTATTTCTCATCTTCATGAAAAAGAGTCTAATTCTTTGGTTGGGTGTAACAGTGTGTATCCTGCCAGCTGGTGTCAGAGACAGTCCTTTTGTAGATGTTTTCATTTTCCTGGACAGTGAATTCCTGAGTACATGCAATAGTATTTCCTAATCCATCCTTGTTGCAATAGCAGTAAGTCATGCAGTAGTGTCTTTAGCACAGCAATGTGTGCTTTGTCCTGGGCTGGCAATTTTCTATTCACCTTCATAAGCCTCATCAGTAGGAATGGTGCCTTTGTTTTGCACAGAAGCATGAAGAAGAGCAGGATGTGTGATCTTTAATCCTAAAATGTGACAGATGTGTGTTGAAACAAGATATATTTTGGTTTGATTTTTCTCCCCAAAGCTATCAGCACTGGTTTAGTTTTACCAGGTGAACTGGAGGATTGCTTCACAGCTCATTGTGTTCTGCAGTGCAGATGCAGAGATGTGTTTATGTCAGAACTTTGGTTTCATAAGTCATAGAGTTTGAATAGTGTCACTTTGAAGTTAGAAAAGACCTTTGGTTTTCGTGTGAAAACTCATAAAACTCTGGGCTGAGCTGGAGTTGTGTGTCATAGAATCATAGAATGGTAGAGGTGTCCCAACTGTAACTACCAGGCAATAATGTGTGTAATGTGTCTGATAATGGTTTATCACCACGCTGAGCCAAAATCTCTTGTCATTAGTTTTTACTATGGGGAGATGTGAACCCTCTGTGTACAACTTCAGTTTCCTCTTTCATATCTGTAGGTTGCATGTAAACCTAGTAGTTACAATCTGAGCCCAAGAGCTGCAGAAACACCTGGACACCCCATTTGCTTCCGCAGCAGAAGTTCCCTTCCCCACAGGCCATGGATCTGGCTGTACTCTGAGCCCTGGTACTTGCATAAGCCCTGATCTCCTGTGCTGGAAATAAACAGGTAAAGAACAGGATTAAAGCACCAGCCTTGAAATTGCAGCTCCAGTAGGTTTTCTAGGACTGAAGCTTCCCAGTAAGAAAAGAAAAATGACCCAAATTTACCTCTTCTGCTTACACAGTCTTTTCTTTAGCCCCTGGGAAGCCAGCATTGCTCCCAGCTGCATCCCTGCTGCTGGGCTGAGCATTTTCCTTTATTTAGAGCAAAGGTGGGACCCAGAATTCTGTCTCCCAATACTTGCCCATGTATGTACATACAAGTTAGGAACATCTTCTCCAAATCCCACATTTCTTACTTTCATCTGTCTTTGTAAATGGTGTTTCAGCTGAATGTCATGTGCACATCTCTCCAGCAGTGTACGTCAAGCTCTTTCCACGTGACCTTATGGAAGTGCAGTTGTGACCTGTTAGCCTTCATGTCTCATTTTGTTCCTCAACTTACAGACAGAATTAATACCCTGTGAAATGGCCCCATGCTCTCTGGATAACATCACCCTGTTTCAGATAGTTTCTTCCTTTCTAACGTTTCCAATGGATCAGATGCAAACCTCCTTTAGCAGTGAGATTTGCTCAGTTTGGTGCTGTCCTTGTTTCCCCAGCAGTAACCTGGTTGATGGTGGCACTGTATTGATGCAGCTATGAAGAATTTGGCTCCTTACCTGTGTATCTGTGTAGGATCTTCATGTGTCAGTGTGGCATGACATGCCACCACAGCATCATTGTAATCACAGTGTGTTGTATCAGGAGCCTTTCAAAGCATCATACCAGGTTTAGAATTGAGAGAACAGAGGAAAACATGCAAAACTGAACCAGGGAATCCCTTGGAAATGTGAGAGCTTTATTTCTGTAATTTTTAAGTCCCTTTGTTCAGCTGTTTTCCATGACATGCCAAGTCCCAGCCATAGGGTACACACACCCAGTTGGTTCACTGGGAGACGAAACAGAGGCAAGGCATCTGGATTGAAGCTGACTGTGGGATTTGGGGCAAACCCACTGTTTCCAGGTGTAGTGGTTTGAGTTACCTCACAGGGTTGTTGTGCAAAATAGCTACCATATCCAACAACTCAGAAGGTGCATTTACTTTGTGGTGTTATTGTAAGGTTGTATTTTTCTATGGAGGAATTTTAAGTGTCTGATTTTGTTTACATTGCCAAGAAAAACCCTTCTTTAGAAAGATCTGTGTATAGTGAGCAAAGTCTGTTGCACAGCTGACATCTAGTAGCAGGAACAGAAGGTTTGGGGTCTAAAGGTGATGTGTTTGTAACACTCCTCAGGCACTTTGAGTCGTTTGCAGTTTATTTTATACACTTGTCTTTCTTTTACCACTTTGCTGTATTTGTAAAGTCAAGGGTTTGGGTTTTTTTTTTCCTTTTCCAGCAGAAAGTACTACCAAAATAAAGATGGATTGGATTGTTAAGTGCTTGTGTTTCCATCGTGCATGTGGTTTGCTGTGCTAGAAACAGGGAGATTGGTTTCAAAGCCTTGGGGTGCACTGGGGCTTGCAGGGGAGTGGGTTAGGGCAGAGCATGGGGGGCTTTTGGCATGGCTGGGGGTGTCAGGCTGCAATAATCACCTGGTTTTAATTGAATTCAGGGAATTGCAGTATTCCAACACTTGGGGTTCCACCACCCCCAGTTGTGTCACATTTCAGACAGATTAATTCAGCCCAACTTGGGGCTGAAAGTGCCCCCACAGCAGCTACACGCTCCTGGCATGTCACATGGAGCATCTGCAGTGATGAATCACCATCAGCCCCCTCAAAAGTCACCCCACTAAAAGAAGAAAAAATCAAACCTCATTTCTCTGGTTGGAGCTGTGCCCAGGATGAACTCACTGGGTGGCTGCATGGGCACGAGGAGCTGCTGGGGACAGGTTTGGCTTCTGATGGGGTGTGAGACTGGAGGAATGGAGCATGCTGCCTGCTCCTTGTCACCCAGTGTCACCCACTGCCCAGGAGGAAGAGGAGGAGGTCTACTTCCAGCCCTGAGGATCAGTTAAGGACGTAGCAAAATGAACAAGGTTTGTGATCCCTGGACCCCTCAGTGGGGCAGTAAATCACTGCAAAGAAATTGAACCTGAACTTGGTGAATGTTCCCAGGTTTCTGCCCCAGTTTTGCTTTAAAGGGGTGCTAAGGGTAGTGTGCCTGGTTTTTTTCCTTAAGGCTCTAACATTAATTCATTGCCTGTAATGATTTCTTTAAAGATCTTCACACAGTCCCTAGTTTAACAGGCTGAATTTCTGCTTGGTAAGAGTTTCCTGAAGCTTTCGTTTATCTTTTTTTTTCCCTAAAACATATTGCTTGGAGTGTCCTGCTCAGCATATGCTGGCTCCATCCCCAGCCCCTCTCCTACTCCTAGTAGATAGAAGGGCTGATAGACTGGTCCTCAGTCCTCTTTTAAAAAATCCAGTGCAGCAACTGTTTGGGGATGTAATGAATGAGATTTTTGAGATGCTATGTGCTGCTTTTCAGTGAAGCCTCCCTCCATTCCACACTTGCTCCCACCCTGTACTGAGGCACACCATGCTAGGGAGTTTTTCTGGTTGACTAGTGTTCTTGTAGGTTTTCTCACTTCATGATGGTATCAATCTTCCTGAGGCATGGAAATTCTCCTTCATAGCTGTCTTTGCAGCAAGGAGCCATTTGATGACAGCTGTTTGGGAAAGGATGATTCTTCTTCTAAGGGGATGGACTTTCATTGGGCTTGTGTGAGTCTCCTCATAAAGTGTGGGTTGTGTAGTCAAAGTTTCACATGGAATGCTGTCAGGGGAGGTAATGCTGGGCTTGTGCCTCATGTAGCTCATGGCTGCTGTACCAGATGTGCACAAAATGGGGAACGGGATTAAGTGGAGTTCATGTGTAAGCCAGAGATATTATTAATCAACTAATTAGTCTAATGCTGCCTCTACAAAAGAAAGATGTGATCTCCGATCCTGTGGAATGCCTGCTGAGTTGCATATTATTTGAGTTAAAGATGAGTATGAAGTCAAGGCTGTTGCAAATGACCTGCATATAGGGTGGAAATGTATACAAAGCATCAATTTCACTTTTCCTTTTGGACCTTTTCAATACCTGAGGTTAATGAGATAGGTCCTTGCATTCCATTAGCATTCAAATTAATAGAGTGCCTTGTTAGCTTATCTCCTTACTAACCTAATTCAGTTTTTCTTTCTAGTCTTACATCCATTGTGTGATTTTTGCTTCTCTCCTGTGCTGTTTGGAGATGAGACATGGAGCAGCAGTTAAGAGACTTGATCCCACCTTCAGATATGTCCCAGGAGCTGAGGTTATCCTGATCTGGCTCATGTTTAGCTTATTATCAATCAGGACTCCCAGGTCTCTTTCTGCAGAGCTGCTCTCCAGCAGGTCACCCCCAGCCTGTGCTGGTGCAGGGGGTTGTTCTTCCCCAGCTGCAGGACTCTGCACTTGTCCTTGTTGAACCTCATGAGGTTCCTCTCTGTCCAACTCTCCAGCCAGTCGAGATCCCACTGAATGGCAGCACAGCCTCTGGGGAATCAGCCAGTGCTCCCAGTTTGGTGCCAGCAGGGAATTTGCTGAGGGTCACTCTGTCCTCTCATCCAGGTCATTGATGAAGATGTTGAGCAAGACCAGCCCCAGAACCCATCCCTGTAGAACTCCACTGGCCACAGGCCTCCAACTCGCTTCTGTGCCAGGACATGAGAAGGCAAGCTAGCAATGCAGCCCTCAAGGCAGGGGATTTTATGTACATGCAACTCTGGTTATTTACAGAAATAAGAAAAGAAAATGTTGAGTTTCTCAAAGCAGAGTCTGGTTTTAAACAAAATCAATAGTACAGATTTAAGGGCCTGAACTGCACAAAATTTCACAAGCCTAGTAAGAAATGTTGACATCCAAAAAAAAAACCCCACTGTTCATAAACAGCCTTGTAAAACCAGGAAATTAGAACTGAATGTGAGCAGGGTTGGGCCAGTAACAATCCATCACTTAATTATGTGCAGGATGACTAATGATATGTGTTGGAGGAGGGGAAATACCATTGCTGTTAGAGATTTGGGACTGAGTGTTTGCACTAGAAAAGTATGACTAAGAAAAGTTACTCTTGTGTTGGTACCTTTACCCAAAGCTTTATAGTAGCACAAACAGTTTGGTTTTTGTGAAGATGCTGCCCTGGATGCAGGTGAGCAGAAGCCATGGTGGATGGAGGTGATCACTCCAATGATGCTGAGCTTCCTTTCCCATGCGCTAATTGAGGTTCTTCTCGACACAGGAGAAAACAGGACTGCATTTCCAAGGGCTCATTGATTGTTCCCTTAATAACACACTACAGCTGTGGGGTGTGTGTTTGAGGACTGGAACATATCTCTGAGGAGTAAAGGCTGTGAGACCTGGGGCTGTTGAACCTGGAGAAGGGTCAGAGGTGCCCTTATCAATGCTGATTAAATACCTAAAGGGTGGATGTTGAGGGGATGAGGCCACTCTTTGTTCTGTGGTAGTCAGTGACAGGGCTGGAGGTAATGGACATAAACTGAAACACAAAAAGTTCCACTTAAACACAAGGAAAAACTTCTTTGCTGTAAGGGGTGAAAAGATCAGGCCCAGGTTGCCCAGGGAGGGTGTGGAGGCTCCTTCTCTGGAGGTTTCCAAATCCAGCTGGACATGTTCCTGTGCCTCCTGATCAAAGGGAACCTGCTTTAGCAGGGGATTAGACAAGATGATCTCCAGAATTCCCTTCCAACTCTGACCATTGTATGATTATGTGTTTGTGCAGGTGCTGCTCAAGGGTCATGATGCAGCTGCATCCTCCCCAGGGCAGGGCAGCCGGGGGTGCCTGGGCTGCTGCCCACAGCAGGACCTGCTCTGGCCAGACTTGATAGTGCAGCAGCACCTGGAGACATGCAGGGCTGTGAGAGGGATGAGGAAGGAGATGCAGCTATTACCATCAGCTTGTACAAAGCTAAAGGATTTCAGCTTCTGGTTCTTCCTCTCTCCAGAGACATAGGACAGGGAAAGGCTTCTTTTCTGCTAACGAACCTAGAGATGGTACTTTCTAAGGCCATTTGTCTTGGAGAAACAGGATCTCCTTCTGAGATCCACTGCTTTATACTCTTCTCAGTTCTTGTCAATGCAGATTTTTCCCCTAGTTTATCTAGAAAACTTCAGAAAACAATTAAACTTGCCCCAGTTACATGAGTAACTCTGATCTCTCATTAGCAGTGCTTGCTGCTTCAAGTTACTGAAAAAATTCATTCATTTTCTATCCAAGCTGCCAGTAAAATCACCAACTAACATGATGTGTATCAGTCAAAATGAGTGTGTTAGTCTCTGATTCCTCAGAACCTCTGACACAGTGTTGGCGGATGGAGATGGCCATTTCAATAGTTTCCCTTTCCATTGCCCACAGCTTAGCAAAAGCCTTGGATCTCCAGAAGCATTTAAGAACACCAGCTATGAGGTTATCTGCTGAAGAAGCCAGAAAGGTACGTGTTAGATCTGTGTTTGCTACCTGAGCAAATCCTGCTCTTTCTTCCTTGATCACAGTGCACAGAAAACCTCCAGCAGAACAGGCTCCTGGCATGATTTGTTTTCATCCATAGCCTTTCAATCCAGACTGACAGGATTCCCCCTTTCTGCACTTTCCTCACTCTCCCACACTGTGTATTTAATAAATACTAACCCCAGATTGGATTTGCAAGGTAATCACTTCTTCATGCCTCATCACAAGTATCTGCTAGTAAATGGGATGGAAAACCTCTTTCAAATCTTTGGCAAGCTTGGGAGTTTTGGAGAAAGCTGATTTGGGGAGAATAAACTAAGAACACTTGAGCTGGGTTTTTTTTTTTTTTTTGGAATCCCTGTTCCTACTGCATTGTGGAATCCAGAGCTTCAGTTTCTAAAAGAGCCACAGGTATCAAGATTTTACCAGATTTGAGGGTAAAGTAAAAGCAGATTTGACCTGACCTCACCGTCTTTCCCTTTTCAGCTACGTTTTTCACTGAGCATCCTGGGAGATCCAACAGTAATGCTTTGGGATGAGCCATCAGTCAGGGTACCACTTGCTGAATTCCTTACCCAGCAGGCAGGAAGCCTTTAGATACCTTAATAGTAGCACACCCCCAAAAAAAAAACCTGAGTAGACACCAACTGAACCCACATATCTGGAACAAAAGACAAACTTTCCTCCATTCTTCAGAGCAAGAGGGAAAATAAATCAGCAGTTCTTCCTTTTCATCACTCAGCCCCAGTGTTTGCTCTAGCTTTTCATCAACAGCTTACACTGGAAGTGTAACATTTGGAGGGATGCTGACATGACAAATTGCAAAACATTGCCATCCACATGTCATCTCTAAATAGTTGTAAGCAGCCTTTAAATCAATTCAGTAGTGGCTTTTAAATAGCCATCCCCTTTTTACACATTTACCCTTTCAATTGGTTTTTTTGGGGGGATGGGAGGGAGACATAAACCAGGAGATTTCTTTTGTCTGTTCCTGAGAAGGAACTTTAATCCCTCTGTTCCCAGGAGAGTGATTTGGAATGCCATGAGGAGCAAGGAGAGGGCAGCTGTGCTCAGCACACAGTAGCTGGAGGAGGCTGTGGCTGTGTGTGAGCGAGTGGTCATCCTGATGTCAGGGCAGCTACGGTGATGCCACCTGGCTTTTAGTCCAGATTTTGGAGGGGAAAGGGCATTGTTTGATTTGGAGTGTTGGTATGGCTAATAGAAAAGGTTGGTTTGAATTGTCCTGAGTATGTAACAAAGAGTTTTGTGAGGAGCTGAGGTTGTTTTAGCAGCACAGTATAAACAGCTGATGGATAAGAGGATGCACGTCTACTGCTCATCTCCAGTGGTTGCTTTCTTTGCTGATTATGATGGTTTGATGAATGTTTTCCCTTCTCTACAGGTCCATTGGTTCCCTTGAGGATCTGATCTTACCACCTTGAAGTCCAAATGACAGAAGTGGGGCAAAGCAATGCTCCCCATGCCAAAATCCTGAGCCTCTTCCCCCACGTGGCTCAGCAAGAAAGGTGCTGGGATGCTCTGGTGCTCCTACTGACCTTGCTCAATCATTTCCCTGGAGGTACAGTAACCCCACAAGCAGCCCTAAACCTTTGCACTGACTCACAAAAAGGTTAAATCCTTTTTTTTTAATCACTTTTTCAGGACTTCTTTGCTCATCTATAAGATACCAATGGAAGGTGTGCTGCTTCTGTCCCAGCCGTTCTCCAAGCTAGAAGCAGGTAAAAGGAAACAATTAAGTAAGGATAATGCTTTTAAATTGTTTACATTGGTTTGTTTTTTAAGGGTACTTTCTCCATCCCTCCACAGTTAAACAGAATTTTAGGCTTGAGGAGTGCAGCTTGTCATTGCACACTTTGCCTCAGGTGTGGTGATGGAGAAGTCCCATGTTAGAAATTGCCTGTATAAAAAGAAGAAATCACCCATGACCAGTGTAAATATTGTCAGTACTGAGCAATAACAGGGTCATTTCTGCTATAGTGCATTGCAGGTATTTGTAGACCTCAGCAGGGACCTAGAGGAGCATGACCTGGATGTGGCACCTGATGGGGCTGTGGAGAGGAAACCACTTCACCCCTGAGCCCTTGGGGCCACCAAGGAAAACATTCAGTGCTTTTGCTGATACATGTGACCAGATACAGCCCTAGCTTTGGTTGCCTGTGGCACCACACATACCACTGTGCAAATTTTCTGCCCCAAAGAAAAAGAAAGACTAGTTATTTTCATAAACAAAGCCTTTTTCCTCTGACAAATTGATGCCTGCCATCCATCTGTAGCCCTGCTCAGAAGAGTTGCTGGGATGAATTGCTGGTCCCAAGGCAGCAAGGGAGGGCACTGAGGCTCAGCACAGGGGCTTGGTTGCTGGAGAGAATCACGTGCAAACTGAGAGGAGGCTCTGAGATCCTCTGTCATCCATGGCAGGAGGATACCAGGGCTTTGGCTCACTCAGTTCACTCACTCTCTGGGAGTGTTTGGGAGTGATGAGGGCACTGGGAGGGAGATGAGGACAAGCACCAGCACACTAGGCAGTTGAGCATCTCTTCTTAGACATCTGTCTGCCAGGGCTCAGTTTAATAAATTAATAAATAGTTCTGTATATCCAGGCAGCCAAGTGTTTCCCCTGCTGCCCTGTTGCCTTGTCCCCAGCACTTCCAGCCTCTGGAAAAGGCTGGACTGGAGCCCACGGGAGGACAAGGACAATGCCATCCCACGGGACACACACAGCTGCAAGACCCTGCTCTACACCATGAGCTGCCCAGCTTACAGGGACGATGCAGGTACAGGCGAGGGTGCAGGTGATTGCCATGGCACTGATGTGTCTGGCAATGCAGGCAGGGATGAGGGCAAACAGGTACCAGTAGGTGGCTGTAGTGGCTCAGGGATGGGCTGCTCCTGCCAGGAAAAGCCCCCCAAAGCATTCACCCCACACACCCAGAAAGCTGCTGTCCAAATATGTCACCAAACATCAGTGTCTCTGCCAAGGAGGTGGGCAGGGAGGTGTCTGCTTTATATTCACTGACTGGGACCTTTCCTCTCCATTTCACCTAAGATGGGAAGTTTTGCCTTTGTGAGGAGGGGATGAAAGGACAGGAAAGGGTTTGTACACTTAGAAGCTGTGCTGGGGACTGGTCTTAACTTCATTCTGTGTCCTGACACTACACCTCTGGAGTCTGTCTGCCTCCAAAACCTCTCAGTGTTCTTTAAATATTAGGGGTGGGCTTTTTTTTTCCCCACTAGGCAGAGCAGAGGAGAGCAGATTCAGATCATCTGTGTTTATGAGCCCAACCTCTGTCCCAGCTGGTCACTTCTCCATCCCACCACCAATCCCTCAGCCAAGCTGTGGCAGGGGATGCTGTGGTGGGTGACCCAGGGGCGAGCGTGCTCCTCACTCAGCCTGGGGATGGAATCCAACTCATCCCTTTTAGAAGCACAGGGTTAGTCAAGAGAAGGTTTTTTTAATGTTTACTGTATGTTTTTTACTTAGAAGAGCTGTTGCTATCCAGGAGGCAGCACTTCACTGCTCTTCCTACACCACTTCAAACAGTTTACAAACACACCTTGGCCATCAAGAGAGGAGTGAGAGTCACCCTTTGCTCCTCTGCCTGCAGTGACATGCTGGGATGTTGCTGTTGACTTCAGCCTCTCTTGCTGCACTGAGAAGCACAACAGAGTTTGCCAGAGAAAGGGGGTTTGTGTGGTTTGTTGTTTGGCTCATTTTTTCTTCTCTTGGCAAAGACTCAAGAATTTCCTGAGTAACTTTGTAGAGAATCCTCTCCAGCAACTCAACAGCAACATGCTCTGTTTGCTTGTCAGGACATAAATAAATCTGAAGCTCTGCCAGGGAGGAAAGGGGGAGCAAAGCAAGGAAAAGCAAAGTCATGGTGTGAGGAATGCCTTTTGGCAGAAGTGCCTGAGGGAAAAAAAAACGAGTGCGTGGACAAAGGAGCCCCGAGAGCTGCTGCAGCCACCACCAAACCCTGCCCTGGGAGGGCTGAGCACCTCTGCTTTTACAGGCACGCTGCAAAGGACAAGCTCTGGATTCCTTTCAAACCTTCCCATTAAGGTAAGGCATTCTTAAAGTAAACCTTTTCCTTAAAGCAAATAAGAAATGGCATTTAAAAAGTATGAAATCATCCAGTGATTAGGAGCAGCATTAATAATGCTGGGTGAGGGTATGGATGAGGAGGTGGAACACCAGGCTTCTTTCTAACAGGCTGAGTTAAGCTTGTGATCAAGCTCAGTCACTATTTAAAAGCAACAGTGTCTTTTTAACCTGACTTTGATGTGAAGTAGCACACAAATGGAGCTCAGTTTGTGGCAGAGGTGTATTCCCAGTGTTTCTCGGTGCTAAGAGGATGCAGCAGCTTTGTTTCTGCTCAGTATTTGAAGTAATACAGCACTCAGGAGGAACAGATCTCTTTCCCTACATGCAGTGTAAGCTAAAGATTGAATTTTAAAAGCCTTCTCTCCATCTGATGTTCTTAAAGATTCCCTCCTGTAGTTCTGAAGGAGTGATGAGACCAGTTCTGCTGCATTTCCCCCAAGCCTTGCAGCAGTGTGGCTGAGGGTCAGGCAGCACTGAAGGGATGATGAGGAGAGGGAAACACATGGTATATATGTGATGTACCTTGTGTGCTGGCTCTCATCCCACCCAGGATCTCCTGGGTGTGAAGCTGAGGCTCCAGCAGTATGGCAGCTTGTCAAAGTTCATCTGTGTGGCTATTAAAGTGAAGGACAAACTGGAAACCTGCTTTAACTGTGACACAAATCCCCTTTCAGCTGTGGAAATGCATATGGGTGGTGTGCAGCGTCTCATATCTTGCTTCTGTCAGGTTTAAAAGATGACCAAGCAGCTACAAGTTTAACTTCAGTTTCCTCAAGGAGGTCACTAGTCACCAGTGCAGGCTAATTCAAATCTTTATGTGGTGATATCCTCTGTAAGAGAGAAATCCGCTCAGAATGTGATGGCAAAATAGCAAATCTCTGCCATGGAACCAGTGTCCATGCCCCATCCTCCCACCAGCCTGTGCCACTGCATGCGTTTTGCAGCCTGTGCCTGGGCAAGATTTGTCAGAGCTGCTTTTCCAGTGTTTCAGTGCCTGCTGCCTTGTTACAGTGGAGACAAATGATCAACTCCATCTTGCCTGTCTGCACCAGGAGGCATCATTCCCCAGAGGGAACAGAACTACAGAAATTATCCTTCTGTACAACAGGAAGGTTTGAAAGGATGAGATCCAGAAATGCCCTGGTATTTCTTCACTCAGAGAAGACCAAGATCTTGTTTGGAAGTGTATTTTAGCTTCATGTGTGACAGCAGAGCAGTTTGGCTGTCTGAGTGTAACCCTTTTGCATTGGAGTTATGTATTGGTTTACTGATGTTGATATGGACATATCCCATCTGCAAAAGTAACTCTGACAGCTCACTCTGTGCCTATTTCTGTAAACTTCCACCAGCTGCATCATTCCAGGCAACAAATCCTTGTTCTGCTTTAACCACATAGTTTTAAAGGACGCTGCCATGACTTTTGGGACAAGAGAGCAGCTCCTGCTCAAGCCTGTTTCCCTCTTGTTTTCCATGAATGGCCCCAACAACAACAGCTCTCCCAATTGCACTTCCAAGAATTTGTTTTCTCCTAGCTCCACGTTACCCTCCACCAACGCTGCTTTCCAGATGAGCTCAGCTCACACCAACAGCCAGCAGTTGCTCAACACTTCTCGGTGCACAGCCCACAGCACATGAAGATTACACATAAAAAGACTTTGGTGATTTTCATCTCCCATGTTGTTGTTGTTGTTATTTCTTGGATATTAAGGCCACCCAAAGCCAATTGGGATCATGTCATATGAACTTCTCCTTTTGATTTCCTAAATAACTCCTCCCAGCCTTACCATGCTGCAGCACAGAAGTGTGGATGTGATTAGTATCTCACTGCTGAGCTGCAAGGATCAGGAGTGTGTTGGGGACATCAATGGTTCTTGGTCACTTGCTGCTAGAAGCTGTGCTGCAGGGTTGGCTTGTGCTCAGCACGTGAGGTCTGAGTTGCTCCAGCTTCCTCTCTTACAGCACAAAAAAAGGGAAAGGGATAATTACAGTGCAGATGTGCAAGCAAAAGCAGTCAGTGCTGGTCTAGAGTTTGTTGTGTTTGAGAGTAATTTTTATTGCGTTGTTTGTAGGTCCAAAGATGAAGACACTTCAGAGGAATATAAGCGTGTTCCAGCAAACTAAAATCCTCTTGTGGAAAAATATGCTTCTCAAGTGGAGGATGAAGATGCAGAGCTTTCAGGTAAGCCACATGAGTAGGTAAGCTCTGGGAGTGGCCAATCCCTGCCAGCCTCTTTACCCCTATTTCTTTTTGTGACATTAAAAGCTGAAGTCCTTTCGAAGAGCCTGACTGGTAATGAACACTTTGAGGCTTTACTTTCTTAACTGACAGTATTTCTGTCTCTTCTGTGACATGTTGAGAGCACAGACAGGCTCCTTGAGCATGGTAATTTACTGAGGTGACGGGCACAACGCCCAGGCTGTGTGTGAGCTGTCATCTAAGAAGCCAGTGTGACTGAGTGCCCCTTGTTTGCATTTTAATCTCATGGAGAATATGCCCTTATGATGTTACACTATTAAACTCTTTTCTCCATTCTCCCCCTTACCTAGGAGTGGGTGTTATCTCTGTTCTTTCTGCTGCTGATGTTCATAGTGAGCATGTTCATGATGAACACTCGTTACCCCGAAGTGCCCTTCAGCCAGCTGGGGAAGCTGGATGATCCTGCCTATAATGCCACTGGGGTCACCATCGCTTTTACCCCCAGTACTGTGACCACAAGGCACATCATGAATAAAGTAGCCCTGAGCTCCTTAATGACAGGTATATTTTTCTTTTTAAATACTTAGCTTTGTTTTTATCTCACCTATTACACACGTGTTGTGTTTCAGTCGTTCTCTGGTGGTTTTGGTCAGTAGAGAAAATTGACTCTAAATCTCTCCCCTCCTCTCCTTGCAAATATTGCTTCTCCAGTATTTCTGTTACTAGTGAGGCCAGTGTGTACTTTTGAGATTTGAAGCTCTGCCTTTGGAGGATAAATACTCTTAAGCCATCTTGGTTCAGTCCTTTGAGGACTTCTTCTTAACTGGTAAAGCATAAGCTATTGAAAGGTGCCACCCTGCCCAGTGAGGAGAACTGGAAAAGGAGGATTTGCAATGATGGAAAAGCAGAATATACACCCAGTGCCTGTGCAGCCCCTTCCAGCCACGCAGAAGCTCATTGCAATGTTTTTCTTACAAACTGCAGGTATAAAACTAAAGGCACTGGACAACGAGAGAGCTCTGGAGGAAGCCTGGATTTCAAATCATGAAATGATAGGGGTTGTGTTTAAAGACAACATCTCCTATGGCCTGAGGTTTCCTACTGAGAATGTGGTTATTCCAAATGACAACTTTGGATACATAGGTAACAGAAAATGAAAGTGCAGGGGTGGATGATTGCCTGGCATGGACAGACATCCCTGTGTTGGAATAAGCCACGTTTCTTAAGTGTGTTTATAACTTGTTGGGTTACTTTTTTTCTCTCAGAGGGTCACTGTCTATTTGAAGAGTTTCCCAGGGTGTATGTGCATGCCCATGTCTGTAGTGAAAGGCAATTCTATTTCACTGCTCTTGCTTGTGATGCCCTTAACCTTTCATCCTTGCAGACAGCTGTTACGATTCCTCACCGCACTTCTGCCAAAGCCCAAAGTATTGGTACAAAGGCTTCCTGTCCCTGCAGTCCAGCATTGATGCTGCTATCATAGAGGTAAAGCAAACTGATGAACTGATGTAGGTGTCCTTTTAAACTTGGCCCTGAAAAGACAAATAGTTCTGTGGCAATAGCAAGAGATGGACTTGTTGGGAAACTCTGCAGAAATACAAACATTTTAACCTATTCAGCCACCTGAGTGCTCTTGGTAGTGACAATGAGAAGTTGAATGTAATCCTCAGCTCCTGAAGGAAATTATGGCTTCCAATTCAATGTCAAAGATTTGTACTAACTTTCCTTCCTTTTCAAAATGATGATTTCTCAATTAAAGACCAGCCATAATACCAACTATTTGATTTAGAGGGTTTGTCAGAGTCCAAGGAAAAGGCAGTCCTTGCAAGAGACTGGGGTGCTATGACTATCTGCCTGATGATTTGGTTTCTAAGTAGGCATGTCTGTCGTTTCTTGTCCTTGCTTTCCAAACTATTCCTCAAAAGTATCCCAGTGTAGAGGTCATTCCACCGAGCTGGACACTTCTAGCTCTCCAAGGCTGCTTTCATGCCCCAGGAGAAAAACAGCACCTTGGGGAACATGAGTCAATTATGTGTCTGGATCCTCTCGGTGAGCTGAAGGATTTATCTCTCTCAGTAGACAAGGGAGGGAGTTTAGCTGAGGTGCAGACACACAAGTGAATCAGATGAGCCTTTCCCATAGGGGTTTACTGCATGAATCGGGAGGTTCCTTATGTAAAATCATCTCACTGTAGAAAATAATGAGGTGTTGCCCTTGAATTCGTTTAGATGACGGCAAATCATTCAGTCTGGGGAGAACTGACGTCGATTGGTGGTGTTCGGATGAAGTCCCGGAGCTTCACCTCCTCAATTACATTAGACTACGGTCAATTCATGGTTACCATCGTGATGTGCTTCTCTCCATTCATGTACTTCTTAGCCATGAATGTTGTAAGGGAAAAGAAGCAGCTCAAAGTACTGATGAAGACAATGGGACTGTGTGACACTGCCTTTTGGTGAGTTCTTTCTTAACTCGAGTGTCCGTCTGCCAAAAATCAGTGTGCTCCTGGGCACTGATGCGATGAGCTCATGAGTTGAACGAGTTCACAAGTTTTCTCCAGTACTCTAAGGACAAACCAGAAGGGTTTTGGATATTTCCCCACTAAGCTGAATCATACTATCTATTCTGCATAGAGAATGAATAAGTTGACCCTGGGGAATACTTAACATTTTCATTTCAGGTGGTTCTGCCACGCAGATGAAGTTGTAACGATGGTTCTTAATGAAAATGAAACTATAATGCCACCTTTCCATCCTCAGGCTCTCCTGGAGTCTGCTGTATGCTGTTTATGTGATGATCCTCTCCTGCCTGCTGGCAGCTCTCGGGGTGCAGGTAGCTTTCCACCTCAGCAGCTTCCCTGCCATCTTGCTGCTGTTTTTCCTGTACGGCCTCGCCTGTGTAAGTCAGGTTTTAAAGCTAAATTTCCTCACCACATGATCTTTTACCACGTTGATGAGTCTAAACGTTATTCCAGAGCCTTTTTGACAGTGCTCAGGACTGTAGCCTTTGCATGGTCATGCTAATTGAACTAGCTAAGTGGGTTCTCTGACTCAGCAGCAGTGATTCAAATTGCAGCCTAATGGGCTAACAGCCAGTAAGTTGGCTCCAAAGCACCTGATTTGAAACACAAACTAACCCACTAATAAAGACTTTACTGTATTTTATTAGAGCTCTGATGCCAGGCAAATGGAAGTACTACTGTCAAAGACATTTATTTCCTTCAATGATTGAAGGAAACTCCTGTTCTTACAGATCCACCTGGTTTTCATGCTCTGCTCCCTCCTAAGGACCTCCAAACTTGCCGGCTCCATGGGGACCTTCATCACTTTTCTCTTTGGATGCCTGAGCCTCGCAGTGCTGATAGAAAGTCTTCCAGAACCATTGGAGTGGTTTCTCGGTCTCTTCTGTCCTTTTGCATTTAATGTTGGCATTGCAAAGGTATGGAGCATCACTTCTGTGGCTTAGCCTTCCCAGTAGGGTGCTTGTCTTGGCCCTTCTAAAAGGCAAACAGAGTACATTTTGTCACAGATTGTGACAATAAAAGATCCTGCTGTATTACATTGACAGAGGAAGGCATAGGAAGTCATCATCCTCCTTTCAAAAGACCATCTTTTCCACAGCTGTAAGATCTTGAGATACTTTTCACTTATGCCCACGCTCTGTTTTGACACCTCCACGTGAGCTGTGCTGGCACTGGGTAGCAAAGAGAGGCTCCGATGTCCCCATCCCATCCTCCAATAACAGCTGATGGATGCAAAGCAAACTATGGCCCTTGTCACAAATAATCTGCTCAAATAATATCTGAGGAAATCCCAGAGAGCCCATTGCTGCACACAGCAGCACTGTTATCTGCTGGGACTAGACTCCAGGCAGAGGGGACAGTTGTCTTGGGGACATCAGCTGTTCACCTCCTGGTCATGTCCCTCTCACTGCAGTGACTCTTCCTGGCAAGTGAAAACTGGAATTTTCTGCAGCACTCATCTTTTATCCATCTTTGGATATTTCTGGGCAGTTTCCTGCTCTTCCATCAAGTCTTACCTCCCTAGCTCTGAGTGAGGCTTTCTAGCTCTAATTGTTTAATATTTTGTTTCCTGATATATCAAAATAACCTTTCCTGGGAGAGGAGACTCTGCACCAGCAGAAAAAGAAACAATTTGCTGTTGATTTACCATCCAGTTACAACAATCACTATATAAAATTATACCCTCTGTGTCACGACTCTGTCACGTCAAGGAGGCCAATATCATGCTTCTTGAATGATTTGCTATAAAACTCTGCTTCTGGGTTGTTCTGGAAGATTCTGAGTGAGACCATAAGAGCTCTGCATGGAGTAAATGTGTTTCTGTCCCTCACTCAAAAGAAAGGAGGAGAAATTGGTCGGTACTACAGACAATTTCTGAGTTATCAGTGCCAATTGCATCCATGGTTTGATAATGTTCCAGCCTGAAAATTCTTCTCTGTTCTTTATTTCAGGTTTTCTACTTAGAAAAATATGGCATAGGTTTCTCTTTCTCTAACCTTATGGAGGAGTCGTACTTCTTATTTTCAACCTACATTATGCTGGTCTTTGACTCAATCCTCTACATGCTGTTAGCTGTGTATTTTGACAGAGTTCTGCCAGGTAGGGCATGGTTCATGTGTATGATCATACTTTCTTTTTGTATGCTTTTGATCTTTCTGGATTGTGTGTAATAGCTCCTCAAGGAAATGATGGGCTGCTCCTTTCCCTGACTCGATGAAAATAGGCTTTGGACTAAAAAGATGTGTTATACCACTGAATGACTTTACTGCTCTGGGTACACACTGGTAATTCCCAAATCAAAGACAACAAAGTATATAGTGGTTTGGGTTTTTTTTTTTTTTTTTTTTTTTTTTTCCTAAAAACAAACCCTGTTTATGAGAAAATAGCAAAACAGTGTGTGGGGCAATACTGTAATTCATTCAATACAATACTGAATTCATTAGATATAACTCTGAAGCCAGCTCTCTTGTCTCACCTACCCTAGCTCCAAACCATACTTTTTAACTGGACTAATTGTCAGTTTTGAGGTACTTATTAGAAGCTCCTCAATGTTTAGTTTAGGATCATGTCTTAGTTGTGGCATTGGTTAGTGACAGATCTGCTTTCCTTTCTTTCCAGGCAAATATGGCATTCCAGAATCCCCTTTTTTCTGCCTGAAGCCCTCATACTGGTTGCAGAGCAGAAAAGTCTCCAGCAGGGAGGTGCCCAGAACAGCAGCAAGCCCTGAGGAGCTCCTTGGTGATGATGTAGAGCCGCTGCCCCCTGAATTAATGGGGAAGGAGGGAATCAGGTTGAGAGAGAAAGAATTGCTGTTTATCCTCTGTCAGTTGGGTAGTTTAAGTTTAATGTTCCCACAGGCCACCATTTAAGCCATCAGCTTCCTTTTGACTTATCCAGGCAGTTTTTTGTGTTCACGAGGCTCTCGCAAAACACTTTGTTTCACAGAGGAAAAATAGAGACAAAGTGCAGATGAGACCAATAGGTGATATGGGCTGGTCACTGATGGTGAGATTTGGATGAATTCAGCTCATTTTTTTAAAAAAAAAGCAGGGGGTTTTGCTGTGGATTTTTGTAAATGTCCATTAGGGACAACAAGGAAGATGCAGAGGGCAGCCTATTGTAAAACAGACATCTGCTGGAATGAGCTTGACCTTGTCTTTGCAAGGCTGAGTGTTCCCTCACTGAGTGCCAGTGTTCTTGCCTGTGTACAAAGCATGTCTAACCCTGTTGCATCTCAGGATCTCTTCCCAGTACCTCTTACCTTTCAAATGACAGAAATGGCATGAAATTAAAGCCATGAGAATGAAAAAGGGTACCAGGGAAATGTATTTACAGAAATAATATCTGCAAAAATTTCTTCCTTATCTTCCTTTTAGACTGCACAATGTTAAAAAAGAATATAAAAAGAAAGACAAGAAGACAGAAGCCTTAAGAGGTATGGAAGATGTCATACTGAGTCCTGTTAAAGATGAGGAAAAGCAGTTGTTCAAACTTTTCAGTGAGACAAAGTAACAAAACACCACTTGCATTGCCTAAACTGTTATGTAAAATATTAACTAATGCAGCTGAGTAATATTTTGGACAGTTTTTATTGATTTTCCTCTCTTTGTTCTTATTAAAACTGGAAAGGTTTTTCCTATTGGCTTCTTGTCTTTTCTGCTGAATCCAGAACAGCTTCTTATCCCTTCAGTTCAAAGGTGGCAGAGCTATGCCTCAGTTTCCTTAATGCACTTCAGACTAATCGTTACTACTTAGCTTTTGTACTTCATGACTTCTCTTCCCACCAACAGTGAATAGAGGCAAGTAAAACCTAACTTCTTCCCAAACTTGGTGTATTTTCATTATAGATTTGTCCTTAAATATTTATGAGGGCCAGATCACTGCCTTACTCGGGCACAGTGGGGCTGGAAAGACAACGCTGTTAAACATACTCAGTGGACTCACTTCGCCTTCTGAAGGTAGCATGGGTGAGACAAGATTGGGTGGGCTTGAATCAAAAGCTGTAAAGATCAGAATGATTCACTTCGTCCCTTTTATTCCTGTGAACAGGCTTTGCAACTATATACAACTACAAGCTCTCTGAAACGGGAGACAGGGAAGAGCTTAGAGGGATGGTTGGCATTTGCCCACAGTTCAACACACAGTTTGAAGTCTTGACAGTGAAAGAAAACTTGAAAACTTTCGCAGAAATCAAGGGCATCAAACCCAAAGAGGTAGAGCAAGAGGTAAGGGTGTGTTCCCCTGTAATACATCCCTCTGCAGCAATGTGAGCAGCCTCTGCAGCCTGTGTTTCACTAAAGGCTCCTTTTGCACTGGGAAGCTCTAAGAGTGGTGGCTGTGCCTTCTGAAAATCAAAGCTGGTGTTGAGCTTCAACCAGGTCAGTAGGCAGACTTGTGGGCTTGGTGCAGCCACAGTGATTCCTCTGCTCAGCTCACAGAGATGAGAGAATGTAGCAGTCCCTATAGTGGTTGGTCCTGCTGGTGATGGGTCAGTGTGGGTAGCAGCTGGACTTTGGTGCATGATCTTAGAAACCATGCCTTCAGTCCCAGCCAGAACACTTTCATGGCTAAAATGGGGATGGAAGGACAAGTGGTGCTGGGAATGGACATCCTTGTGCTGTTCTAGGTGCAAACCATTATGGAGCTGTTGGATATCAGTAAAGTTCAAGACACTCAAGCTGAGAAACTGAGTGGTGGGCAAAAAAGGAAGTTATCCATTGGAATAGCCATGCTTGGAAACCCCCAGGTAAAGCATCAGCTCTGAAATACGAGGCATATGAAGGTATAACACAACTAAAACCTTATCTATGAGCTTGGCTACAAGTTCATGCAGGATTTCAGACCTCTTTAAAGCACTCATAATTAGCAAAACTCCTCAATGTAATACATTCAATAATTCATAACCTTGATCTTGCTAGTCTGCTCTTAAAGCAGATGGCTCCCTGACCTCTGCAGAACTTCCAGAAGAGTTTCCCTTGCTTTAGAGGTGAGCCTGTGTCTCTCTCCTTCCAGACCTGAGACTTTCAAGTGAACACCAAACCCAAAATAGATGCAATTGCTCTGGCAACAAATAATGTCTGATTTCATTCCTTCTGCAGGTTTTGCTCCTGGATGAGCCAACAGCTGGGCTGGATCCTCTTTCCAGGCACCAAGTGTGGAGCCTCCTCAAGGAGCACAGAGCTGGAAAGGTGATCCTCTTCAGCACTCAGTTCATGGATGAGGCTGATATCCTTGCAGGTAACCTCAGATTCAGCCTGTAGCATCTCTGCAGAGTAACCCTAGAGCAGCAAGTCCAGGTGTGAAAGTCAGCTGCAAAACAAGTTTTGAATCACTTCCCCACAGCGTAAAATCCTTTGGCTTTCTCTTTCTTTAGACCGCAAGGCGTTTATCTCACATGGGAGGCTGAAGTGTGTCGGTTCCTCTCTGTTCTTGAAGAAGAAATGGGGGATTGGCTATCATTTAAGGTATCTTCAGCCCCAGGAACTTGTATCTGGGAACATGCATATAGAAGAAGCAACCAGAATGACTGTAAGAGGGGCACCATAGAGCAGATGTTGTCAAAATAACATGACTTGAATTAATATTCAGCTGAATTAACTGTATTAGCACTTCAGAGTAAGGAACAAATGAAGGGTGCTGGAGTTTCATTTCTGTGTGTCCTAGCAAATACAGTGTCCTTTTTGGTGGTTTGGGTTGTTGTTTGTTTTTCAGAACTAACCACCTGTTTTGTTTTTCAACTGAACAGGATCCATGTCAGTGAGTCTTGTGACTTAGAGAATGTGACATCGCTGGTGAAACGGCACATCCCCAACGTCATGTTCTCAGGACACAGTCAATATGAGCTGAGATATAAACTGCCGTTAGAAAACGTCAATAAATTCCCAGGTAATGTCTATTCAGATAACCAAGAATTGTCCATAAAGAAAAAATCCTCTCAAATGTGAGGAAAGGGAAATGAAAGGGGAGCCACAAGGACTTTAGAACTGTTGCATTTTGGTTTTCCAGATGCAGTTTCCATGCATTTGAAGATCAAAATGTACAACAAATGCTTTTTCACAGTTTGTAATGAAAAACACAGCAGGCTAAACTGGGATACATGTGTTACTGAGAGTTTATTCTTCTTTCTCTCTGAAGATAGCAACAAGGGAAAACTCCATATGATTGTATCAATTGTACCTTCCTCAGTCACTGTGCCCATCAGATTCAGTCTGGCAGTCCCATAGCCCTTCTGCCTCAAAGGGTGCATAGTCTGAAATGTGAGTGCTCAGTAGAAAAACCTCCTCAGCCAGCTATGGATGCAGCAGTTTTGTGTTCCTCCAGACCCTTTGTATCCTGCCAGCTCATTGTCTTATTGGTTCCCTGGCACTGGAGATGCTCCAGTCAGGTTGGCTCAGCTGAACCAAAGTCTGGACTGGAGATACGTGCTCGTGTTTGAAACCCTGAAGGAATTTGAATTACTTCTGTCCTGCAGATCTGTTCAGTGGCCTCGACAGCTGCTCTAACCAGGGAATCATCAATTATGGAGTTAGCATGACAACCCTGGAGGATGTCTTCCTGAAACTGGAGGGAGAAGCCTCACTGCACCAAGAAGGTACAGTCATGGCTGCAAATACACAACCTACAGCCAAGGAGAAGGGCTACTTTGCAATAACCCTTGGGCACGTCTCCAACATTTGATTACTAGGTGGCTTTTAATTTTGTCACACGTTATAACATAGAAGCTGTTCTTGGACATAAATGTACATGTGGAAAACTCTCCACAGATGAGCATGTCCTTGGGGAGGAGTGGGCAGAAGCAGGACCACGATGCCCTGACGAGATAGAGCCGGGCTCGCTGCTGCTCTCAGACACTGGGAAGGCAGTGGTTTGTGGCTGGGCTCTCTGGAGGCAGCAAGTCTTTGCCATGGCATGGGTGCACTTCTTAAAGCTTAAGAGTTCAGTGAAAAACCTGCGGTCAATGTAAGTACCAAAGCGACTTTCTTTTGCAGATCTGGATTGGGACACAGTTGCAGCCAGGGAGTGACAATTTTCACACTGTTGTTGTGATGAGCATGTGGATTAATTGATTTTGGGTCTTGGCTATGAATGGTCTTGGTAATCTGCTCTCAGAAGAGAGGAAAGCTTCTTCCTTCCCACAGCAAGTGATATAAAACCTCCCTTTTGTGCATTTTCATTTCTATACTGATTTATGCAAGAGAGACACATTTTTTTTTCTGAGGGGAATAACCCAGAAACACTTTTCTTTCTGATGGAAGAAGAAGTTTTAAGATGAACTAGGGTGTACAGAGAGAGGAGGAGAAAATACTGCTTTCAGACTTCCCCTTCAATGTTTTTTAAACTTCTCTCACGTTGGCCGTTTCTGAACTCACTTGACTCTGTTGGTCCTCAAGCTGACATTTCCTGGTGAGGCACAAGAAACAGAAGGGACATGCTGATTCATGGAAAAAAGTATATCTTAGGGAAGTCTGAAAAGGCATTTCATGGCCCTAAAAAGCTGAGCACTCCATATCTGAGGTCCTCCCCCTGATAAATGTTGAGAGCCTGTGGGAATGATCAAGGTCTGGAATTTCTGAAGAGAAAGTTGACATTAATTTGTAAGAGCAAGAGCATGGGGTAACTTGCATAGTCTGCCATTCCCAATCCACACGTGTGTTCTGCTGAATATCTGTTTTCAGAGTCTTTATTCATCTCTTTCTTATTGTAGTTTGCTGCTCTATGTGGTTTATCTGCTTCCTCTGGTTTTGCAACTCTGCCTGATCAGTGCCTGGCAGAGTGTGAGCTCTTGGGAGCTCTCATCTGCACTGTACTTCTCACCCCTGGGGAAGAAGGTTCACTCAGAGACAACCAGCCTCTTGGTCTACAACAACACGGGTGAGAGGAACAAGCCTTTCCTTGTCCTTTCTTATTCTGAGGTTTCTTGCTGTTGCCAAGGAAAATAAGTGAAAGAGCAGATGTTTGTAGGATGAAGGAGATCTAAGGGGGGAGGAAGGTTTTTGTGACAGAAGAGCATAGGCACTGTCATTTCTAAAGGGTCATGAGTTAAGCCCCTTTCAGCTCCAGCAGCTGGTGAGATCCTGCTGCAATGATGTGAAAGTGATACATAGCAGATGGGATTAGAAAGGATCCAGTTCTTTCCCTACCCCAAATCCAGACCTCTATCCAAACAATGTCTGCATTTCCAGAGTGTGGGATACTCAAACCAGGCACCATACTTCAGTAGGAGCTCACTAATGCTGAGTCACACTGATGGTGTGCTTCCAGAGTCTTACCTCCAACAACCCCATGAGTAGATGCTATTTTATGCTCTCTGGCTGGAGCATGATACCTTTGGCTTCATCACAAAGGATGTATTTTGTAGCAACTCAGCAAAGGCAGAGAAACACCCAACAATGTAAAGATTCAGTCACTGAGACTGAAATCCATCACCTTCACAAAAATTAATGTGCAAGTCTGATGTCCACAACTATTAGACTTTTGATGCTCATGAGTTAAAGGAAAGATAAAAAACCCAAACACAAGCCATCAAAGACTCTCCTGTTGTTTAGTAATATGATTCCTTTGCTCTTGGCTTTCACACCAGGCACAGCCATCAAAGACTTCATCCATCTGCTTGAAAGCCAAGATCTCTCAGTGGAAATAACGAACGAGGAAAATATCACAGAGGAGCTAAAACACAACGGGGCAATCAAAGTGTCTCGCAAAGGTCAGGTGAGGAGTTTTGTTCTTCTCCCATTTCTTGCCAACAATTGAATAATTGAGCAAGATGCCTCCCTCAGGCTCTACCTGTGGGATGGTACTATTAGCTTCTTTCAAATCCTTATATCTATGAGCCTGAAGAAGCTAATAAACTTCATGTTAGAGGAGTCCTTATCACTCTCATCCTTCACCTCAAGCTTTACACTTTTGTAACCCAGCTTTACAGACTCCCAATAACTCATAACTTGTTGTTTTAGCAAACAAGGCATAGGCAAAACTCTTTCAGTCCTGGATTCTCCTGGCATGCTCCTTTCCTACCATTTCTCTGCAGATGAGAAAAGCCAAGAGTGTTCTTTTTCTTTTCTTGCTCTTTGAAGAGTTACAGGTTTACAGTGTTATGTCACGTGGAGGCCATCAACTGCTTCCCAGTGCTTCTGAATGTCATTAGCAACGCTCTGCTGGGAGCCCTTAATTCCACCGCTCACATTCGGATCTGGAGTCATCCATTTTTCTCTGTAAGTGTCTGAATCTGGCAGCCAGAAAGTATTAAGAAACAGTTCTTAAATCTGCTTAAGGTCTCAGTCATCAGATTTTGATGGGAAGCCATATGGGACTGCTTATACCTGTAAACCCACCTTCCTTGGTGGTGCCTCTGGAACCAACATGTTTGACTTCAGGAAAAAGCCAATGTTTCCCTTGCAGGTGTCAAGGGTTGGTGAACAGAGAGGGTTTCTTCAGGAGGTTCCTTATTCTCTACATCGTTTTATTCAAGCTGCAGCCCATCAACATAAGAGAGAGTTTACCACAGTTCTGGGGCAAAGGAGTGGGACCTGTGGCACCCACCTCTCCTCACAGGGGACAAGCACTTTGCAGGGCTGTGCTTTGGGGAAAACCTTCCTCCTGACAATATTTGATTTCAGATGCCACTTTGTGTTCAAACTGACCCTGTACTCCCTGAGAAATGCAGGAAGATTCTATGAAGATGAATTGCGGCATCTGGCCATTACATTGCAGATGTTCTCTACAAACATTTTCTTCTTCTGTTTCCAGATAGATAACACACCTTTCTGGGATTATTTTCTCTCTGTTTACTTCATTTACATGCTGTTGCTATTCCCTGGATTTCTTCCTCACTTTGCAATGGGCTACATGCAAGATTACAAGGTAAACTGCTTGAAATGGAACAGATTTAGGGTGGGCAGAAGGGATTACAAATGCATTGCCATGAGGATGTTTGAATATGATGTAACATCAATGGTAACAGCTTTTTGTTACCTTTTTATGTCCTGGGGACATTCCTATGGGTACAGTTGGCCAACCAGGCACTGACAATAAACTGCCCTTTGCATTGTGCCTTCCCAGGTGGGAGCTCGTGCCCAGTTGAGGATCTCAGGGCTCCTTCCCTCAGCATACTGGTGTGGCCAGGCACTGGTGGACATCCCTCTAAGCTGGCTTCTTCTCCTCTCCATGTTTGGGCTTCAGCTTGTAATTCTCAGGAAGACTTCTCTGATCATCAACAGCTGCTTCTTGCTGGTACATCCATCCTGGTGATTACTGGTTCACTAGGGAGAGATTGGGGTAATACTTTGAGTATGTGTAGGGGTTGCTGAGATACCATGGATACAGATAGTTCTGGCACTCCTATGGGTCCTCAGATGCTTACTGACCTTCTCCTTGTTTCACCTGCTATCATTTAGGTTTTCCCAGGTGATAAATCTTGCTATAATGTACTCCTTTGCACTTAGCAGTGAAATTGCAGTAATTTCCTGATGTGTGACCCTTTTACTGGAACCACATTGCTATATATGCTTCTGCTTATTTAGTTCAGTCGATTTTCTCCAATGAAAGGTGTTGGTTTTTTTTTTTCTTACTGTAGGTTATAGCTTCTGTTGGCTATGGAATTTCCATCGTTCTCTTCATCTACTTGATCTCCTTCGTCTTTCGCAAAGGATGGAACTGTGACTTCTGGACTTTTATCCTGATAACGGTGAGCATATGGCTAGATAATGTGTTGCAGGGTGGAGAGAAATGGATTGTGAGATCTTAAGGATGCGCTAGAGGTCAAAACACCAAGCGTAGATGTAGAACATTAATATGGGCACGTGTTTTATAGAAGCAAATTCCGTAACATATTCATGTCATCCTGTTCTTTTCCCACAACCCTGCTACACCACAGGGAAATGCTTGGATCTACCCTGAGATGGTGCAGGAATGGAGACAAAAAAAGTTATTGCTCTGTTCAGCACCTCATATCCGAGAGATGTTAGGTGTTGAAACATAAGTCATCTGGTTAGATGACCTGAAAGTAAATGGGTTATTTGGCAAGAACTGGGATGGAAAAGAACAGGACAGGATTCCAAGCTTCATGCTTCTGCCTGGAGTAACCCTGTGTCTGGGAAGAGGTTTCCCTGGCTGACCCAAAACAACAGCCTACCCTCAGGCAGAGACAGCTGAGAACCTCCTGAGCTCTCACTGCTTCGTGTCTTTATACCTCTTGTCCATTTGTAGAAATTCCACAGGGAATTGAAAAGGTAGACCCACATATTTTTGAGGAGCAGTGAGGAGTGTAACCTTTCTCATCAGCTAAGTTACCCTCTGGTTGTATCTTTAGGTGTGCCTTGTTTCTTTCGTCGTCGGCAAAGTCCTTGAATTCACCATCGACGTTTCACTCTCCCTCTGCCTGCTGTCTCTCTTGATTCCCATGTACCCAGTGATGGGGATATTGACCAACTCCATGAATGTAAGCAGTGGCACTGGGTGAGGAGAAGCTTCCCACCACAAAACACAACTGTATGTCTTTGTGAGCAAAGCCTGGTGGTAACCACATTGGTTGGTTTTCACTCTGGGAGGGGTTTTCCAGATGGATAGAGTGCATCATTACATGGCCAAGTCAGATTAGATATCACTTTCCTGGCTGTTTGTTATGGCTGGGAGTTTCTTGTGCAGTTGAGCTGTACCTGCAGATTAGGGAAGCACTTTAATTCCTCCCATGCAGAGTCAAGCAACTTGAAGAATCATAAGAGCAGTTTTGAAGCTCTGTATCTGGCTTTGCATGGAAATTGAGTGAGGAGAATACTCCCAGGGCACTTTACTCCCTGTCAGCTGAGAGTGGCCACAGAGAGTAGAATAAGGATTTAACCAAACCCTTCAGCTATGTGCAAGACCATTTATGAACTATAAGTGACTTAGGAGTGAAGTCTGTATAGAAGAGACTCCTCCTCTGCCCTGTCCCACTCACCTTCACCTCTGCTGGGACCCCAGAAGAAGAGTCTGAGACAAATACTTGAGTGCCATGCCGTTTTCTGGTGTAGGGCTGGGATGCCCCAAGTCAAACATCTGTATTTGTTCATCTGTATGGTGAATATTTGGGGTAAATCAGAGGCTTTTGAACATTTTCAAAGCATTTGTTGCTTGCTTCTAACCCTTTCAAAATTAGCATGATACTCTAGAATTACAGGTCTTTATTGTTTGTTATGGGCTTTTGTTTTATTCTTATAGTATTTTAAAGAAGACACTGAGGCATTTGATGTGGAACCAAGGAGTGACATACTAACAGCTGTCTTTGCAGTAAGAATAATTTTAAGATCATTATTATTTAGGAATGTGTGTCTCCTAAAGCCTGTCCTCAGTGATAAGGAAGCAGGCAAGATCCCTCAGCTTGTTTTGTGCAGAGGGAAGATCTCAGTGGGTCTGAGTGACCTCCCTGTGCAAAAGTAACCTCACTCCTTTGAAATGTGGAAGGGAAAATGAAATAAGCCCAAATCACTTAATGATGACTTGTTATATAATGAATTGAGTTTCTCTTCTACTATGAGTATTTTCTGCAGCACTTGTAGGCAATAGTAGAGTTCACAGCCCTCAGGATTACCCTGATTTAGATGTTAATGGACTTTATTTTCACACGCTGTGTTTATCCCCCCACATATTTTATAACACTGCCACTACCTTCTCAGCTCCAGCCATAGCAGGAGGGAAGGCAAGGCTGTTTAATGTGGCAACCTCTGGTGGTTTTTTTCAGCCTTATATCCATTCAGTGTGTTTCATTTTGCTTCTTCGGTATTTGGAGAAGAAATATGGAAGAGCAGTTCTGAGGAAGGACCCACTCTTTAGGTTTGTACAAACACACCTGCACCACAGGCACATGTGAGATCTAAACTCCTAGCCCACTGCTTTGCCTTGAAGACAATGTTTTGATCAGGTTTCACTGCCTTTGTGTCCTTAGTTTTCATATTGCTTTTAAATACTGGTGATATTTCATAACTAAATTAACCTTTTAAATACTACAGTGCTCTGCTAACACAAACCAGCTCTCCAGCTTGTTCGTACCTCCACAAATCATCGCCTGTGCTGTATGGATGCACCAGTTTGGTTCTTTGTACAACACAGAATGATTATCAATATAAAAATTATAACAATAAGTTGTAAGAAAACCACAAGAGACACTGAACCAGAGAGATAGTCACTCTTGATCTATCTAAAATGCATTGATGGAGAGCAAAGGTAAAGAACAAAATGCCAAGACAAATCTGGTGGGTTTGTAGGATTTCCCCAAGAAGAGAAATCAGCCATCAGCATGCTGAGGAGGTCGAAGAGGAAGATGAAGATGTTAAAGCTGAAAGAGCAGCAGTGAGAAATGCCATAGTGGCTCCAAGTCAGGATGAGGTATGACTGAGAGCTATCCTTCTCTTCTTATTTTATACCAGTAAGGAGCTGGTTAAAAACAAACCACCAAGTCTCCATAAGTGCAGGTACTGAGAAAATCAAACTCCCAAATAACCAGTGTGAGTCCCAACTGGATAGACAAGGAAGCTGTTAAGAAGAATATGGACAATAAAGTGTCCTGTGGCACCTCATATTCTCATATTCAAAGACCTTTGGAAGGTTTTCTGCCTTTTTTTAATGGAAAAATATGACTGAAGGATTAATACAAGATGATTAATCCAAAATGATAGACTAATCTTTCCTCCTGCTCCTCCTTGCTTTCAGAAGTCAATCATTATTGTCAGCAATCTGTGCAAGGAATATAAAACCAAGCAAGCTGGTTCAGTTTTTAAAAAGAAGAAGAAAATGGCCACCAAAAATATTTCCTTCTGTGTTAAAAAAGGTGAGAACCAGAACTGTCCTACTGATCATAGCCAGAGAGTTAATTCTCTGCAGATTCTCAGTTATCTGAGCGAGGACATAAAGGTCAAATCTGCTTACTCCATGGTTAGGGTATATGCAGTGTGTGGTTGATGTGTTCATGAGCAATATGATGTGGATGCATTCTGTTAGTCACCTTTCACTCTCTATTATCTACAATAACATAGTCTCCTCTCTCCAGGATCCACTTCAGTGGCTTCTGAGAGACCTGAGAGCAATGCTTAGACAGAGAGTGGAAGCATTATAAGCTCTCAGGGCATATATTTATGCTGTTTGCTTTTGTATGCCCTTTGATAGTAGCTTGTTCTCTTTCATATTTTGTCTTTTGTGGGGCTGTGCCTGATGTGTTTGTTGAATGGGGAAGATTACTAAGAAATTATATGTACTGATTCCAGGAGAAGTATTAGGACTTCTGGGGCCCAATGGAGCTGGTAAAAGCACAGCTATCAAAATGATCACTGGGGAGACATCGCTGACTGCTGGGCAGGTAGGAGGGGTCTGGAGAAAAGAGACAGGTCCATGATAAAAGTGCACCTGCAAACCTTGCACCCAGGCTAAACTATACCTTTTTTTCAAAGCATCATTAACAATTGAGGTGTCATTAACTGTATTTGTGGTGCTATTAAATGAAACGAGGTATTAACAAAAATTACAGTGAGCTCCTTCTAACTTTGCCAGGCAGTTGCATCTACCCTAACTGGCCACGTTTCTATTTAGAAACCGTGTAAATGGAGGCTGAAAAATTACTCCCTTGCTCTGCATGTTTCCTCCTCTAAATCTCAAGGAAGCCCATAGCCCTTCTCTGAACCATACCCTAGTATCTGGGCAAGGCTCTGTGAGAGGTTGGGGCATCCCTTTTTTTTATGGTATCTAGCAACAGGACAAGGGGTGATGGGGTGAAACTGAAACATAAAAAGTTCCATTTAAGCATAAGAAAAAACTATTTCACTGTGAAGGTGATAGAGTAGTGGAACAGGCTACCCAGGGAGGGTGTGGAGGCTCCTTCCTTGGAGGTCTTCAAGACCCACCTGAACACATTCCTGTGTGACCTGATCTAGGTGGGAGCTGCTTCTGTAGGGGGATTGGACTGGATGAGCTCTAAAGGTCCCTTCCAACCCCTACCATTCTATGATTCTATGAAAATGATCAGCCTGGTTGTGCAGGTGCTGATGAGGAGGGGAGATGGAGCAACCCAGGACCACGTGCCTGCCTTCCTGGGGTACTGCCCGCAGGAGGATCCACTCTGGCCAGACCTCACTGTGCACCAGCACCTGCAGGTCTACACAGCTGTGAAAGGGGTGTGCAAGGAGGATACAGCTGCTGTTGTCAACAGGTACGGGGTGGAGTTTCTAAGGGATGGTCAATGTTCTTATACCCTAGTCCTAGGGCATGGGGAGGGGACCAGAAAGTCCAAATTCACTGTGAGCCAGAGGCAACCTTGAAAGGAACTGAGGGAATGGAGCTGCAGAAGGGATTTTGTGCTACATGCTGCGATTGGAGTGAGTGGGTTAAGAAAAATGTCCAGTTTTCCTCAGTGCAGTGAGTGGGGATGAATTTACCACTAATGTCTTTTTAAGTATGTTATCTTTAGGAAGCATTTCTAAAATCTCTGATGTTATAGTTTGGCACTACAAAAAAAAAAATAAAGATGCCTAAGTGCTGCCTGCTCAGCTGACACTGGCAGGGTGGAATGGATTTATAATGCTGGTGACACTAATGATGGCTTTAGAAAAGAGCTTGTGGCTTACTTGGTACACTTTGCTTCAAATATTCACTTACATCTTTGTACCACAATAAATGTTTAATGAAAACAAGCAGGAGTCAAGAGCAAGCAGAAGAAAGTGCCTTTTTCTTCTAATTTTGGGAATCCTTGGTGAAAGTGTTGAGCTGGAAACAACAAAAATGTTCCTTTTGTCACTTTCCCCACAGGATAGTGAATGCTCTGCAGCTTCAGGACTACTTAAAAAAAACACCTAGGAAATTACCTGCTGGGATAACCAGAAAGGTGGGTTTTGTTTCACCTGTAATGACCACTGCAATGCTCACAGCACAAACCAAAAATGTCTTCAGTGAGTGGAAGGACCTGCATGTGCTCTGAGCTGCCTGGGAGAGCATCGTGGTGGTTCCTGCATGGGGTGATGGAACCCAGCCTTTGGCAAAACCACACTTCCTAGAAATCAGAGCTTTGATTTGCATGAACAAAGGGACAGAGTAGACAGAATGCCAGGGACTGCAGGAGGTTTGACTCAAAGCCCTTTCCCTGTCTTAGCTGTGCTTTGCAGTGTCTGTGGTGGGCAACCCTGAGGTCCTGTTCCTGGATGAGCCAACAACGGGCATGGACCCCAATGGGCAGCGCTGTGTCTGGTGAGTAGCACCTCAGGCATAATGCTGGGAAAGGGTTGGAAGCTGAAAGTAGATGCCTAAGATTAGGTAAAGAGCATTTATCCCAGCTGCAGTTAATGCTGCTTATCACATGCCAATGGTTTTGTCAGAAACACCTTTTTTTCTGGTTCCCTCTGGGAGAGAGAGAAAACAATTTCTCTTCATCCTTGCTGCAAGCTCTAGGGCAGTCATATATGGGATTTAGAAGAGTTCAGAAAGGGACCTGAGACAAAAAGCCCTTTTCTGTCATTATTTCACAGCATTACCATAAGCACATCAGTCTAAAGCTGCTGTAGGTAAAGTTTTCACCCTTGTTTCAGTGGAGAGGCATTTGGAGGGACAAAGGTACAAGAAAAAGTGTTCCTAGAGAGTATCAGCTTTATTTTTTTCCCCTTCTCTCAGGAAAACGATTCGTGCTGCCCTGAAAGCTAAGGAGACAGGAGCCATCCTGACAACACACTACATGGAGGAGGCAGAAGCGGTGTGTGACCGTGTGGCCATCATGGTGTCCGGGCAGCTACGGTGGGCAGCAGCAGGGCCAGCACACAGCTAGGCTGGGAAATGCTCCATGCAGTGAGAGGAGCTTCTCCTCCAGCCTCCCCTACCTGAGCCCATCACCGTGGGCTTTATGAAGTGCTCCCTGTGACCTCAACAGCAATGCAATTTGTGAAGGAGCAGGTGATAGGACATATTAAGCTTTTTACACTGACGTCTCTCTTTTTTTTTCCCCCTCTCCCTCTCCTGCAGCTGCATTGGCTCCATTCAGTACCTGAAGAACAAATTTGGCAAAGGCTATCTGCTGGAAATTAAGGTCAAGGATGCAGAGTGCACTGATCTTCTCCATGCTGAGGTTTTGAGGATTTTCCCAAGTGCAGCCCGTCAGGAACGGTAACTAAAGAACACGGGGTGAATGGTGGCTTCAACACTGCCTCAGGCCTAAAGATGTCCCCAGTGTGATGGCCAGACACAGGACCTCAGCTGGAAAGGGATGAACAGCTGAGAGTCCCTGTATGGTGATCGGATTTGATAATGTCAGCACATCCACCCCTGCAGCACAATGTCCATGCATCCATAAAGTTTTGATCCCACAACCTCAGTACAGAGCAGGAATCACCTTTTCTTCTGTCTTCCAGGTTCCCCTCTTTGCTAGTCTACAAGGTTCCAATGGAAGATGCACTGCCCTTATCTCAGTCTTTCTCCAAACTAGAGGAAGGTAAGAGCAAATCAAGATGACTTTTTTTGACAAGGTGAAACACAGGCTGTTAATTTTCTCCTCTCTTTCCATTTCTCCCCAGCCAAACAAAACTTCAGCCTTGAGGAGTACAGCTTCTCTTTGAATACTTTGGCTCAGGTAGGTGATTTCAAGGCTGGATAGACTGTAAAGGCATGAGCCACATGTAGCCTCAGAGAGATCTTGGCCAGTGCAGGGACAGAAGGCTTCTTCACCAAAAACGTACCTGGAGATGGTGGGCAAGGGATCCTCTACTAGGAAAGGGGTCAAAAATGGTTTGGGTTTCTTTTCACTGCTGGAGTTTAGCGTGGTGGGAACAGGCCCAGGCAAAGTGTTGCTGCTTGACTCCACTTAACCCAAGACAGGCATAACACACATGCAAGGGATGGATGCCCATGCCCATGGTTGCTCCTGAAGCAGCAGGTTACTGCTGTTTGTACAAGGCTGGTGGCAAAAAGGAGGAGTGTTTATATTAATCCTTTGATGGGTAAAACCTACTCTATGGATACACATATGGGCAGCTGGTGCCTCTCAGCATTGGAACCAGAAAGCACAGGAGTCTGAGTCACTGCTTATGTGCTCCCCACATAAAGCTACTTCATTAACCTCTCATAGGCTGCAGAGCTGTGCCTCCTGTAAAGAACCATCACAGTGTCCAGTGAAAGGCAGAGAAATCAGCAGAGTTTTATCTTGCCCATTTCAGGTTTTCTTGGAACTCTCCCGTGAGCAGGAAAAGGAGAATTGTGATCTGGCTTTGGATGGGACTTTTGAGTGGAAACATCTGCAGCAGGAGGACTGTTAAAAATGCTCATGTACACATTACTTAGTATTAACCTACCCGATGTGATACTGCACATATCTCCTGCCACTATCAGCTCACCACGAAGAGGAGGAGCAGGCTCTGTCTTTCCAGTGAGCGTTGGCTGAGGGCTCCTCTCTGATGCAGAAGACATTCCACCTGCACTCTGTAGGTGTCTACACTGAGCTCTACTGCAAGTTGTATTTCCAAAGGCTGGTTGATGAAATAATGCCTGCACTGGTGAAAGCCCTTATCAAACAGAGGGACAGAAAGGTCTGCAGAAAGAAAGGTCATAACCCATCCCTGAGGACTGAGGCTCTGCTTTGCTTGCTGGATCTGGGTGCATCAGGGAATCTGGACATGCTGCCAGCCTTCTGGGCTCCTCTCTTACCAATGTGTGGGACTATTTGCCTACAACATGTTTAAATACATCTTATTGAAATTTGCACTTTATTTTTATACCCCCTCCAATAAATGTCTCTGTAGAATCCATGATTACATTCATATATCTTCATTGCTGTGGACTTTCAGGGACAGCTGAGCAGCTCCAAATCCTTCCCCTGGGCATGGAGGTGGCTGCAGAAGTCCCAGGGCTGCTAGCCTGGTGATTCTAGTCTCTCATGTTTACTGTGTCTGGGAGCCTGGCTCAGTGGACATGCTCATCCCTGCCCTCCCTCTTTGTTGAGGCGAGTGGTTGTCACTCCTCACACTGGAAACCAGCCTGGGTTGTTCAGCCTGGAGAAGAGAAGAGAAGGCTCTGGGGAGGCTTTATTGCAACCTTTCAGGGCTTAGAGGATGCTTATGATAAAGATGGGGATAAACATTACAGCAAGGCTTGTTGTGATAAGACAAGGAGAAACAGGTTTAAACTAGATCTAGACTAGATATAAGGAAGAAATTTTTAATGATGAGAGTGATGAAATGCTGGAGGAAGTTGCTCAGGGAGGTGGAAGATGCCCCATCCCTGGAAACATTCAAATTCAGATTGGACGGGACCCTGAGAAGCCTGATCTATTTGAAATGAGGTTGGACTAGATGATCTTCAAAAATCCCCTCCAACCCAAACTACTCTGTGATTCAGTGAGGTAGAGACATATTCTAAGGTTAAAATTCACAGAAAATACGAAGCCCAGTGCTCTTTATATAACCCACAGCCGTGGCTGTGTTGCAATCCCCACTTGTGTATACTCCCCACTCAGCTTCAGAACATATTTTGGCAGTTGGACACACATTTTGAGAGGTCATGATTATTTCCTTCCTGGTTGCACAACAGCTCCATTTCTACTCCTCACCCCTGGGAAATGGGTAAGTGAAATCACTGATCATTTTTTGATCACCTGCTCGTACACTCCAGCTCTGGGAAATGGGAACTTGGTGAAAGGGAAGAGTTTTATTTAGTGCCCTGAGGATATGAGTGGCAGTGGAGAACTCAAGCTCCTGATATAATGACAGTTTACATGATCTATTCCTGTTGGGTTTTGTTTTCATCAGCAGTTTGTGGTTTGTGTCTCTGGAGATGTTGCTTGTGGCTGCTGCTTTGAATGGACTTGGAGAATGCACTGACTTCCTTCTCCTCTGCCTTCCATATCTTTTCACACAGATCTTTGCTTCTTTCACCAGGAAATCTCTCCCTCACTACACAGCATGAGCAGACTGGAGGTCTCTGAATGATGTAAATATGCAAACAGTAAGAAAAGCCCCAGCAAATGAGGCTTGTCCCAGAGAGAGCATCTCTAGGAGCTGGAGAGAGGAAGAGGAATGCACTGGGCTACAGGGAAGACAAGAAAGCAGAGAGCAGGACTGAGGTGTGAAATCTTCTTGTAGCAATTCCATTTCCTTCTCTGAGGTGAAGAGCATCTCCTGCTTTGGCTGTTCCTTCCAACATCACTCCCACAGTTGTTTCTTCTAAGAAATTACCACCAACTCACTTAATCCTACACTACCACAGGTTGGACAGATTATTCTCTGTAACACCTGAGGCTTTCCATTGCAGGGGAAGATAAAAGAAGTGGAGCTGCCTCCACCCTCTCCTGCACAAGGAGAAGAAAGAAACAGACCCACAGGGAGACCCTCAAAGGTGAGCTGATTGGAGCCAGGGCTTTGCAGCAGCCCAGAGGGAATGGGGACAGGACTCATGGCATTGCCAGCACATAGTTGAGATTTCCAGGTCCTGGCCTGTGGCCAGTGCTTGAACAAAGGGGTTCTGTGATCAGCACAAAGCTGAGCTTAGCTGCCAAAAGAGAATGAACAAAGTGTTCAAAAAGTTCACGAGGACTTAGCTTTCCATTGACAGGGAAAAATGAAGGAAAAAAAAAAAGAACGAGAGAGATTTCCTGGAAATGAACTGGCTTCTTAAATAATTCCCTTCAGAGGTTGCCTCTGCCTCTGCCTCCCTCCCTTCCCCTGCCCTGAGCTGAAGGGCTGTGGGGAAAAACCACCCACCAGCAGCTGCGCTTAGCAGAGGCTGACAGCAGCCTACCCCAGAATGCAAACCAGCTCCAGAACTACCCTAACATTTCAGTTATTCTCTTTGTTTTCCAGCACAGCAAGAGCCCTCCATGCATACAGTGTCTTTGCTGGTCGCCCTGAACCAGAGCTTGTTGGACGACGCATCCATCGTCCCAGCACAGAGATGCAGCAGATGCTGCGTGTTCTCTCCAGCAACTCATGCAATAACTCAGTCTCATTAACAGGGAGGATCTTATTTCTTACATTTAATAATGCCCTCTTTATGCAGCAAAGCAACAAAGCACACAAAGGGCCATTCACCAGCAGTGCCTACAGCACCAGCCCCCAAGCAGGATGTCCCAAACGGGCACCCTGGCGTGACAGCAAAGAGGAGCCTGTGTCTTCTGTGAGGTGAGGAAAACAGTGCCAGCTGGTAGGTTTTGAGTGCTGGGGAGCAGGGGAGCAAAGCATAAGTTTTGTGACCTTAGGGAAAGCGTTTCACCTGGCAAGGTTGTGGGGAGCAAAGAGGTATTTGGAAAAGGTCTGGACAGGATGAGGGGGTTTTCCAAGCAGCTGTGATAGAGATGTTTTCTAGTTCAAATACTAGTTAAACAACTCCCCTTCAGTGCAAGTGAGGAATAAGAACAAAAAAGGATATTTTTGAGAATTTCAAGGCACTTCACAAGAAGTGATGCAAGCTTCAAAGCAGCTATGAGACCAGCTTGTAGGTAAAGGGAAGGGTGAAGCTGAGTGATGTTAAGCATGGGATTGGTACCCTGCAGGACTCCCAGAGCAGAGCTGTCTGGGGTGGCCTACAAGGTGATGTGCTGCCTGCAGACAGCCCACAGAGTAAATGCAACATATCCCAGTCCAGTGCAGCTCCTCACAGCCCCTCCTATATCCTTCTGTCACAGCAGCAGTGCCATGGCCATGTGTGCTTCTCCCAGGCAGGCATCTCCACGTTCCAGACTCCAACAGAACAAAACCCATCCTTTCCTCAGAGCAGCTTGGGAGAAGAAAAAAAAAACAAGGGACAAGGACCAGCATCAAACAGAAAGTTATTTGTGTCTGCTGTGTGGATGGAAAGGCAGCAGGATCACCCGTGCTGTGAGGGCACGGGTGGGCATCTCCAGACAGCAGATCCACAAGAGCCTTTGTCACGGTGAGCACAGCCCATTCCCACACAACACAACTGACCAGACAGCTGTCCCAGAGCAGAGCCAGATGTCCTTCAAGCAGAAGTGAGGCAAAGCAGATGTTGGCAACCTCGATGAAGCAGGAGTCCAATTGTCTTTTTCCATTTGCTTGAGACAGAAGAGGAAACCAGTGTTGGATCACACACTCTGAGGGGGTGAATGAGGTGTATCAGGTCCCCAGCTAAAACTGCCCAGCCCATGCTCTCTGGTTTGCAGCATGTGAGTACCAGGGTGTCAGAACAAGCATCCCTCCCAGCATGTCATTTGTAGGGCATTTCAGCCTGGTTTGCTATGCATGTGAAAGCTAAGAAGGGTTTTTTTCCCTCTCTTGCATTGGTACTTTTTAGTCCTATTCAGTACCTCAGAACCCTTCTCAGACTCTCAGCTCCAAATGTTCCTTAGCAGCAGATGGATAAAATATCAGGCTGAAGACTCTGTGTGGCTGTGACAGCAGCCAAACCCAACAAAAATATTTACTTGAAAGCAGGCAGAGGGATAGCTTATCCAGCTGGAAATAGCAGGAAATGGGCTTGAAAAGAGTGGAAGACGGAGACAAGAGAGGGAGATGATTGTGTAAGTCATGATGTTTCAATTAGATCATGCCTGAATGATAACAGCAGTTCCTGAATCTGTGTTCTAGGCAACGTGGAGGTGTTCAGTGTGTGCGTCTTTGGCCTGACACAGACATCAGCCGGACAGGTAAGGAAGGACGTGGGCTGTGCAGCAGCTGAGCTAGAAATAGCTTTGTGCTTGTGGATGTCACCCATGTGAGGACTGAATACATCCCTCCTGCAGCAGCTTCTGTTTTTCTGAATGAATTTTGGCTATTTAAAAATATCAGAAGCCATCTAGCCCAGTAATTAATGTCCTTGCAGAGGTCTTGGGTTGGGTCAGAGATGGTTAAAGGATGTCAGTGGAAGCCCAGATGCCAAAGGCAAATCCTTCCCGTGGATTTGGGGCACAAGTTCTTCAGTGCCATGTGGCAGTAAAATATCATGGTTTTGCTGGAAGAGTTGTCACTGTCATCAACCACCTTGTCTGTGCTGGCTAAATGAGTGCAGTTATAGGAACCTATAATGCCTGTAAATACTCCTCTCTCTTGCAGGGGGCCACACCAGCCTCATCCTTGCTTTGAGCAACTTCCTTCTTTGTAACAGTCTTCTCACTCTGTATCCTACAGCCTTGTGAGCCAAGAGCCAGCTCCATGCAGCACAAAGCTCCCCAAGACAATCCAAGACATCTTCCTGCCCATCCAGGCATGCAAAGGAAGCTATTTTTGCCCACCATCCTCTGCTCGAGACCCTGGTGGGATCCCAGCCTCCAACAACCACTCATCAGGCTCAGCAGGTCTCCCGGGAGGTAACTGATAGCAGCAATTCCCTTTCATGCAGGGAGGTGGTGTCAGGATTGAGTTTTCAATGAGCTTTTTTAGGTTGCAGCAGGCAAGGTCTGAACTGAAAAATATTCCTGACATTTCCAGTCCCAGCAGACACTTAATCTCTGACTTTAAAGCAAGTGCTGTAGGATGCAAGGAGGATCTGAGGCAGTGCTCTGCCTCACCTGAGGCAGCTGTGGACATCATCTTGCTGCCAGGGGTCACAGCTTCCTCCACCCACTCACCTTGGTTTTCTTTGGCCTCACTGTGAGAAATTCACTTTGTGTTCTAAATGTGAACCCTCCAAAGGGTTTTCAGGATGCTGAGCAGGAATTCAGAAGGAAGAACAAAAAGAAACAAAACCCTCTTTTATTTGCTTTAATTTGAAAAATAACTGGCCTTGAAACCACTGTGGGGTTTTTTTCCCCCCCTCTCTCTCAGGATAGGACAGAAGACTCCTGCCAACATTATGCAGCAGGGCTACAGTGCATTGCACATGGGGATTGGTAATTGCCTCTCACAAGGGACTTGACAAGCGAGAAACGGGCTCCGGTGAGTAAGTGATTGCACAACATCTTCCACATCTGACTCCTTTCATTTGCAGAACATCTATCTACTGTCCTGGGGCTTTCCTGGAAGACTGACTGTAGCAGTTAGAGAGGCAAACAGATGGGGACTGTCAGAGTGGGAGGGATGGAGACAAGCAGCTCCATGTCCCCTCAGGATGCCTCCACGGATGTGTCCTGCACTGACTGAGGCTGGAAGGCACGACATGAAGTGAGCTGCATCCATGAGGATGCTGTGAAAGCTGGCTTTAAAAAGCACTTGGACAAATTTATGCAAGAAAAAGCCACTCATGGGGAGCTGCTAAAGCCCCTCTAGCTTAGGGACCCCCTGAGCCAGGAAAGGATTGGGGAAGGAGCAGCAGTTGTTTGCCCTGTCCTTGTGCTCCTGCACCCAAAGGACCCCAACAAGAAGCCAAAGGATGTGTTTGATCCCTGTTCTCTTGGGACCTCACTAAATCACTGTTAACTGTTTCAGTTAGCTTTTGATATATCATAGAATCATAGAATGTTAGGAGTTGAAAGGGAACTTTAGAGATCATCTAGTCCAACTCCCCTGCAGAAGCAGATCCCACCTAGATCAGGTGGCATAGGAATATGTCCAGGAGGGGAAAATGGGACAGAAGGAATCTTTTTAGGGGAAGAAATCATGGAGGTTTGTTCTGGTTACAGCCTGGGCATGGGCTAAGTGGTTTGTATATGGTTTACCAACAATAGCAATGCATTTCAAAATCAACCCTGAACATCCCATGGGGAAAAAGTGGTTCATAGTGTCTGGGAAGCAGATCAGGACCTGCAGGTGGAAGGCTCAGGGACCACAAGCTGTCCTGGCCCAGCTGCAGAGACCTCCAGCCAAGCTGCTGCTGGATCTGCTTTTGCAGGAGGAAAAAAACCACCTCTGCAGGCTGTTCTTAATATGATATAAGCCCTAAACAAAGTTTCCTTTAAAGAAGGTACTGACAGCTGGGATATTAGAGCAGTGAAGGAGAGCATCAGACAGAGGAACAGGCTCGGTCAGCCCAGGCTCTGCTCATGGGGAAAGGCCACGGGGATACAAGGCAGGAGATGTCCTGGCAGCTGCAGGGTTTCAGAGCAGGGGGCAAAAATCTGCTCATTTGTTCCTTTCCCTCCAAACAAAATGTGAGGTTTGTGCTTTTCAGTTTTTGGTTTCTTACTCCTGTGAAAGGATTTTGCGTAACGTGTTTCCGAGAAAGAAGATGCGAGGCTTTCCTCATCTCTTTCTTGGAACTGCCCTAATGAGTCGTTTCTGTGTCTTTTGGGGGGGTTGGACAGAGCCCCAGGCGCTGCCCTGGAGCATCTCCATTCGTGCTGTGCCACCTCCTGGTGACACCGCAGAGCTGCATTGGCTGGGGCTGCTGCTGCTCACCACACACCCCCCAACATCTGGCGGCAGGGAAAAGCTGCCCCGTGGGAAAAGGACTTGGAGGTGATGCTCGACAGCAGCTGAACATGAGCCAGCAGTTTGCCCAAGTGGCCAAGACCAGTTGCATCCTGGCCTGTATCAGAAATAGTATGGGCAGCAGGAGCAGGGCAGGGATTGTCCCCCTATGCTCAGCACTGGTGAGGCTACACCCCAGCCACTGTGTTCAGTATCCCAAAGGCAAGACTGATTTAGGAAGATTTTCTGGTTCTTATCTACTTGGGAGCAGAGGATTTGTCAGAAGGAATCAGTGTTGTCAGCAGCTCTGGCATCCTGCGTGCAGCACAGATAATGAGAGGTTGTAATAGAGGAAAAATGCTCTCCAGCCTATCCCAGCAATGCAGGTATGGGCCTGGCACTGTTAGGAAGAGCAGGCAATGCTGTGAGAGTAGCACCAGAATTAGCTGCAGATGTCCAGTGCCCTGAGACTGGAGCCAGTGAAGGCAGCTTCAGCCTGACCCAAGTCCTGCCTTGAGCTGACTCAGTCAAAGTGGAGGTGATGCTCCCTCCTGCATGAAGCCTGGGCAAGAGCTGATCTTAGGCATGTTAATCCAAATGCTTTTCCAACTCAGCTCTGGCCACATCCATCTGCCTCAGCTGAAAGGATCCATCAGTCCTCTGTATCACATTTGGCTGCTGGGAGCCAAACAGCACAAAACCCCCAGGCTCCACTAAGAAATGCAAATTCTGCTATTTGCCTTGACATTGCAGTAACAGCAACATCATCCAAAACATCACGACTTGGGAAAAGTTTGGCTTACAAAGCTGGGTAGGAGCTGCTACAAAAACAATCCCCATCTTTATAAAGCAAACATTTCCTTGTCACCAAGAAAAATAAAGCTGTGTGTGTGTCCAAAGGCAAGAGCCCTGAGAACTGCCCTTTCCCATGCAGGATGGCAGGGCTGCTGAGGCTCTGGCAGGAGGACAGAGGCTGAGAGCTGTGCGGTGTGGGAGCGCAGGGGCTGCAGTGGCCTCAGCAGCCTGAGCTGAGCTCCTCACTGCTGTTCTCATTTATAAATAGCAAGGCAGTTAGTTATTATTAGAGCTTGTTGAGGAAGGACAGAAAACCTTTCCAAATCAGCTGCTTTCCAGTCCAAGAAGAGCTCCTGGAGTCATGGCTGGAGGAGAACGTCACGAGGAGCACTTTGAGTAGGAGACAGGTCTGGGCTGGTCTCAGGATGAAGGGTTTTACCTGTGCAGCAGGTCATGGTGCTCCCAGCACAACAACCTAAGGCTGGTCTGTCCTCACTCCACACTGTACCTGTGTTTCCCATTCCTATGATAACAAAGAAACTTGCCTTGTCTCTTCTCTCCAGCACCTTCCCCAAGAACTCAGAGGACACAGTCAGCTCCTGTCCCATCACACCATCCCAATAGGCACGGGGAAGTTTTTTCCCACATCAGCTCAGTGGCACAAGGAGACTTTTTCATCACATCTTCAAGCTGTCCCAGGACCTCTATGTGCTCATGGAAAGGCACTGAATGATGTACAGAAGATGTACACCTGGAAAACACTGAAGGTGAGTCTTTTGTCCTGGCTCCAGCAGAAGAAACACCATCAGGTATGTCAGGGTGGCTTTTCTTTGTGTCTCACATTGTCCTCATGCCTGGCCCCTGCCTAACTTCTCTAAACCTCTCCTCTCTGCCTGGGAGACTCTCAGGCATGAGGGGATTTTTGGCTATTTCTCCTAAAGTCATGAAGGATGAGATATTTCAGCAGCACTTAGTCCCTGAAAGATTCACCCTAAGCACACTATGGGCTTTTATAGCTAACTATCCCCTAATTGTAGAGGTCCTGCTTTGAAATCTTGTTTTTCTTACCTGTTTCTCTGCTGGAAACCACATCTTTCCTTTACCTATACCCTACACCTCCTAACATCTGCCCCTAAATCTACAAAACTGCCCCCAGTAATGCTGAGAGAACCAAGACTGAGAGCAGTTGGTTAGTGACTGTCCTTTCCAGGGCCAGCAGGCTCAGAAGGAAAGCAAAACAACCCACAGATGATCGATACTCTTTTCAATAGGATTGGAGAGCAAAGCATGAGAAGCCTCTCTCTGGTTTTCATTTCAACTGGAAAGAGAAAAGGTTATTAATACACGGCAATGCTGCTCTACTGTAAGAACAAAGTGTGGATAAAACCTGCAAGCTTAATGAGGCTCAGGAAACAGAGCATTTGAGAGCAGGTCTTGGGAAATCTCTAGGTAATCTCCTGTTCCATTTATCATGCTTTGGCAATCAGAAAGTAAAACCAGGCTTAGCCTAATGAACAAAATCAAACATGGCTTCATTTTAACTTTTTTTTTCCCTCTTCTGCTGCTCTAAAAATCACAGAAAAATATAGTCATGGGAAAGACAAAACAAAAGAAAGAAAGGAGGAACTTGTGCCCTCCTGCCAGCACCCAGAGAATCTAATTGCAAAGGTTCCTTCCTGTGTGTCTCTGTGAGACTGGAATCTTCTCATCACGACAGTGAAGCTCTCCTTGGTGACACGGAACTAATGCAGTGACCCTCTCTTGATCTGCCAGAGAGATAACAACGGGTGATAACTGAGTCTCAAGCTGAGAATGGGGGAGGGGAAAAAAACAACCTAAAATACCTCTTCCCTTGACATCTCAGCCTGGTCAGGTTGGCAGGGCAGCACTGGGCCCAGCCTGGCTGGGGGGCTGCTGAGGATGCTGGTGGATAGCACAGCTGAGGAGGCTTTGCCTGTGGTTTTTGGGGATGTGAAGTGCTTTGGTGATTGCAGAACATCCCAGTCACTGGAGGGGGATCATAGAATCATAGAATGGTAGGGTTGGAAGGGACCTTTAGAGACCATCTAGTCCAACCCCCACGCAGAAGCAGGTTCACCTAGATCACGTGGCATAGGAACATGTCCTGGAGCTGCTGTGTCACAAACTGGCCAAGTGCTGCTCCCCTATACAAGCATTTTTGGGGTGGACAGGGGTGAAGTCCAAAGCACATCCAGCTGCTGCTAGGACTCATGCTGAGTGCAATGGTCATCTCTGGGTCTTTTGGCTCAGTGGCCACACAGAAGGGAAGCTGGAAATCGGGAATTCAGTCTCCAATAAGCCCCAGAGTGTATTTCTGGACTCTGCAAAGGATGGATGCACACCATCACAATGCCAAACTGTCTCTGGGCCCATGCTACAGATGTTAACAGGGCTCAAGAGAGCACATGGGTATATTCTGAGGTTGGGTCTCTAGAAATAGACTCAATGAGTCTAATAAAACCATTTTAAACAAATAACACATTTTAAGGAAGCTCAGGAGAAAGCAGGGATAAACTGCTCTTCTCCAGCACGGCTCCAGGTGGAGCTGTCAGCAAGATGCTGTCAGCATCCTGACCTAGTGCCACACAGGGATGCCAACTCCATCACAGCACTGGGACTCTTCCTAGTGATTTCAGTGGGGACCAGGCTGCTGCCCCAGGCGTTGGGAGCTCATCACTGCAACTGTGAAGCCACAACACTCACCCAGTCTCACATCGCAGGCCAGCATCCCATCCATTTCAGGGTATGTCCCAGGAGGATAAAGTCCTGGAGTACGAGTTTGCCTGGCTTGTTTGCAACTTGTTCTCCTTGAAATAACTACAGGAGCTCCTGGGCCTTGTAGTCAGCAGCTTTTCCCAGCAGAACACCTGGGAACAGAGCTGAGCTGGTGGTGTTTCACTTGTATTTATTTATTCTTCCTTGTTTTGAATGCACAATCTCACAGCCACTGAGTTACAGATACCGCCACTACCAATAGCTGGGGAAAGTTTAAGCTATTCATGGACACTGAAACAGAAAACTCCATAGAAAAGCTTTTGAACATTTTGCAAGAGCAGCTTTAAAAACAGGACATGCAAACCTTTTCTTTTGGGCTGTGTATCCCAGTGAGCAGATGTCCCAACCTGCTATCCCCAACACAGCAATAAAAACCCTACAGCAGCTTCAACCAAAAACACCACCAACAGCAAACAAAGGACAAACTTTCAGTTGAGCCCAGGAAAAGAAATAAAGTGCTGTGCTAAAAGGGGAAAAACATGCTGCAGATTTCAGTTGCACTCACGTTCTCCTTGGATGGGGAGAGGAGGATCCCTCTAAGCTACAGCTCACTGCTGCCTGTGCCTGCACCACACCAAGGGCGATGCCAGGACGCAGCAGCATTCTCTTCCTCCCCTTTTCTGGCACTGGGATAAATTCAATCCACTGCAGGAGCTGTTTTTCTGGGTAAGGAAAAATGGAAAAAAATAAACCCACACAAAAGCCAATTTTCTGTCACACAGTAAGAGTTTGGTGCTGTAATGAGCTGGGGGTCGGGCTCTGCTGCCAACTAACAAGTGACAGGACAAGAGCAAACAGCCTCGAGTTGCCCCAGGGGAGGTTAAGATTGGAGCTGAGGCAGAACTGTTTCCCTGAGAGGGGTGTCAGCCCCTGTGCCAGGCTGCCCAGGGAGCTGGGGCAGTGCCCAGCCCTGGAGGGATCCCAAAGCCGTGGAGCTGAGGTGCTGAGGGCCGTGGGTTAGTGGTGGGCTTGGCAGAGTGAGGGGGGGGCTGAGACTCCAGGATTTTAAAGGGCTTTTTCCCACCACAACAGTTCTATGATTCTGTAAGTCATTGAGCTAACAGGTTACTCAGGGCAGCAGGAGAGCTCTGCCCAGTGCAGGGCTGTTGGAAAGCACCAGCTTTCTCGTATCAGTGACTGCTGTGTGATACCCAGATTGCTAAGCACTTTATCAAACAAATAACAGCTCCCACTGAGGGACAGGCACCAGCCACAGTGCTGGCATTCCAGCCAAGGGAGGCATTTCCCGTGGAGGAAGAAGAAAGGCTGTAATTCTGAGCTGGCAAGACAGAAGAGCTGATGCATTCCTCACTGGGACCCGCCTGGCAGGTGCTGAACACAGTCGTGCTCAGTTTAATACCTCGTGGCTCTCACAACGTGTGACAGGCACAGCAAAGAGGAGAGCTTATCCCTTGGAGTTAAAAATAGGAGCAGCCTGATGGGGAGAGCAGGGGAGCAAAACAGAGCAGAGGACAAAGTGTGTCAGTGGGGTGAGGGCAGGCTGCTCTGGCACAGGAGGTGCCACTTGGCCAGGAGCAGAGGGTGGCCCATCTCTGCAAAGCAGCATTGGGGAGCTCAGCCTGGAGATGGGGAATGTATTGGGACAAATGCAGAGGAGGAGAAATGTCTTCAGGGTGGGTTTTTAAATGCATTCCAAGAGAGCTGCACCTGGAGGCGGTTGTTGGCAGTCTCCTGATGTGGTGGCAGCCCAATTGCTGTGGGGATTTGGTTTCCTCGTGAGCAAAGAGACAGCGTGGGAAGCTCAGCAAAGGAGGAAACTGCCTCGTCCTTTTGCCTTGCAGCAAACGAGGTAAATCACCATTGCTGCCACTGGCAATGACTCAGGATCTAACTGAACATGATGCTAACAACATGAGGACTTTTGTCTTACCATTTAGAGCTTTTGAAGCTGAACAAATAAGCCCTTTAAAAGCTCAGGATAACCTTTCAGCAACTGCCTCCCACTCCAGGGCAGCCCCACACCTGTGTCTTCCCAAGCCCTGGCAACAGAGCCATCCTTGGCCCTCCAGCACCTGGCAAGAGCACAGTGAGTGTGCTGTTATTTTGGATGCTGGCCTTTCATGGTATTCTAGTTCTAGGGTACAGGACTTTTGGCTCAGGCACCCCTTTGCTCTCTTAGATTTTGCTTGTGGAGCCCTGAGATCTGCAGCACTGCAGCTGCAGAACAGCCTCACACTAATGTCCCCTCCATCTGCCTCTGTGGTCTCACTGTCTGAGGAGCAGCCTGTCTGACCTTTTAATCCCCATGGGATGCAAAGGACCATGCAGACACCAAGAAACCCTTGGGCTGGGGGCTGGTCATACATCTTGCATGGCTGTTCCTTTCATACCAAGGGTGGGATATTGAAGCAGAGCATGATACCATAGCTTACTGGTGGCTAGGCAGGAGGTGCCTGTAGATCTGGACACGAGTCACTGGGCAATGTCAGCAGCTGCCAGGCCAGCCTTCTCCTCCACATTCCTCTGATGCTGTCCTGGGAGACTCCTCATTATTGATGGTTGGTCACATTCCTCTCATGAGTGCTCCTGCTACTTTCTCTCGACAGCCCAAGCAGGCAAAACCTGCAGCGATGTGATCTCTGAAAGCACAGCCCAATTAAACCCCAGCAAAAAGAAAACAGAGATCTAAAACTGCCTACAGAATCAAATTAAATTAGTTCAGCTCAGCCTCTCTCATCTTTCCTTATTGCTCAGGTAATAAAACTACTCACTATACAAATACCTAATTGCAGGTATATAGGAAAGGGACCACAAAGACCCCAGGCAACACATCAAACTGGGGCAGAGGGGCTGGAAAGCTGTCTGGTGGAAAAGAACCTGGGGCCGTTGATTAACAGCAGCTGAATATGAGCCAGCAGCGTGCCCAGGTGGCCAAGAAGGTCAATGGCATCCTGGCTTGTATCAGAAATAGTGTGGCCAGTAGGACCAGGGCAGGGATTATCCCCCTGTGCTCAGCACTGGTGAGCCTCGAGTTGCCCCAGGGGAGGTTGAGGTTGAAGCTGAGGCAGAATTGTTTCCCTGAGAGGGGTGTCAGCCCCTGTGCCAGGCTACCCAGGGAGCTGGGGGAGTGCCCAGCCCTGGAGGGATCCAAAGCCGTGGGGCTGAGGTGTTGAGGGCTGTGGGTTAGTGCTGGGCTGGGCAAGGTGAGGGGAGGGCTGGGACTCCAGGAGTTTAAAGGGCTTTTCCCACCACAACAGTTCTATGATTCTGTAAGTCATTGAGCTAACAGGTTACTCAGGGCAGCAGGAGAGCTCTGCCCAGTGCAGGGCTGTTGGAGGGCACCAGCTTTCTCACATCAGTGACTGCTGTGTGATACCCAGAGTGCTAAACACTTTATCAAACAAATATAACAACAGCTCTTCACTGAGGAACGGGCCCCAGACACAGACCACGACCTTGCTTGGAGCTGTGGTGGCTCCATGCAACAACCAAAAGTCTCCTCCTTCCCACCCAATGGACACTGGCCTCAGGGAGTTTTCTCTTCCATCAGTTCACATCCATCCCCACCCTCTCCTTCCCCACTTCCACATGCCACAGCTGCAGTCCTACCTTGCAGGGCTACCCAGGGCAGATGCCAAGGGTTAATGTGCAAAGCTTCTTGAATGAAACAGGCTGTTTAATGAGCATCTCTCTCCCAGGTAATGACTGGTGATGAGAATACACTCTGCTGCAGAAAATGCTTGTGATGTAACAGCCCACTGAGGAAGGAGCTGGTAGGTGAGGTGAAAAAAATCCTCTCTCCTCAGCTGGATGGCAGCTTCAGCCAAGCTCATCTGCATTAATCTTCCACTCATTAAAATCAGTTGTTCTGTTTCTAATTCATCCAGTGCTGCTGAGCTCCAGAATTAAATATTGATGAGCCAATGTCCCTGGAAAAGAAAAAAATAGACAAAGGCAGTAAGTTCATCTGAAGCAGCCCAGAGTTTTCAAACAATCATAGGGAATCTCTAGCTGCTCCTTTGTGCTTGAAGCCTTCAGCTGGCATCTTCATGAGGGATAGGAAAATGAACAAAAGCTGAGGTCTTTACACAGTCTTGTAACTCCAGAGGCTGGTGCTTCCCAGAGGCAGCCTCACAAGTGGCATCACTTGATGAAAACCAAGAGACTGAACCCTTTATCCTGCCTCAAAGCAAGTGTCACTGCTGAAGTGACAAAAAGCCCACCCTGCAGATCCCAGGGCAAGGCTGTGCACTGGGTTTTACTGCAGCAAGGACCAGGAGCCTAGAAATGATGTCAGCAATAGGCTGGATGAGCACAGAAAGCTCTTGGCAGTCCCTCTGTAGCCATGGCAGAAGTATCAGACCCATAACAGATGTGGATTGTGAGAGGCAGTGCAGACCCAGCCACGGGAAGCAGTGGGCAATGGGCAGGGTTGTGGGTAAAGCCAAGGCACCATATTCCAACAGGTCCTGCCTTGGTTGGCCTCCAGCACCCATCATGCCACCTCTGTGCCCCTCTGTCCCCTAGTCCAGCTTCTCAGCACCCATCCAGTTATTCCTGCCCTTGAAGTCTACACAGACAACAAAGACTTTCCTCTCCAAGCACCAGATGCTCTCATGGGTGCAGAGCAGCACCCAGGAGGAACATGCAAGTCAACAGTCAAATCAAATAATGACTTCTTAATTCCTGACACGTGAGCAACAAATTAGAGATGATTTTTGGTATGTTCCTAATTAAGGTCACTGATGACAATAGCTGGAGAGCTGGAGACAAAGCCAATAAACACCATTTATTTGAAGCAGATGAGAACTCACAAAGGGCTCTCCAATATTTGTTTCAATAGCCAAAACTAAACAACATTTTGGAGAGTACCAGAGACCTCTCAGCCCATGAAAACACCCAAAGTCTCAAAAGGCCTTTGCTGGCCCAGGCTGGAGCGATTCCACTGTGCTGAGTCTCTCTCCACAATCGCTGCCCTTTTCCCTCAGAAAAAAGGCACCATGTTTACAAAGTGAAGCTCAAGTAAGAAAACACTGAGCCAGGCCAGTGCAAAACCAGCCTTTGGAAAAGGTCAGCATTAACTCCTCTAGAGCCAAGCAGAGTTATGTTGCTGAAGAAAGAGGGAGCATAAATAAAGATGGGTTGTCAGTGAGAGCTGGTGAGTGTTGCTGCAGCTATTTATAGAAGGCATTCATCTCCTTCCTGAGCTGGATAAATATCCATTAGCTATTGAGGTGATGAATCAAGTATTAATTAACCTGCTGAAAGGGGGGGGGAATAAATATATGGATATTAATGTTTTAAAAGAAAGGTTTTAGCTGACAAAACAAAAAGACAGACAGCTAATGTGAACTTTTCCAATAAGGCTTCAGTGTGTTAGAAGGGAACAAGGAGCAAAGAACAGACTCTCATACACTCACTGGGAACATCAGTCTCTGCTTTGGTAACAGGAAAAAAGCAAGAAATCCCTGTGATCTTGGCACATTGACAGAGAGTCAGGGTGGAGAAGAGCTTGGAGTGGAAATGTAATGGGTGTTTTTCACCTGGCAGTGACAGCACCCACACCTTTTAGAGCTGCCAGAGCTGGGCAAGGCTGAGCCTGAGCCAAAGCCTGGGAGCCCTTCTCCCCAGCACCATCCCATGTCCTGGCAGAGTGGGTGAAGTTATTTATCCTCAGTCACCAACACAACAACTTTTTTCCTCCAATTCCCACTAGATGCTCCACCTACAGACCAGACCCCTCTTTTAGTGCAAGCAAGAAAAACCCAGAGCAACCATCAGGAAATCAGCAGAGCAGCCAGAACGTGCTCTGGCTACTACACCCTGATGTACACAGGAGACTTTGGCCCTCTGATTCCTCACCTTCCCTCCATCCTGCTCAGGGACTCACTGAACCAACTCTGCATGTTCTTGGACTACCCCTAAAGCAGCAGCATCCCATGGAGACCAGCAGAGCTTATCTTAGTATGAGCACAAGTAAGATGAAGAGAAATGCTTCCTGAAGAAGAGGATTGTTTCCTAAACAACACCACCAAGATTCTGAAATGAACTGTGACACCAAAACTGGACAGCAACAGGAGACTAATTCCTTAGTGGCACCAATACAAGACCTGTGAGACCACCACACACGCCACCATGCTCCCACCCAGCACATTGCCCTGGGATGGCTTGGCTGCATCCCTTCTCCTCTCTGCAGCTTCCAAGTCCCATCAATCAGACATTTGGATGGATGATTTTGCAAATTAAGACACAGCTTTCCTGGAGCCAAGAAGGCACAATGTTTAATGAGGAACAAAAGATCCTGTATTAGATGTGGTCCATAGGATCAATTCCCTTTGCCATGCCTGTGTTCCAGGCCCACATACCCATAGCTGCAACTACTTCAAGCTCCTGGGTTTTTTTCAATTAAGGGGGAGGGGAGGGAAAGGATGTGCAGTCAGCATGTTCCTGTCCATTTTTAGCTTTTTTTCTCCAGTTCTCTGCCCACACGTAGCCACACTACACAAAAACCAGCCTAGAAGAAATGAAAGACATCTAAAAACAACAACAACTTCAATCCAGTGTGTCATCAACTTCCAGGAATGCAAACTGCCTTCAGGAACCTCAGCTTCTTTTTTGTTGTTGTTGTTTTCTGTATGGATTTTAGTTTGGGGTTTGGGTTATTTTTCCTTCAGCCTTTTATAATCTTCTGTTTCAAACCGAAAGTGACACAAATTCTCTCCTGCTTCACCCTCCTCAACTCTCCCTCCCCACTTTTTGCTCAGCAAACATCTCTCACCAGCCTCCTTTAGCTGACATGGGAGGGCAGAGCAAATGTGTGTGCATGGGGGAGAGCAAGGATGATGAGTCAATTAGGCACCTAATAAAACCTGATGCAGAAAAGTCCCTTCCCAGCTGTGAGGGTGATGCAAGGCAGCAGCCCCAGAGCCGCCTGCCCAGGGCCTCCCTGGCAGGTACAGAAGGGCTCCCTGCAGGGAAACTGCTCTCATTCTGCATGCAATGGTGTGTGTGATGAGGCAGCTGCCACTTCATGGGAAGGACACCATCACAGCCTCATAAATCACCCTGCCAGAAGGATTTCAGTGCTGTCACCAGGGTGCTTTTCACTCGCTGGCCTTCCCCTCTCCATATGCTCCCATTCATCAGCCGTGCTCTGCAGGTCTCACGTGCTACAGCTGATTAACTCATCCCCACAACAGGCAGCCCAGCTAAGCTCTTTGAACCTGCTGCTCTTACACTCTCCTCTTCTGTTGTCCCCATCACTCCAGCCACAGCTTTCTGAGCCTGCAAAGCCCTCAGAGAAGCACCATTTGTCATGCAGATGCCATTTATTGCACAGACAGCACCTACTGTGGCATTTTTCCAGGTCTGCACTCAGTTGGAAGGGGTGGATATGAGGGATGGTTAACTCTTCATTCACCCTGCAGATGGACAAGCCACAGAGCAAACAAGTGAAGCCTGGTGCTTCCTTCCAACATCCTTGCCTTGGCCAAGACCCAAATCACTCACTGATGGGGTCATGTTGGACTTGTTCCCTCTACTCACAGTGCACAACCTTCTCTCACAGTGCAGCCATCCTGGCAACACGTCTCAACAGGTTCATTTCCCATGTCTGCCAGGCAATCTGAGAAACTGGACTCTTTCAGGTTAGATTTTGATTTCAGAGTCAGTTTATACAAGAAAATGGAACAAGTCCTCCTGGGTTTTGGCATGCCGGAGCAGCAGTGACTTCCAGCAGGACACAACACTGCAGAGCTCATTCTAGTGAAAATCAATTCCCTATTAAGAAGAGCTGAATTTTAACATCACTGTAAAAGCAGTCATTTCATAACCAATAACCCTGAGGGATGCAACAGAGTTGGACAGATATCACATAAAGGAGAGTAAAGACTGGGACTGCATCAGCCCTCTGATGCCATCTATGAGGCACATCAGCCATCCACACTCACCAACAGCTACTGATGCCAGTGGCCAGCTGGGCTCGGACAAGAACTGGTCTGATCACAGTCTGGAGCAACTAAAATCCCCGTGGAGTGGAAGGCCATAAGATCACAGTGTGCTTGTTTGAGTCAACCTTACATTCCTGCCACAATGGAGCTGGTGGTTTCCTTTGTAGGACAGGTTATTAAACAGGAGAGCCCCTGTGTAGCTTTGCTCTGGCTGAATATGACCACTCCTGTGGCTGGGTAAAGAAACTGAACTCATTATTCAATCAAATCACAGAATGGTGGGGGTTGGAAGGGACCTCTAGAGCTCATCCAGTACTCTCTCAGCCTTCTCTTTTCCAGGCTGAACAGCCCCAGGTCCTGTAGCCTTTCCTCTCACAGAGATGCTCCAGTCCCCTCAGCATCTTGATGTCCCTGCTCTGGCCTCTCTCCAGCAGTTCCCTGTCCCTCTGGAGCTGGGGAGCCCAGAACTGGACACAGGACTCCAGATGAGGCCTCACCAGTGCAGAGTAGAGGGGAAGGAGAACCTCCCTCGACCTGCTGCCCATACTCTTCTTAATGCCCCCAGGATGCTACTGGCTTCTCGCCCACGAGGGCACACTGCTTAGATTTTTACTTTCCTTTTTCCTTGGGGAGCCCTGGGGATACCAGGAGGAGTCCAGACTTTGAGCAGGCAGCAAGCCACAGTGATGAGCTTCTCATCTGGCCAGGGGAGCTCTAAACCCCAGAGAAGATGAGGTCCATGAGGTTAGTGCCAATGCCAGCAAAAGAGAACTGGAAGAGCATCAGCCAGGTAAGGATTCATCAGACAGCTCAGATTAATGCATCTATTTTCCTCTGAACAAGTCTATTCTTCTCTCACCAGCCCAGTCCAGCCCATGGGAGTGCTGGCCTAGATTATAAAGCCAAGGTTTCTAGCTGCTTGCTGGAGATAGCACATCCCAGAGTAACCAAGAGCAGGGGAATGATGCTGCCCTTGGAACTGTCCTTTTCAGCCATGAAAGCCAGTTAATGTTGGTGCAATTAGAAAGTGACCATTATTTGCCATTGAGCCTCATAAAAATGGGAGGAAAGATGTGTATGCATTTTAATTAGGCTCTGGGAGAAGAAAAAATAATGAGTACCTGGCTAGACTGCAGAGACATGAACTCATTACTTCATCCACGTCTCAGTCTGCTGCCTGCTTTCCTCTGCAACAGAAGGATCAGCCTAAGCTGTAGACAGTTAGAGACGTGAATGGGAGAGCTACCCAAACCAGGGCATCCAGAGGGGACCCCAATGAGCTCACTACAGATTTATCCAGCAGTCAGACAACTCCTGCAGTTGCCAGACTTTCCCATAGATTGGCCAGGTCTGATTTTCTGCTATGAAACAGCCTGGGCCTGAGCTGCCCTTTTCATCTCAGGAAAGCACAGCTGCAGAAGTCAGGTCACAGTCCCACTTGCAGACCATGGCTCCAGGAGTGTGGGTTTGTGCCCAAGGTATTAAGGCCACGCTGTGAATGGGGTCACATTTGTCCTGCTGTTGCATACAACAAGTGAGGGATGTGCAGACACAGAGTTGCCTTTGGGTGTGTGGGGGGAAAAAAGCCCAAAACTCATCCAGAGTTTGAGCAGCAAAGTAAAACAAACTCTTAACTGGGCTCTAGAAAGTTTTTAGGGCATAGAGAAAGAAACAGCAATTGTCATCAGCCTCCTCTCCCCAGAGAGTGAGCTGAGCAGCTTTCTGCATCAGAACACACTTCTCACACACTCAGACAGATCCCCTGTGAGAGCCACTGTTCCTCTACCAGTTACATTCAGTGTCTGTGAGCTTTTACAAAGGCTAAATAATCTGTTTGCTACTATTGTTCCTTGTATGATTAGTCCAGAGCACGTAGATCCTGTGCATCAAGGACCTAATGGATAGCCCTGGGTGTCAGGGAGGAAATCCCATGTAGCCCTGGATGGCACTGCACAGCCAGATGCACCACGAGCCCTCCCCAGCCAAGCCCTTACACACATTGAATCCTTGAAGTTAAGCACCTCTTTGTTTTGCCAAAGGGACTTTTGTGGGGTGAGCCATAAAGGTGCCTCCAGCTTCATTCAGTGTGTGAGGGGAGCTGATGGCCCATGTGTGATGCTGGTCCAGGTGGGAGAGTGCTCAGCACAGCAATGGGACTGGACCTGCACAGCATCTGCATGGTTAAGCAAATGCATCGCTGAGCTGAGGTCCTGTGTCTTTCCCTTGGCTCTTTCAGATGCCAGCCCTGCCCAGGATGGGACATTAGAAGGCAGTGGTACAGTCTGGGGGAAAAACCCTTAACGTTTTATAAGGAGCTGAACAAACTGGGCAACATCTAGGCTCTACCTGTTCCCTGCAGACCAGGAATTGAACCAGTCCCTGGAGGCTGCAGGACCCAAGACCTTCAGCTCTGGCAGAGGCTGAAGTGCAGAGGTTCAGCCTTGCCTAGCATGGACACAGGCTCCCTGCCTCCCATCCTGCTGGGAAGAGCTTGGCTCCAAACCCAGCGGGCTGACCACAAACCCCGTCTGCATAGAGATATTTGCTCAAACACTCATTCACACTGTAGCCACGGCGCTGGCTGGAAGAACATATATCAGGCTTTTTGTCAAACAAAACCCCATTCCAGCTGTCTGGGAGCACAGCAAAATCTGCCATCCCACTGCTTTGAAGGGTTTCTAGTTCACTGCAGCACTTTGTGCCTGCAGTTGTTTCCATAAGCAAGTCCAAGAGAGCCTGTGAACAGGAAGGAATTAGACACTCATGCAAAGACCATTAAAGTCAAGGAGAACCTTTCCATTGACTTGAGAGCATTTGGCTCCTGGCCCTGGCTATCAGGCTCTGTTGTGCAGGATTTAGAGCAGGAAATGGGAGCAGGACTTTGCAGGTTTTCTCAGCATTTGTTACCGAGTTTAACACAGAAGCTCTCTGTGCCCATTTCCCTGCATGTGAATCATGACGTGACTGCTCATCCAACCTGCAAGGACCTAACTGGCCATCCTTCTGCTCAGTTTAAGCACCTCCTCCATCCTTCCTGGAGCACACAGCGCTAACACCATAACAAACTGGACTAGCTCTTTCCTATGGGATAACAGCTGGGCAATGCCTCCCCACCTTCAAACTGCAGCAGGGCCCAGGGACAAGGGCTCAGTCACTCAGCAGCAATTTGTAGTGAACAAAAAATAGGCATCAAATGATGATGTTTTAGAATTTGCCAGGCTGCCTGTGACTGCACACTGAGCACGTACAAGCTTCCCTTAAGTGGATTGATAAGCACTCTGAATCAGTATTAACACATGCCAGATGCTGGGGAATCATCTCCCACTTATGGCAATTATGAGGATGTCCCAGAATCAAATAAAGCAACTGAGAAGATGAGCATCTGCTCATGGCTGTCAGGCCCCAACACGGCCAGATAAGTCTGTGTAACAAGGAGGTATGACTCTTCTTTAGCTTGAGTCATATGGCATTTAGCACTGGATATGTGTGATTCTTCATCCCTTCTGGGGTTTCTCCTCAGGAAGAGATGAGCAGAACATCCTTCCTCCAGAGGGATGCTGAGCTGTTCCCCCTAACCTGCCCTTTCTCTGCTGAAATCCAGCTACCCCACACTGATCCCCAGCCTCATTGGCATCACTCAGCCACAGTCCTTGAGAGGGAACCATGCCAAGAACCCCTGCACAGCCAGCAGACAGCACCTCCAGCCAGAGAAATCACCAGGTGAGACCATCTCTCTCTCTCTCTCAGACCTTGTCCCATCCATCCCTCCAGCCAAGAGCAAAACTCCACAGCTCGAGGGAAAAGAATCCTCCCCGTGTTCAGATTTGTTACCAGATGTACAAAGTGGTGAAGCAGAGATTAGTTCCTACAGAAATCAGCCACAAGCCTAAATGTTTCATCCCATAACTGCTCAGGGTCAGAGGTTTGATAATTTAAGGCTATTTGCAAGATGTGACACAACATCATTCACCCACAGGCCAGGGCTGCCCTTGCTGCAGCTGGTCTGAGCCCTTCTCCCAAGAAAGCAGCTCTCAAAAGCAATCCCTGCCCTTCCAAACAAATTTTACTCCCATTTTTCCTCCTGGAGCTTTCCAACATATGGAAAATGAGCTGAGGAAAAGAATAGAATCATTGAATGGTAGAGGTTGGAAGGGACCTTTAGAGATCATCCAGTCCAACCCCCCTGCCAAATAGCATGAGGAAAGGTTGGTGAAGGACCTTTCTTACTCCCATTAATGTTGGAAACCATCAGTGTCAGCAAATGCCGCCCATCTAGGACCGAGTGCTCACCTCTGGAGCCTCCAGCAGTCACAGTGAGCATCTTCCCAGGGCCCCAACCATCCTCTCACCCATGAGGAAGACTTCCAGAAGACCTCCAGACCCAGTGATCCTCAGAGACTCTGCTCCTTCTTTTCACTCTGTTTACCTTGAGGTTTTTCCTAAAGCAGGGCTTTCTCTCCAGGTGATTTCCTACAAATATCTGAAAACAAACATAGCAGCAGCATGCATTTAAAAAGCCTTGTGTGGTCCCAAAGTCACAGAACACACTTACAGTGTCATTTACAATGTTAATACTGAAATCAGTTTGAAAGTCAATTTTTATGTAAATTCATTCTCATGATTTACTTTTGGTAACATCAAAACGCTTGGCATCAGCTCCAGGTCTGCAGGACTGTGGATCCAATCTGCAGAGGGTGCCTGGGAGAGAGAGGGACTTTTTATCTCCTAGAGAATAATACTGCTCCTTTGAAACCTCTCAAAGCATCACTCTGGATCCTGGCTCATGTGAAAGACAAAGTGTAAAAAAAAATATTACATTTGGAGTCAAACTCAACTTATTCCTTTCAAGATGCTGCTGCTTTTCTTCTTAAACCTTTGTTTAACTTTGATCCTTCCTGTGTGTGACAGCTGCCTATCTCTTTTTGTACCCAGTACCTGGATTAACAAGTTCCTCCTCCTATCACTCAGGATCTTTGGCAGAACAGCATTACAACTCTATGAAGTACATGAGATACACTTTAAATGTTCCCAGGAGGAGACATAAAAAACGGTCTTTAAAGGAGGAATTTAATGGCTCAGGATAAAATGCAGTTCATACACAATATCTGACTTTAAAAGCATTGTGTAAATATTTAACCCATTAATGCACCAAGTGCCGTTGCAGGGAGCACAGGGAAGGTATTTTGGTTCCCAGTTTTCAGAAAGTGTATCACAGAATCACAGACTCTCAAGGGTTGGAAGGGACCCCAAAATCTCATCCAGTGCAACCCCCCTGCCAGAGCAGCAGCACCTAGAGCAGGGCACACAGGAACTCATCCAGGTGAGTTTGAATGTCCCCAGAGAAGGAGCCTTCACAGCCCATCTGGGCAGCCCCTGCCAGTGCTCCCTCACCTCAACAGGGAAGAAATTTTTCCTTGTGTTTCTTTCTAACCTCTTTTATGCATGGCAGAGCTTTCCTTAGTGCTTGATGCAAAGTGCTGCCAGCAGCAGCAGCAGCTGCAAGGCTGTGCAGGGAAAGGTGCTGTGCTGCTGGAGACCAAAAAGGTCTGATTGCAGAAGCTCAGGGCTCAATGTGGCCAAGCCCTCAGCTTAACTAAACCCAACCATTCCACCTGCTTTAAGGACCTCGACACTATTTAATAAAAGATGGTGTTACTATCACCCAAGAGCACAGAGTGAGGCTGCAGCGGAGTGTTTTGCTCCACTAAGGTCTGTGCACAGGAAGGAAAAGGGAAGAGCGTGTGTTTGCCCAGCTGGATGCCTTCAGAAAACACATCCATCACTGTGCCTCTGGCTACGTGTCTGCAAAGTGCTGAACAACAGGAAATCATTTGACTTGTATCAGACCAAATCCAGAGAGTATCAACCCTGCAATTAGCTAGAATTAGAAACCCATCCTGCACTGCAGAATCCACACACACACACACACAAAGTGCTCGGATGCTAAAACGATACTGGTGGAGAAACTCCTGATGCCAACCTCTCCCAGGGATGTTCCACATGCTCACTGTGGATCCCTGGCTCTGACAAGCTGCAGGAGCACTAGGGCTTACCTGTGACCTCCCAGGTGCTCAGCAAGGTTTGTATCCTGGAGTCAGATCTCAGGTTTTCACAACCAACTCTCCTAACCAGGCAGCTCCTTTCCCTGTAGCCTAAGGAGCTCCATGAGGAGCCAGCCACAGCAAGTCATTGCCCAAATTCCCCTCCTAGATTTGTTTTGGGTTTTTTTTAATGTGCCTTGCTGTACTGGAGCTTGTCTGTCTTTAATTTAAAGGAAATAACCTTCTGATGTGAGATTCCCTGGTGAGCGAAAATGGAATGAATTGCCCAGCCTCTGGCTATCTCCAGCCCTTCCTCTCCACCAGCACCCAAATACCAACGGGCTCCTAACCAAAGACCACAAACCCAGTGCTATTTTTGCATTGCTAATGCCCCTCAGAGCCAGTGCTCAGAATAACATCCAGAATGGAAAGGGACAAGCTGAGTCCAGACAAAAACCAATCCAGCTGTCACCTTGTTTTCAAGGAGATTGTACACTTGTGATTCCCTGGCAGTTCAGATGCATTTTGAAACCTCCCCACTGAATTGTCTCTCCAGCTCAAGCTAAACACTGGCATATGAGCAAAAAAAAAAAAAAAAACCCTCAGCCCAGTGCTTCTGAGATCTCAGTACTTAGGGATCTAGTAAAATGACAGCAACCTCAGCTGTAATTATTGCCCTGTAATCTGCATGTCATGAAGAACCACATCGCTCAGCCAAGGCTACAGCCGCTGCAGACAGCTATTTGCTCCTTGCATGGAACTGAAATGCTGGGAAAGATGGATGGCAACTGAGTGCCGTGGAGATTTTCAGCAACTTTCAGCCTTTTTCTACTGACAGACCCTTAACATTTTTTTTCCCATGAAGGCCTCACACAGCAAATAAAGGAGTGCATAGAAAAAGAAAAGGAAAAGAGGAGCCAAAGGATCCCACTTTCTTGAGCAAATCTGGAACACAGGAGAGAGCATGGGGAGATAACCTTGTTGTGAGATCAGTATCTATATAGAGGGGAGGTCCCTCACCCCACTGAGCCCAAACTGTCCTTCTCCCATCAGTGATGCTCAGCTCATCACTCTCTGACCTTCACTGATTGCTCCAGGCTGACAAACAGACCCCAAGGAATATCTGGAGCAGCAGCAAGCAAAGAGACAACTTCATCAGTCTGCAGGAAGAGCTGGAGCTTCTCTCACTGCCACTTCAACTGTTTCCCTGACCATCTTCCATATAAAGATTAGACAAATCAACATGGCTCTGGAGTCCCATCAGACAGGACACAAATGACAAAGGCTCCACAGCCTTTTGCTTCCCACCATCACAGGAGACTAACTACCAAGGGCAGGATGAAACACTCCTTCTCTGTGGTCACTGCACACAGCAGATGAACAAGTCCATTTCCCTGGCATTTCCCTCTGGATGAGCAACAAAGGCAGAAGCAAAAACCCCAAGAACAAGCACCAATCCCCCTGCACAAGAGCCCATGTGTTACACCCAGCCACTCACTGGAGAAATGTGATGCTATAGAAATACTTTGGCTCCAGCTGAACCCATGTGTGAATAGGACTTGTTAAGTAGAATCATTCATTGTGCCTTGACTTTCACCACAGGCCCTGAGATCCAAATCCATGTTCTTTCCAAATAACTGTAATTTTCAGCCTATCTCCTGTGATGATATACATAGCCAGCCTCAACCTCCCCTGGGGCACTTGAATAAATAGTTTCACTTGAGATATAATTCACAAAGGTTTCTGTTGTGTGGAGGATCTATTTCTGCTGCAGGAACTTGGACTAAAATTGGCATTACCTCTCCCCAAATCTTTCTCCATTGAGAACACTGTGCTTGGATGGAGAAGTCTACCTGGTGCCTTACCTTATGGATTGCAGAGGCTTGGAAATGTGGAGAGAAATGAGGTCAAAGCTGTCTTCCACTCTTGGAGGTCCTAGGAGAGGAGAAAAGTGATCTTCTCAGGCCCTGGCTGCATATTGATTATGCAGGTTTCACCCCAGCACCCAAAAAACATCACACTGCTGGGACACAGTGCAGAAACAGAAGCAGGAATAGGCATAGCTGAAAGTGATTTATAACTCCCCTAAACCCCAGCAAAACATGCCACACAGGGATCAAGGATTAACCACCAGAACCTCCAGACTAAGTGTAAAGATATCAGCTCCCCTCTGCTCACCTGAGGTTACCAGCTTGTCCCCTTTTCCCCTCTTCATAAGCTGTCCCCAACACATCTCCTGGTCCTTTTCAGCCAACAACTTTGCTCAAGTGCTTTTCTCAGGGGCTATCAGGAAAGCTTGCTAATTTAATGATGTGCCTGAAAAATCAGGACAGCTGTAAGCAATCCTGGTACTTCTGCACTCATCCTGTTCTCCAGATCAGCCTCTTACCCTCAGGCAAGCAACTCACACGCTGCTCTACATGGTATTACCTAGTGCTCACTCCTTGGTGGTGACAAAGGGTTAATATGGAAGCCAAGGAAGGGTTGAGCTGAGTAACAGTTGAATTTTCTGATGCGAAGAGGCTCATTAAAGATTATTCTGTTCCTTCAAAACTTCTCTTAGTGCTGGTTCTCCAGCACAACAGTGCACTGGGATGACCCAACCCCTCCACAGTCACTGACCCCTACAGCTGTGCTAGAGGGCAGATTAAGTCAAAGATCATTGTTCTGCCTCGAGAACCCACATCTGAAATGCCTGAAGAATTTTAGACAGAGACATTTGAACCTACAAGAAGTCCCAGTGCCATAATTGCATCTTAATTTGACCTGAACATAGACACAGGCTCCCCTGGGTGAGCACAGGCTGAGGATGAGCACAGGTGAGGCTCCCCTGGGCGAGCACAGTTCAGCAGGGTGCTGGCTCTCAGAGAGTGCCAGAGAGCCACTGCTTCTCCTTCAGTCACATCTTACTGGTAAAGAAAAAACAGGAAAACAATTCAACACTACTGTTGACTTCCAACAAAGTGAGAAAACAGGAAACCAAGCTGACAAGCAGCTATGGCCCAAACACTTCAAGCTGCGTGGAGATGGAGGATTGGGCAGGTAACCAATCTGGGTGTCAGTCACCCACCTCCAGCAAACACATCTACTCTGGCACCATTAGCACTTGTCCTTTTGAGGTCCTTCCCAGCTCCTCCATTTGCTCTGGTTAAGTTTTTTTTCCCCTTAATTGATGCTGCACAAGTTGCAGGAGAATCTGTTCTAATCAATTCTGGTGGCGTAGCTCCCTTCACAAGCACTCTGTTCCCAAAGCATTACTTTTATTACTGAACACCATGCCCACAAAGAGAGCTCCCCCTGAAGAGTTATTGCCAAACAGCCCATTCCCATCAGCCAGCTGCAGAGCCAAGGTTAAGGTGACCCCAGTGAGCAGCAGAGATTGATATGGCCAGGGAGTGGGGGAGGTATCACAAATAAAAGGGCTCAGGAAAAGCTGAGGAGAGAAGTGGTGGCACAAAGGCTGCCTGGGAAGAGGAAGGTTCTTCCCCAGCAGCTGACAGTGTGCTTATACACACACCTACAGCATCCTTAGCTGGTGGGAAGCAACACATTGCAGCTCTGCACTTTGCTTTGGACCATCCCAATGTACTGGTGCTTTTTAATTAAGGATTTTAGGTGTGGGTTGAAGCTGAGAGGGCTTTCCCTCCTCCCCTCAGCGTATCAAACAATACTGAAGCGGTTTGTGATTGAGAAGTTCACGCCCTTTCCTTTTCTTTTCTTGTGAGGGCATATCCAAAAAGCCTAATTATACAGAGGTGCCGGGATGAATCACTGATTTATTACTATTGTGACTATTTTAGGCACAGGCTTTGCTCTCAAAACTTGTTACTAAGCCCCAACCCAAACAAGTGCATGGCTGACTTCAGACTGAAGTTGGGAGGACTCAGCTCTGCTTCCAGCCTGCCTCTGCGTGCCACTGCAGATGAAGTCTGAGGCATTACAGAGGCTGAGGGCTCTGAGACCTCCTGCTTTGCCACAGCCATCACCTTGGCAGAGATGCCCCCACTGATGAACAATCCCCAAGAGGAATGTCTGAAAATCCATGAGGTTAGGGCTGGTTTTCACCCTTTTTCTTCTTGAGCTTTTTGGGAAGGGTTGAGGAGCTGCCATCTGCTCCATCATTTCCCTCATTCTCTTCCTGCTGTGCCCTCTTCACCTGGAAACACACCAAACCAAGACCTCTCCTTTATCCCAAGACTAATCCCTTGGCACTTCCAATACCACCCAGCCTGCTTCTCACTTCCACGATCTCTCCTATGACAATATGTCTCCAGAATAAACTAAAAGCATCCCTCCTTACCTAGTTTCACAGTTTCACTTTATCTCCCTACTAAAAAACAGCCATCCTTTTACAACCTGCCTGCAGTTTGCACTGGGACAAGATGCACAATCACAACAGCAAACAGCAGCCAAGCTTGGATAGTTTCCTCTAAATAATTTAAAGCACTGTTCTTGCAGGCAAAGAGGAGTCAGCCAGACTCCTCCATGGAGGGCAATAATGTACAAACTACATTTAACTCATCAGGTAACTTATTATCTACTTATTATCTACCAGTAATGCCTTGGTTCTTTAAACAACGTATACTTTGGGGGGATAAAAGTGGCCCATTTGCTGTCACAGCCCACCATGCCCCAAAAATGGAGATGAGCTGTTTTCTTTTATGGTCTGGATCAACTGGTACTGGGCTGGGAGCTGGAGGTTTGGGATCCATTCTGTGATTTCCCCACCCATGGAAGAAAGCACAAAGCCCTTCATTTACTCTGGGTTGTAAACAACCCTCGTCCCATCTCCACTGACAGGCTGCTGAATTGTTCTAGAGGAAGTCCCACACCAGCCCTCAGTGGTTTTACTAAGAAACTGGTAGGCAGAGGAGCTATTGCAAGATTTGGGAAATGTTAGAGCAGCTTGGGAGGGAGGTTCAAACCCTCTGCCCTGGGGTTTGGGTGCCTGGCCCAGCCCATGGGAAAGGGAACATCTGAGCCTCTTCCCAGTGGTTTCCACTGCACTAACAATAGGAAAACAATAAGTAAAGTTCCTATCTTTGAAAACCATTTAAAAAAAAAACCCCAAACCTCTGCAAACCATTTGCATTTTATCTTCTTAATGGTTCTAAAGCCTCCACTTGTATCCAAGGACACTGGCACCCAGCAAGGGGTGAAGAACCTTCGTTCTAAACCATGGGCCAGATGTTCCACTGAGACCTTCACACAGTTAACTACCAGTAAAAGCAATTCAGCAAACTAGACACTGATAAAGACTGTGCACACCCAGTCCAGCATCCTTTGCTAATGATTTGCTGCTGTTTGAGCTGTAAGGACACAGGCCCCTGTTCCCCTCCTCCTGGTGAAGGCAGTGCTGCCCAGCCAAGCTGGCTGGTGGTTGGGATTGTTTTGGTTTTACTATCTTGGAAATTAGATCTCAGAAACTTCAACACAAGCTCAGCCACTGGCCAGATGGTCAAAAACCCCCAGTGTTGCCTAAGAGGTCAGGGCTGTGTTCCAGTCTCCTCCCAGCATGTCCAAGGCAAACAAAGCTGTGTCACCCGCTCAGCAGGGTCCGTGCAGGCAGCGGGGAGAACAGGCAGTCCTGGGCTGTGAGCAGGTCACCAGCATCTTTCTCCATGAGCTCTGCTTGTTACAGACCTTTATTAGGCTCTAAGGGTTTGTGTTCATCAGCTGGACTCGGGATAAAAGCAGGGAGCAGAGCTGGAGCCTGCTCAGTCCCCATGCTCTAGGCAAAGGTTGCATGACTTGGTCACTCACCTTCCTTATTGTCCCTCCTGGGACAGGGCTGAGCGTGGGAACAGCCACCTAAGCCTTCGCTCTAAACACACACACCAGCTTCAGAGATGCTTAGAGGGAGAGAGGGATGGTGGGAAAAGCAAAGCTGCACTGGAGGAGACAAGGCAGGAACATCTCTGGCACACAACAGACACTTTCTTGGCCCGTGAAGGTGGTTTCATCTTGTTTGTGCTCAGCAGTGCAAAAGCTACTTGCCAAGTAGGATAGGAACCACCCGGCCTCCCGAGCCCAAAGCAGCTGACAGCTTGCCCAGGCCAAGGGGATGAGCCTGGAAGAGCAGCCAGGAGAGGTACATGAGAGGAGGATAATGAAACCATGAGCTGATGGGAGCTGCTGCCAGGGCTTGGTAGGTTGGACAGGGAAGCATCAGGGGATGTCTTGCCTGGGGCAGCTCACACCTTCCTCCCTCCCTGTCCTGCAGCAAAGGAGGCTGCAGAGCTCCTTCCCACTTTGCATGTTTCTAAACACTTCCTTCTCTACCTTATAATTGCATTTTTGTACCAAAAACCCCTCTGAGCAGACACTCTCTCTCAAAAGATTCATCTCCAGCACAAGTGAAGAGGCACTAATTGCCCTATCAAGGTCTCCAGGGCTTTTCTCTGTATTGTTAGCTAACAAAAATGTGTTCTTAACTCAAGCACTCAGCCCAAATATTTCATTTTTAATTACAAGCCAAGGCAGAGCAGGATAGAGCCCAGAGCAAGGGAGAGTGCTTCCCCACAGCACAGCACAGCAGAGGCTGGCCAGGGATTTCACACAATCCCCCAGCCCTGGGGGGTTCAGGCAGAGGTGATCCCCCTCCAAACACCCTGTGAGAGGTATTGCCTTCCCTGGGAAACAAACCCTGCAAGGGAACAAGGCTGTGCCCATGTTGGGGCCCATGAACACCAGTGGGTCCAGCAGCCAGGTCAGGAGCAGATGTTCAGCCCTGAGAGCAAAGGGGAAAGGGGGGATGAAACCCCGCGAGGGTCTCAGGCAGCCTCCTGAGCACAGCAGATATGTGCTCTGTCTGAGGCCCTCCCTTGACAAAAGTCCTTGTTGGATGCAGAAGCAGCCAAACCCATCTGCATCCCAGGGTCAGGGAAACAGCACAGACCTCAGACGTGAACTCACGTTCCAGAAGAGCAGCAAATCAACTGGTTCTTCCCTGGCAGACTCCCAGCTGCAGCTTGCCTCCATTTCCAGCCCTGTTCTACCACATCCACAGGCTCCCTTGATTCCTTGGGGCTTTTTCACCCTCCTCACCAGGGACACAAACTGGAATCACCTGTTTTCAGCACCTCTGTGTGCAGAGCAAACCTCATTTCCCTATTGTACTGTGGTCTTCCCATCCCCCATCACATCCCTGTGCCCCCAAACCACAGCTACCATCAGCATAAAGCACCTCCAGTGTGTAAAGAGGGAGAAGTCAGACCTGGTGCTCTGAGCCCTGACCAGACCAGCTGGAATGGGACTGGGATGGAGACCAAGACTGGGACTGAAGCCATGGGATGTGCTTCTGGCGTGTCTGAGCTGTGATGTGCTCAGACACATCATGGCAGTGAAGCAGCAAATGCAGAACTTGGCTCCTCCAATTCCTATTTTTATTGTCTTTATAACCTTCTGTAGCTGCCTTGGTGTTTAATCCTTGTCATTAATGAGAGAGTGAGACAGGGTGAGTTCTCATCTCTTCCTCCCTCTTACAAACATTCTAATCTGCAGGGTGGGAGCAGGTCAGTTCTGCAGCATTTCAAGTAGAGTAAAAGAGATAAAAAGCAGCAGACAGAGGCATTTACCTTTTGGCAAGTCAGATGATGTTAAAATCAATACTGTGTGAAAGAATTCAAATGACATCCTTACCTCTCCCAGTGTTTTTTAAGTTGTGTGTCTGGCAAAACAAGAGGCAGATCTTTGGCTTATTAAGAAATGACTTTGAGAATGACCTGGCCAGTTGCTATCTGAAACACAAAGGAAGCCTCTCTTAACAGGAGCTGTCAGCACACATTTATTTAAGGCTTTAATGATACATTTGGGGACATCATCCAGCTACACCTGGATATTTCTCCCTTGCAGTTGTCTGGAAGAGGAAGCTCTTTGTTTGGAGTTGGGTTTTTTCTGGTCATCTTAGAAGAGTAACTGAGGCCAACTAGCTCATGGCAATCCCAAAGGACGAGTTGGTTCTGCTGTGGCTGTCAGTGTCCTGTCAAAACAGGTTTTGCATGTGAGTTTGAGGAGCACATCCAGCCTTTGCAGGGTGCTGAGACACAAGGTGGGAGCAGTGCTCACCTTCCAGCCCAGGGACAGCCTCATCCACAGCAACCAGCCAAGAAACCAGGATATGATGAGCTGAGGGCAGACAGGCTGAGAGAGCTGAGTGTGTTCAGCCTGGAGTGGAGAAGGCTGCACGGAGACCTTAGAGCAGCCTCCAGTCCCTAAAGGGACTGACAAGAAATACAGACAGAGGCTTTTTTGCAAGGGCCTGGAGTGACAAGGAGTGATGGCTCCAAACTGAAAGAGGGGAGATTTAGATGAGGTATGAGGAAGAAGCTGTTCCCTGTGAGGATGGTGGGGCCCTGGCACAGGCTGCCCAGAGCTGCTGGGGCTGCCCCATCCCTGGGAGTGTTCCAGGCCAGGCTGGATGGGGCTTGGAGGAAGCTGGGCTAGTGGGAGGTGTCCCTGCCTTTAAGCTTTTAAGGTCCCTTCCCACCCAAACCAATCTATGATGCTGTTCTATGAGCATGGTGAGGTGCTGAGGGATGTGTGTGGGATGAGGATGAGCTGCTGCAGCAGCATCTCCCCCTGCTCCACAGGGGATTCCAGGCCACAGCTGAGTGGTCAAGTGATACTGGGCTGGTGGCCACACTGGCAAAGCCCAGGTAGCCCTGGCATCACACGAGCATGGCTGAGACTTTCTAAATGACAATGAGAGCAGCATTGCTGCATTCCAGCATGTGAGGGGCTGGCAGTCACTAATGCCCTGGGCAGGACTGTAGTGCTTGGATTCATTGCAGATTAATGGGACTGATTTATTAGGTTTTGTTTCTCATTAATTAGTCCCATTCCAAGTGGAACGACTTTCCTGTGGAGCATTCAATCACACTCAGCCACGGGCCCAGCTGCTTTGGTTCCTGATGCATTGCCTCAGAATGAGCATGGCCAAGCAGGAAAGATTGCAGAATGGTTTCTAGGAGAGATTAGCAACAGGGAAACAGCTCAGGGAGGATTAAGAGCAAGGCAAGTATTAGCCAGTTTTTTTTTTTTTTTTCCTGAGGAGGTGTTTGTCAAAAGCAGCTCTTTTAAGTTTGAAGTGACTCAAGGAGTGCCCTTCAGAGGGCTGACAGCCACAGCACAGCCTTTGTCCTGGTGATTCATTGGGGTTTGTTGAATTCCACAGTTTGTTGGCTAGGGCTGATTAATAAAGTTTCTTTAAAGAGAGAAGAATCCTGTTGTTAGTCCCAGGCCATTGCTTATGATCAAGGTTGTGATGATGCTGGCTGGGGAAGCTACAGAGCTGCCAGGCCCATGCAAAGGGTGAGAGCCACAGTGTCCCTGTGCAGAACACTCTGCTGCAGCACAACATCCCTTTGCTCTCTCCTAAGAAACACGGGCCAGAGAGCTGGTGATCATCTTTATCCACACCCCACTTAAGGCTGCTTCTCTCCTTTGGTGTTAGGAAGATCAGGTCTAAGGCTGGTGGGAGCCCTTTCCCATCCTGCAGACCCTAACCCAGTTCCTCTGAGCTGGGCTCTTGCCCTCCCAGCACCCCCCAGGCCTTTCTGATACAGGAAAGACTCTACACTTTTCCCTTTGGATACCTCATGTCTGGTTTAGACCATAAAGGAATCTGAGCATCATCACACCAACAATTTCATCCCCAAAGAGCACAGAGGTGTGGGGAGCACAGCATTTGCTCCCACTGGTCCTCTCTGGCCCATAGAAGCCCTGGCTGCAGTTTCTGCTTAAGATTTCTCCAACATACTGTGGAAAACACATAGAACTTGGTATTATAGGAGGGAAAAAAAAAAAGCTTAGAGCAAGGCCTGTCCCCTCCCCATCCCTGAAACCCAAACTCTTCAGACATCAAAAGGTACAGCAGGTTTGACACTGCATTTCTAAATGAGAACATGAAGTGGGTGGATGTGCTCCAGGTCACCCTAGCCCAGCCCAGGGCACCATCTCCTCTGCCAAAGGAGCATCCCAGGCTGTGGGACAGATGCTGGACCACCATCTCCACAGATGCCTGTTTGCACAGCCCCAAACCTCTGATCCCAGCACACTTCCCAGAGCCTCCCTTTGCAGCGCTGCATGCAAAACTGAACCCTGCTCCAGGCTGCTGAGCACATACCCGGCTTCTCCCCTCTTTCAGCAGCTGATTTGTTGTTGTCCCTTCAGCAGAGTGCCGGAGCCAGGCTCCTCTAGTCCAGGCTTCTCTAGTCACGCTCCTTTTGTTTGCAGCCAGTGTTTTCTGTATTTCCCTCCCTTGGCCTAATGCTCCTCAACCTGATCCTTGCCGGGCTCCTCATGCTGTTCCCAGCACGACTCTCCTTCCACGATGAGCTCAGTGAGTCCCAGCCCAGCACATCCCCAAGGCCAAACCTCTCCGAGCAAACTGCAGGGAGGAGTTTCCTCCGCTGGTTTGGTTTTTTTTTTTCTTTTCTATTTTGTTTTTTTTTTTTTTTTAAAGCAATTAGGAGCCTCAGAGCAGAGCCTGAACCTTGTGCTCAGGAGCACCGCAGAGGGCTGCCAGCCAAGCTCCGGGGCCACAACCCCAGCGAGGCTCAGCTCGCAGACACCCAGAGGCTCAGACACACCTCAGCCCCCCCCCCCCCCCNGGGACCGCCCGGCCGTGCTGCTGCTGCTCGGCGCTTTGCTGGCTGCAGATCTCTATTTCCACCTCTGGCCGCGGGCGCGCCGGGAGCTGGCAGCGGGCAGTGCGGGATGTCCGTGCCGCCGCCGCCGCCCCCCCGCGCCCGCCGCTCCGCTCCCGCCCCGCTCCCGCAACGCCTCCGCGCTCCGCCGCCTCTTCGCACACCCGCTGTACCGGCCCCCGCCAGCGCCGGGCCCCGCCGAGACGCTGCTGCCCGCCCGCGAAGCTCTGCGCTATTACCGGCGGAAAGCGGCTCGTTGGAACAGGTGCGTCCCCACCGGGCACCCCCTGCGCGAACGGCTCCCGGGCACCCCGACACGGGCACCCCAACA
>WBNH01001282.1:86246-130377 GCA_013401255.1 Urocolius indicus
GATCCCGGGCATCCCAACACGGGCACCCCAACACGGGCACCCCCTGCGTGCTCAGCTCCCGAGCACCCCAACACAGGAACCCCCTGCATGCCCAGCTCCCGGGCACCCCAACACGGGCACCCCCTTCATGCCCAGCTCCCAGGCACCCCAACACAGGAACCCCCTTCATGCCCAGCTCCCAGGCACCCCAGCCTGGGCACCCTCTGTGTGCCCAGCTCCTGGGCACTCTAACACGGGCACCCCAACCCAGGCACCCCTGCACAGCCAGCTGCCGGACACCCCAACACAGGCACCCCAACCTGGGCACCTCGTCCCCGGGTACTCCCTCAGCACCCCAACCTGGGCACTCCCTTTGCGAGTATCTCCTGGGCACCTCCTGCATGGGATCACTCTACCATCTAGCATCTCCTGGGCCACTCTCTCCCCTGGCACCCCATTCCTGGGCACTCCCCACATGGGCACCCTCTTCTCAGGCATCTCCTGAACATCCCATCACCAGACACTCCCTGCATGGATATCTCCTGGGTACCCCCTCACTGGGCAACCCCTGCATGGGCATCTCCTGGGTACCCCATTCCTGGGCACCCCCTGCACGGGTATTTCTTGGGCACCTCTTCCATGGGCGCCTTCCAGGCAGCTCCTGCATGAGCATCCCAAGTGCAGGTACCCCCGGGCACCCTCTCCCCAAGCACTCTCTACAGGAGCATCTCCTGAACACCTCTTTCCCAGGCACTCCCTGCATGGACCCTGTCTCCAGGCTCTCTTCCAGGGTACCCTCTGCTCAGGTACCCCATGGGCACTCCCTTTCTGGGCAGCTCTCCTGGGCCCCCCCTGCTGAAATACCCCCTTCCTGAGCCCCAGAACCCAACTGCTGGGGCTTCACACCTGGGGGCCCTGAAACCCCCATTTAACCCCTCTTGCCGAAGGGCTGCATCCAAGTTGGGAACAGCCAGTGTTCCCCAGTGTCCCCCCTGCTCTCTGTGCCCCAGCTTCTTCCCTCACACACACCCCGTGGTGCCCCCAAGCTCATGGCATCACCTCACTGCCCCCTTCATGGGACCTGGATGGTGCTCACCTGCAAAGGGACAGCAGCATCTCCTGGGCACCACCTCACAGGGTCCTGTCCTGGCACTTCCTCACTGCCCAGTTGGGTTTCCAGTGTCAGAGCCAGCCCCTGCTGAGCTGTACCAGCAGCATTTCCAAGCTTTCACTTTCTTCACTTCAATGTGGATTCCTCTTATGTCGGGGGGACTCAGCCAGCTCCTGTTCCAGGTGGGATTCATGGCAGGAGATGCAGGGAAGCAACAATGGAAGGAATTAAAGGGTGACCTGAGCAGCTCCCAGGGGCTGGAGCTGCCAGTGTGCTTGGCAGAGGTCACCCCTGTGAGGCTCTCCCCTTGCCTGAGCAGGTCTGGAACAGGTCAAACCCCTCTTCACTTCACTTGAGGTCCGTGGGTGGTGGGTTTGGGTGTCCCTGGGCACATGCCATGGCCCAGCCTCAGGTGCAGCTGCTCAGAGCTGTGCAATGCCTCCTGGAGACATCAGCATCATGGAGATTTCCCAAGCCAAAGCCCGATGGGGTTTGGGCAAGTTGACCCAAGGCAGCTCTCAGCACCTACTGGATGGTTCCTTAAGCACCCCCAGCAGTACTGGGCACCTCACAGCACTGCAGGCATTTCACCCTCACCAACCTTGCCCATGGCACAACCCTGGCTGTTGGTTATGAAGCCTGCATTCCCCAGCTTCCCTTCCCACTTGGTTCAAACCTGTGACAAAGCCGTGGCTGCACGTTGCTTTTCGTGCCGAGGTCTCCCTGCCAAGAGAAAAGCCATGGTATTGTTTCCTTGGATGGATGACTTTGCTTTGCACCTCTGGAAAGGAGAAAGGAGGCAGGGTATTGATTACTCCCCAGTCACTTTGAAACAAGGCACATGATGCTCATCAGTGGGTGCAGCCTTCAGAGAGCAGGCAGGGGCTGAGGTGGCACACAACCTCTCCTGCTGCTGGCACTGCACGGGGAGTGTGCAACAAGATGGCACTTGCCAGATGTGTTTCGTAACCCTGTTGATTTGCTGTGGGCACAGAGGAATTTCTACCTCCCCAGAGCACTGCAGAGCCTGTGGCAGCCCCAGCAGGGTCAGTGACAGAGCTGTCTCCATAACTGCTGAGAGCAGGGTCCTCTCTGGGACTTGGGGACCCTCCGCTTTGCCTCCCAGTCCATAGGTTTAGTGAAGCTGTTGAGGACTGGAGATGGTGCTGCAGGAACAATGTCCACAGCAGCCCTCAGTGAGGGCAGAGGAGGCTCAGAGCTGGGTGCCCATGGGCCACCCTCCCCTCAGCTCTACTGGACGATGCTTCTGTGTCACACACATGTCTGGCTGTTGGCAAAGCAGCTTTCCAGGCAGCAGGATGCACCTCTGGAGTGAAACAAGCTGTGGCTTGTCCCTGTCCTACAGCACAGAGTGCCAGTCTACAGCCAGATGGGCATCAGCTGGACCAGGAGTCTGCCAGCTTATGAAGTGGCCCCAGGGTTCATCCCATTTTGGATGCCCACAGCCAGAGCAGCGTGTCCCACTTCCCCAGCACTCACTGCATGCTGGTGACTGCTCTGCTTTTCCCTGGCACTTCAATTAGGAGCAGGAGCTTGATTGCAGGATGCAGAACCAGCTGGAGAGACTGGCAGGGATGGAGGAAGGAAAGCATAGAACAAGCCATCCACACCTCTTCAAAACAGAAAAAAAACCCCACCAACTTCCAAAACCTCCAGAGCTTATTTTTATCCATGAAGGAACAGCTGCTAAACTCCCAACTCTGTAACCAGCTCAGTGCTGGGGGGGAGGCACAGGACAGGCAGACACTGGGAGCCTGAGCCCAGCATCCCCCCAGGCCGTGCCCCAGCCCAGTGGGCAGCTGGCCCAGCACAGAGCTGGGGCAACCCTGGGGCTATTGATGGCAAGGTAGGAATCAGGTTTGTTCATTCCATGATGTCTTTTGCAGAGAGCTGTTCGTGCAGGGAAATATTTCAGGAATCCTGAAGGAAACAGGGAGGTAGAGGGAGCTGGATTTGGGGTGTAAAGGTTGGAAAGGGGTTGCTGGCCCCTTGGCCAGGGCAGGAGCCCCAGGGTGCTGGGCTGGGAAGGAGCTGCTGGGCAGGAACTGCCTCCCCTTGCATAACCACTGCATTTTTAATCTATTGCTCACTGCCACCCTGGGAGGGGAACAGCCTGTGTGTATGGGAGGCAGGAAAGCAAAGAGGGTAAAAGATTTGAGCTGCTTCTCTGGAGGAGAATTCTGTGTCGTTCTAAATCACATTGGGGTCTTGATTGTCCCTGGCTGTGGGAGGTTGTGCCTCAAAGACTTGCCTACGTGTGACCTGGTGCACAGCAGCATCCTGGGGCCACATCCCAGGGCACAGCCTGCCAGCCAAACCTGCCACTGAGTCTTAGCATCCCTCCTATGTCCCATCCTCCCATGTGCAGGTGTCCTGAGCCAAGAGCCAGAGCACCAGAGGACGGCTCTGCCAGCCTGACCGTGCTCTCCTGGACTTTGCCCCGTGGCTGACCCAGTCAGTCCAGCTGAAAGGCAAACAAACAAATGGGGACAGGGAACAGGCTGCTCTGACCTGTAGATACAACACAAACCCGTTTCCTAGATTCCTCCTCTCCCAGGGAGCTTCTGAACCCTGTCTCTCACTGCCTGGAAGGTTCAGCCCTCGCTCCGTGGTTAGACTGGGACTAACCACACTGTTTAACCTGCTGGGATGGAGAAGGATGGGGGAAGAAAGAAAACCAAAGGAAACCCAAAGCTCTCTTACTGGTCTAGACAGGGAAGCAAATAAACCCCAGCAACATCCTTGAGGCCTTTCCAACCGCCAGCAAGGAGCTCCTTGGCTGGTCATTCCTCAGTGCACAGTCAGCACCCGCTGGCTGCAGCCACAGCCACCATTCGAGCTGCCATCTCATCCCATCCCATCCCTTCCCATCTCATCCCATCCCATCCCATCCCATCCCAGGGACAGCCTGCACACCATCCCTCTCCTCCCTGCTTTCAGGTTTGTTTGTGTTGGGCACAAATAGGAAAACAATGAGGAGAAAGTAAAGGCAGGCAGGGTAAAGCCTCTTCTCACCCTTTGTGCTTCCCAGAGAGTGTTTGGCCATGGGTCTGGTTTGGGACTTGGGGGCACGTGGGCATCTCCCTCTCTGCAGCTGCTCCAGCCCAGCTGTGGTTGATGCCCCACTCCTTATCAGCCCCTGGTTTCTTTCATGGATGTGTCTTGGCACTTCCAGCACAAACTGAGCTCGTTTTCCCTTGATGAGGAGCAACAGCTCCTGGCCGTGCTGAGAATTCCCCGGCCAGTGCCAGGACTGACCTTCCCCTTGCTAATCAGCAAAGCCTGGGGCCCAGCCCTGCAGCTCTGAAGGTCAAGGAAAATGCTGATCGAGTGGGGAGATGGTTTTGGGGTTGTGACTGAACTTGGGAGACCCTTTTGTCTTCATCTGCCAAGAAAGGGCTGGGTTCAGCCTTCATCTACAAGACGATGACCTGGTCTTATCTTGGCTCAGCCCCAGGGCTGGGAATTTGGTCACAGATGCAATTTGAGGCTCTTTTAGTGATTTTTTTTTTTTTTCCCCTGCCTGGTACCTCTGGCTTCAGGAAAACACTCTGTGAGAGACACAATGGCTCTAAAGACAGTCCTCTGGGGAGGCTCGCTCAGACAAGACCCTCTTGTCCTCTGGGGCTCTCCAACACCTCACTGAGCAGTCAAGACCTAAATTATCTGCTACTGTCATATCGTGTCCCCTCCCCAAGTCTGGCCTGGAGCCTGCAGTCCCCTGGGGAAGCACTTCCCCCATCACACAGGCCAGCTCTTGTGTTGCTGGAGATGTGATTTAGCTCCAGCCATACCTTGACTCCCCTCCTGGTCCTGGTGGGGTGGGGAGAAGACAACAGAGTCCCTCATGTTCCTGCTTGATGCTTTCCCAGGGCTGTAAGGCAAGAAGGCAGCAGAGTCTGGGACACCTCTGACCACCTCAGTCATCACTCCCTGCCTCAGTTTCCCCTTGGGTAGCATCCAGTGTCGTTCTTGCACCCTGTGCCCCTCAGCATCTCTCAGAGCAGTAAGGACTCCCCATCCCATGGCTCATGCTCACTCTCTCTTTTCCAGGAGGCACAAGCTGTACAGGGAGGAGCTCAACCTCACCTCCCCTGCAGCCCCGCTGCTGCTGCAGCCAGAGGCCAGTTGGCTGCAGTTCCACCTGGGCATCAGCCGGGATGGGCTCTACCCTCGCTCCAGCCCCACTGTCAGCAGGCTCCTGCAGGACATGAGGGACCTCACCACTATCAGTGCTGGTAAGTCCCCTCCTGCCATGGAGCTGGGTGCCATGGAGGAGGCTGCAAGGCCAGTGACAGCTTCCCAGCAGGTTTTGTGCCGTGCAGTTGTTGTGTTCTTACCTTGAGATGGGAGGAAGGACCTGGGCTGGAGCCCTTCCTGCAGCATCTTTTGGTGCCAGCCATGGTGGGGACCCATTGCACAACAGTTTAGTCCCAAGGGGACTGGACCCCTCCCCTTGCTGCAGGCAGCAGGGCAGGATGGGCAGGAACAGGCAGGCAGTGCCCCCTGCGTGCCCAGAACTGAGATGGGAGGTTGGATCTCACTGCTCCTCTTGCCCTTGCAGACTACAGCCAGGATGAGAAAGCGCTGCTGGGAGCCTGTGACTGCAGCCAGAGTGAGTGTGACATCCCCATTCTGCCCTCACACCCCAGCTGACCCCAACCTCCACCTCTTCCATCCCAACCTTGGCAAGGGAAATGGAAAGCCAGGCAATGCCAGGCCTGGCTTCTCCATCCAATTAGACCCCCCCTCACCACAGCAGAGGGTGGGATGTGGGGGCCAGGACACCACTGGTTTCTACCAGGGAAAGGAAAAAGTCCTCAAGAGGATATAACAAATAGCTGCTGGGAAGGAGTGCTGGAGGGAAATTGCCTCTGTGGCACAGGGGAGAGGGATGGAAAACAAGCAGAGCAGCAGAGGGGAGGAGGAGGCAGCTGGAGGAGCCGAACCCTGCCCTTCCAGGCAGCTAACGGCTCCTTTTCCTCCCCAAGTCGTGAAGCCCAGCGGTGTGCACCTGAAGCTGGTTCTCAGGTTCCAGGATTTTGGGAAAGCCATGTTCAAGCCCATGAGGTAAGGCACTGCTAGGGACTGCCCATCTCCCAGCTGCCTGCCCAGGTGAGCAAGAGGCCAGTGGCATCCTGGCTGGGATCAGCAGTGGGGTGGCAGCAGGAGCAGGGCAGGGATTGTCCCCTGTGCTGGGACCCTCACACACTGCCACAGGGACCTGAGGGGCACAGAGCTGAGCAGCAGAGCTGGGGAAGGGGCTGGAGCACAAGGGTGCTGGAGGTGTTCAGCCTGGAGAAGAGGAGCCTGAGGGGAGACAGCAGCACTCTCTGACACTCCCTGACAGGAGGCTGCAGGGAGCTGGGGGTTGGTCTCTGCTACCAACTAACAAGTGATAAGACATGAGGAAATGGCCTCAAGTTGCCCCAGGGGAGGTTGAGGCTGGAGCTGAGGCAGAAGTGTTTCCCTGAGAGGGGTGTCAGCCCCTGTGCCAGGCTGCCCAGGGAGCTGGGGGAGTGCCCAGCCCTGGAGGGATCCCAAAGCCGTGGGGCTGAGGTGCTGAGGGCTGTGGGTCAGTGCTGGGATGGGCAGGGTGAGGGCAGGGCTGGGACTGCAGGAGTTTAAAGGGCTTTTCCCACCATGATTCTGTGATGTGATTATTCCCCTTCCCCACCTGTCCTTGTGTTTTAACTTGTTTCTCCTTGGATTCCCCAGAGTATTTCCAAGAAACAGCCATCAGACCCAGTCACCTCACACAGAAGTTTTAAGCCACTTCTGCACTTACCTGTAGCCCCTTGGGACTCTTCACACGGGCTCCCAGTTGCTTTCCTTCCCGTGCACAGGCAGGGCAGCTGGCAGCACGCTCACTGGGATGCTTTGCTCATCCCAGCTCCTCTCCTGTGGCTTCCCATCGTGCAGTCCAGCAGGTCCAGAGGTGTCAGTGAGCCAGGAGGGCTCAGCAGTGCTTGGAAGCTTTGCTGTGAGACACAGCTGCTCTGCAGGCTGAGCATGCAAATTCACCTCCTGACATACTGGGGCACAGTGTGACAGCCACTGAATGAACTGAGCTGCTGTTCCTACCCCAGGGGTCTGAGATGAGCAAACCTGAGCTCTTCTCTGCCTCCCGCACAGACTTGAGAAGTGCAGCATGGCCTCTAGCATCCCGTGGGGCTGTACCCACCAAAAACACTGTCCTAAGTGTATCTAAACTCTGGCACAAATGGTTTAAAGCCTCCTGGCTGCCTGGTGCCATGTCTCAGGGCTGGCTGTGCAGCTGCTGCTCCCTGGCATAGCGAGCGATGCCCCTGAGCCCCAAACACTGCAGCTCTGCCCAGGGGAGCCCTGGCACCAGCGTGGCCACCAGCACACTGACTGTCCCTGTGCCATGGCTTAGTGCCCAGGCTGCCTGCCAGCTGCCCAGGTTGCCCTGACCCTTTCCCTCTCCCCAGGCAGAAACGTGAGGAGGAGACTCCTGAGGACTTTTTCTACTTCGTGGACTTGCAGCGGCACAACGCCGAGATCGCCGCCTTCCACCTGGACAGGTAGGGAGCTGCCCCAGGGCTTGCCCTTGCCAGCACACCCTTCCCCTGCCCCTCTCACAGCTTAGGCACCAGAAAAGCCATGCTGAGCCCTGCAGAGCTGCTCAGCCTCAGCTAAGCCATTGCTTTCCAGCTCCCTCCTGGGCACTGATGCCTTGTGTGGGGATGGGATGGCTCTGGCTCTGCCCTGAAGCTCAAGGAGCAGCTTTGGCTTGGTCACTGCACAAGGACAGGGTGGCAGGTGAAGTCCAGGGTATAAGTGGGTCAGGTATTTGCCTTCCCTGCATCAAAGTGCAAGGAGGAGCTCTGGGCACAGCCTGGATCCCCTCTGAGGGAAGGAGGCACAGTCAGCAACCAAGGTGTGTTACAGAGCAAGTGAAGCTGGCAGCTCTCCCCAGCATGCTGTGTGTTTCATATAACAGCAGCCTCCTTCCCCTCCATGGGACAAGTATTGAACATCAAGGGAAAGTGATCCCTGATGACAGTGGCGGATGGGAGGCTGCAGTTCCCTGCCCAGCTCCTCTGATAGGCCTGACTCTACTGTAAGTGCTGCAACTCAAACCCCCAGGCAAGGGAATGGAGAGAGGAGAGCTGAATTCCCCTTCCAGCCCTGCCCCAACACATCAGCTTGCCTCTGCACCCCAGCTCCACCACCAGAAAAAAAGAAGGCTGGATTGCTTTTCTGAAGTGCTTTGTGGTTTTTAGAGCTGAAAGGTGCAAGATGAAAGCAAAGGCTGTTTTGTTGTCTTTAACCATTGCTCAATAAGTAACAGGCTAAATCCTGCTTCGGACCCGAGTCTCAGAAGCAGAGAAACAGCTTTACCCAAGGAGCAAAGCACAGCATTGGCCTGTTCACCCCCTGTTACTGACTCAGCAGTCAACAGTGGCTTTCCACTCTGCCAGGAATGCCTTTCTGCCCCAGGCCCTGATCCTTGTGAGGCTCTTTTTGAGATGAATCAGCAGGGCCTGACTGCCTCTGTGGGGGAGGGAATCCCACTCACCTCCCCTCTGCCTCTGATGTACCAGGTCCAACACATCTTCGCTCCACGTCAAACCCAACATCACAGAAGGGCCTGAAAGGGCTGTTTTGGCTCTTGCAGGACCCAGCTTGTGTGTGAGGGGGTGGGAGAAAGCAGTTAGAGACATGAGTTCTGGAGAACAGCCAGACTGGTTCAGACAGTAGCTATTAAACACCAAAACCTGAACTCAAGACGCATTTTGGTCCGGAGGGGAAGAGCATCCTGGCTGTTTGCTAGAAAGAAGCTAGGAGGTTAAAAAAAACACCCCACAAACCCCAAAGCTGTGGGTGCAGCCGTGGAAAGGTTCCTGGTTGAGCAAAGGAAGCAGCCCTTGTGTGCCCCTGTCAGCCTCTGTGTGCCCGTCAGCCTCTGCGTGCCCCTGTCAGCCCCTGTGTGCCCCTGTCAGCCTCTGCGTGCCCCTGTCAGCCCCTGTGTGCCCCTGTCAGCCCCTGTGTGCCCCTGTCAGCCCTTGTGTGCCCCTGTCAGCCTCTGTGTGCCCCCTGGGCAGGATCCTGGATTTCCGGAGGGTGCCACCCACGGTTGGGAGATGGATCAACGTCACCAGGGAAATTCTGGAGGTCACCAGCAATGAGATCCTGCAGAGTGTCTTCTTTGTCTCCCCAGGTAGGGGAGCAGCTGCCTGCCTGCAGGGGGAGAGGGGAAGGTCTGCATGCAGCAAGGGGCTGGAGGGAGTTGGGCTCTTGAGGCAGAAATGAAACCCTCATGTGAAACGTGCACAAAGACCTGGCTGCAGTAGAGGTGGCCCTGGGGTCATCCTGCCCTCTTCTCCCAACCTTCCCCGCAGCATGGGACCAGGTCTGTCCATTGAGCAAAACACAGGTATTGTCCATCATTTCCCTCAATGCTGGGGGTGGGAAGGGCCCTGCAATGCTGCTCCAGCCCCCGCCCCTGCTCAAGCAGCTTCCCCTGGCTCAGGGGGCGCAGGAACGTGTCCAGGTGAGTTTGGAAACCTCCTGAGAAGGAGCCTCCACACCCTCCCTGGGCAGCCTGGGACAGAGCTCCCTCACCTCAACACCAAAGGACTTTCTCCTTTCACACACACACATGTTCCATCCCCTCAGCATCCTGGTAGCCCTGCACTGGCCTCTCTCCAGCAGTTCCCTGTGTCTCTGGGGCTGGGGGGAGTTCCCCATCCACACACATTTGCCACAGCACATGCAGTTACTGACAGGTGATGGGGAAGGGCTCAGCCTAGACTACCCTGCAGCCTCTCACAGACTGTAGCTCCTTTCTCCTCTCTCTCCTCCCAGCCAGCAACGTGTGCTTCTTTGCCAAGTGCCCCTACATGTGCAAGACAGAGTATGCAGTGTGTGGGAACCCTCACCTCCTGGAAGGGTCCCTTTCTGCCTTCCTGCCATCCCTCAACCTGGCACCACGACTCTCCATCCCCAACCCCTGGATCCGCTCCTACTCGTTTGATGGAAAAGAGGAGTAAGTGGGTAAATGCTGCTGCTTCCCATCTCTGCACTGCAGGGAGCAGGTGGGATGGGGAAGGAGCAGAGCACAGACAGACAGAAATTGCACCTCCAGGCAGAGCAAGGCCATGGGACAGAGATGGCCCATAATTATCTATTAACTCTAAATGCCTGGCCATTGACTGGGTTTGATTTCCAGTCTCTTGCATGCAGGAGGGAGGTTTAAGTCCTTCTCTCCATCTCTGCATGAGAGACTGGACTCAGGGTGCTGAGTGTGTCCCCCCTCTTCTCCTCCATCTCTGGCAGGTGGGAAGTGAATCCACTCTACTGCAACACAGTGAGGGAGATCTACCCCTACAGCAACGGCAACCGGCTGCTTAACATCATTGACATGGCCATATTTGACTTCCTAATAGGTATGATGAAGGGGGAAATCACATTCCTTCCTTCCATGTGGGCCTTCAGCCTCAGTCTGTCTGCCACAGTGTTCCTCAAAGCCATCCCTCCTGCTCCACAGACAGTGTGGGGAGATTCCTGTCTCCCCACAGCCAGCCAGAACGACCCCTCCTGATGTTGCTGGCAAGGGGGGATCCCCCCACTACACACACCCCACTCCTCACCCAGGGGGAGGTCCAGCAAGATGAAAACAGCAGCTCTGAGCATCTCAGACACTTCCAGCAAGGCAACAAGTATTCCCTGCAGCTCTGAGAAGGAAACGTAGCATAGTGTAGACACTGCCAGGGTCACGTGCAAGGGAAACTCTGTTCCTCTGTCTGCCCTTCACCAGGGAACATGGACCGTCACCACTACGAAATGTTCACCAAGTTTGGGGACGATGGCTTCCTCTTGCACCTGGACAATGCCAGAGGGTGAGGCTGGAGGGCACAGGGGAGGGGGCAAGGGGTGGGCAGGGACTGAGGCTCTGCTCTCTCTGTCCTTCCCCTGCAGGTTCGGGCGCCACTCGCACGATGAACTCTCCATCCTGGCCCCGCTGTCCCAGTGCTGCACGTAAGTCACCCCTGGAACAGGGATTCAGCTGCTCTTAGCACTTCTAAATCTTTGATCCCTGGTGCCCTGCAGCCTGCCACAGCCTCATACAACTTCTCTTTCCTGGATGCTTTCCCACTGAAGCTCAAAGACCCTTCCAGAAGGGCTGAGTAACATTTCCCAGCCCCTGCACGTGAGGTGCCATCAACACAAGGCTCAGAAATCCCCAGCTAAAGGCCTGGTAGAGCTCAGTTATCAGGTTTCTTCTTCCCATGGCATGAAGGAGAATCTCATACATTTCACTATTTGAATCCTGTCTTCCCCCTCTGGTAAATTCACAGAAGTCATCAGCTGGAAGTTTCAATTTGAAGGACAGAAGGAGCTGCTGTGCCCTGGGGTTTCTCTTCAGGAGCCTCCTAAGCCATTTCCTCCCTGTGCCTGCTCCAGCTCAGCCTCAAGGTGTTAACTGCCCTCTCTCCTCATCCTCTCACGTTCCTGGATCTAATTTTAAGAACTGTTATTTGCAGCCAGTGAGCCTTTTCCTTTCTAATTGCAGGCTCACAGTGAGTCCTTCTCTTGAACTCCTACGTTGTGCAGTTCAAACCTGCCTCTTAATTTGACCTGCATACAGTAACATCCACGGGTCGGATCCTCTCCCCCTCTTCTTCCAGATCCACCTCCCAGAAGCTCTTCTTAATTTCATTCTCCTTGTAAGAGGCAGTGAGAAGGAAACCTGCAAGTCACACCTTGCAGTAAGCCAGCTAGGGCTGAGAACAGCTCAAAAGCCACTCATGCTCCCGAGGGAGATGCACAAACCTCCATTTCCCACAGCAGCAAATCCCTTCTGAGTGGGGCAGCATCCAAAAAGTGCTGGGAAAGGAAGGGAATAAGTTTATCTGAGCAAGCACAGAAGCCACAGATTTCAGCCTGTCCAGAGCAACTCTCTGGACTCACCCCATCAACTTATCTCCTTATTCCTATGTGAAGTTGAGCCATGTACAGCACCACAGGAACAAAGTCCTGCAGCCCAGAGACCGCTCCAGCCAGAGAGATGCTGAACAGGCTGCTGGCTTCTCTGTCAGACACACTCAGCTCATTCCCAGATGAGTTCTCCTCTAAGTTTGGCTTCCAGCAGATATCAGCTGGGTATTTTTAGCTGCCTTTCACAGCTTCCACACCAGTCCTGGGCCCACACGTTGAAGTTTGCTGCTCTTCTCTGCCAGCATTGCTCCAAGGACAGTAAATGGCACAGGTAGAGCCATGCAGCAAGAGAGGGTGGGTGTCCTTAAAGTCAAAAACCTCCACAAGGCACAGACAGCCCTGAAAACAGCCCCTTGTTAACCCAGCACATGTATCTCCTTGGCTGATGAAGTCCCTAGAAAGCTCTGGGTGAAACCTTCAACACTTAAGTCCAGGAGTGGGGTTCTGTCCTTTGGGACAGGAGCAGGGCTGGGGGTAGGATTTCCAACCCCCTCTCCCCTCCACATTCTGCCTGTTCCTTATTTAATGCTGTAACAGTTACACAAGCCCTTTCCCCACAGGGTCAGACTATCCCCTTCTCCACCTCCAAGCCCCATTGCTGTTCAGAACAGAGCAAACACAGCTGGTGTTTACCCACAGCAGCTCCTCGCAAGCAGCCAAGGAAGGGTTTGCACAGGCTCTGCACGAGGCTTTCTCTGGCAGCAGCAGAACCCCACAGCCACACTCCAGCACCGATATAAAACAGGTTTAGCACTTGATCCATTCATTTATCATTTTTCTTTTGTGGGAATAGCAATGGCAGCTTGCAGTGGGCAGCCAGGACAAAAGCCAGGGTTTAAAGTCACCTGCCCTGTGCCAGCAACAGCACATTTCTCCCTCCTTTGTGCAATGCAACAGGCATCACTAGAATGTGACAGTCACTCAGGGCTTCTGCAGCAAGGTGACCCGATGGATGGGGCCAACCTCTGTTCTGTGGTGCCCAGGGACAGGACAAGGGGTGACAGGCACAAGCTGGAACAGAGGAAGTGCCAGTGGAACAGGAGAAACTCCTTTGGTGCTGAGGTGAGGGAGCCCTGGCCCAGGCTGCCCAGGGAGGGTGTGGAGGCTCCCAAACTCACCTGGACACGTTCCTGTGCCCCCTGAGCCAGGGGAACCTGCTTGAGCAGGGGATGGGGCAGCTCTGCAGGACCCTTCCCACCCCCACCATTCAGGGATCTGAACAGCTCAGATCCTCTCAGAGAGCCACATCCCTGTTCCAAATTGATGCCCTGAGTAAATGACAAGCACACACAAGCAAATCCTGGGGCTGGTTAAAAAGGTTTCTCACTTGACCTTTCACCATCTGAAAATTCTGGCTTAGCTAAATGAGAAAGGTTCCATGAGCACAGACTACTTGGTTTCAAGGGCAATAATTAAAAGCAGTGATTAATGTCAGCATCAGAGATGCTGAAGTCAAAACACTTTTTGCTGAGGATTAAACAAACGATTTCAGAAAACTGAGTTTCCTTCCCAGAAGTGATCCAAGATTATAGCTTGTCATCCCACTTGCCATCAACTGGAAATGAGATCTGCATCTCAGCACCTCTTAAGGTGAAAACTGTCAGAGTTAAATCAGTGCCAGGAAATATTTCCTCTCTGCTCAGTTTTGACAGAAGGTTTGTTTCTCATTCGTGCCTCTTCATTTCACCTCCCCCTCTGCCACCAACGTCACCCTCAGGAGCAAGGCAGCACCCTGCAGGCATCTGGGGAACTGGGTCATCTCTGACTCAGACAAGAAACACTCATTACTGACAACTTTGATCGTGTTTTATCTCTGTGATGACAGAAATCTGCAGTAGGGCTCCTCTGCAGGCTGGAAACACAAACCAACCCAACCCCAAACCAAGGGAGAATTGTTTCCTTCAGAAAGTTGTTTGTAAAGAACCTTCCCCCAAGCTCTGCTCTCCATCCTTCTCCTCCCACCAAGGGGCTCAGGCAGCTGGCTCTTGTTGGGATGCCACCAGAAGTTTGCATTAAGATGCCTCCTTGCTTTTCTTCCAGCATCAAGAGGTCGACGTTGTTACGGCTGCAGCTCTTGGCCCAGCCCGAGTACCAGCTGAGTGAGGTGATGAGGGAATCCCTGCTGCAGGACCCCCTGACACCCATCCTCACTGAGCCTCACCTCCTGGCTCTGGACAGAAGGTTACAGCTTATCCTGAAAGCTGTGAGGAAATGCATAGACACCTATGGAGAAGCCAAGGTGGTGGCCAATGACACCACACAGCCCGAGGCTGCTGCATCCCACAGAGTGAAGCTGAGCACTTAAACAGTCCTTAGCTCCTGCTCAGAGGGAGGGAAAACAGCCCCTGCAAGGCAAAGCAGCAAGTTCTCATTTCCACCTACAAAAACACTTGCAGAGACTTGAGAGAAGGGGGGAAACCCTTCAGAAGACCTTCAACAGTCACCCTGGGCTGCTCTGCTGGGTGCTCAACCAAAGCTTCTGTGCTTGGCCAGCTGTTGGTAAGGTGTGCTCTGAGGGCAGCAGCCCTTGACAGCTTGAGCACCAAGAACAGGGGGCTCCTGTTCTGGAGGTGGCCATGCCCTTGGGAGGGCAGGGGAAGGTGTGGCCTGGTCATTGGCTTGCTCAGCCTGCACAGGATCCCTGTCTCAGCGAAAGACAAACTGGATGTGAGGATGAGGCTTGAATAAAGAGATGGCAAGAGCATGTTCCTCTTATGAAGTCTCTGTTCTGTAGTTAAAGCTGGGTATTTGAGAAAAAGAGCCATCTTACTTACCAAGGGCACTACCTGCCCCTGAGCCCAGGCAGCAGGCTGAGGCAGGGCTGCCAGCCTGCACAGCAGCCACCAGCAGGCCTGACCCCAGCCTCTTGCTCACCTGAAGAGTCATCAGCCCACATCTTGCTTCACAGGGCAGGAAAGCCACTTCTAACTTTTACCTGCCTCATGGGTGGAAGATCCAGTTGGGGTTCCAGGAGAAAAGACAGGTAATGTGTTGCCTTTGACCCCAAGGGAAGAAAAAAAAGCAAACCAAGCATAAAAAAGCCAAACTCTGAGTGCTCAGAGGCACAGGACTGTGTTGACAGCTCAAGAAGCCACCCACCTCTGGTGAAAACAAGTGAGGGAAATCTCTCTCTCAGGTCATCTTCTCTTAGCTTTGACATCACTGGAGTTGACAGAACTCTCTGGAGAACACAAGTGGTGTCCCTGTTCTGTTCTGGTGCATTTTGAGGAGATGCAATAGGAACTAGACACCAAATAAAAGCATGAGGAGGGAGCTTTCATAGACCTTTTAATGTGCAGTTTTTCCCCTTGCCTCCCAATGCCAAGCTTTAAGAGTTCCTTGATGACTGAAGCTCTCTAAAAGCTTCTTCCTTTCACTGTTCAGGAACAATTGCAGGGAGCCTTTTGTCAGCTTAGGGAAAATAACTGAGAGCTTTGTTGATATTTATTATCCTTAAGAGAAAAAAAAAACCACAAAGCAACTCAAATCCACCACAACCCATCTACTGGAAGCTCACTCTAAAGTAACTTTCAAGTTCAAACCCATCCACAGCATTGCAGACCTTCCAGAGAACCCCAAAGCCAGAGCACATACACACACAGGCAGCAGTTAACAGGTTCTCACAACCTGCTGCTCCCACCACCAGCTCATTTTTCTCATGGGCTGGAATTTTGGCCAGCCTGAAGGGAACTTGGTTATGCTGACACTGAGTGCCTGGATCATGCAAGGAAGGAATATGCATGGCCACAGCTGTCATTTCTCACTGGGCTGACACTGAATTGACAGTAGCTGTAATTTGAGTACGTCCCTACAGGTACTCAATCTCTTCACTTGGATGTTTGAGGAAGTTTGGAGTGTTTCTACTTAGCAATGAGATTCCTTCAGTGTTCTGAAGCCACAGAGGTTAGCACAAACCCTCCCTCACACACACACAAACCCAACCAACCCAAAGCAAACACCACACCTCTCTCCTCGAGTCTCCCCCCAAGCTTGTGATCCAGCCACATCCTTCCACAAAAGCCAAGGGTTGTGGCAGTTTCAGTCAAACAAAGGGCTTACAAGCCCTTTGGTAAAAGAACAGATAAAGACAGAACTGATGGAAAGGGTTGAACTCACTCTGGGCATGCCCGGTGCGGGGTTAGCTCGGTACAGGACGCAGATTCCCAAAGCTGCATCTCCCTCTACTGGTGCCTTTAGTTAGTGCTCAGCACACCAATGGACGTGGTGGCTGCCAGCAATGGTTGGTTACTGCTGGCTGCTCGAACAGGAACAACATGGCAGCAGAAGATAAGTTTAAAAGTCAAGTTATAAGGCTGGAAGAGGAAGTTCTGAAGTTTCATTTGAGATAGCAAGAGTTCTGTCTTCAGCCTTTTTTCTTTGTCAAGGGAAGGGGGGAAAGGGCCTGAGGAAGGAAACAAACCCACAGGTATTTAAAGGGCTGGTACAGGGGCTGCAAGGTTGCTTTCTACTTAGCTTTGTTCTCCCTTACATTGAAAAGCTACCATGTATCTTCACAGCTGGGTGAAACATGTCCAGTCTGAGCTGCCTCAGGTCACCACTTCTCAATTTCCTACTCAAAAGTGTGAAAATCCCCCTCTTCTATCCTATTCATCCATGACTAATCATCACACATCCAAAACTTCCACCAAAGTATGCAGAGATGGGAGCTGACAGCTTCCAGAAGCTTCCGAGCTCCAGGAACGGTGGCTGAGACAGGAATTAACCCCCTCAACAAGAGATCAGAGCAGCACAAGTTGCTAAGAGACACTCCAGCATCACACAGGAACCTTCTGACTTCAAAAACAGTCACTGTGCCTAATGCCAGAACTCCAGAGAAGTTCCCAGGTCAGTTCCTGGAGCCCAAGCTCTGTGGTGGGGAGGGTTGAATTGTGCTGCTCTAAGACAGGCCCTGAACCTGAGCCTCCAGAGCTAAACACAAAGCTCATCCATTAAGAAATACAAGCAAAAACTTGTTCCCTGTTGAGGTGAGGGAGCACTGGCAGGGGCTGCCCAGATGGGCTGGGGAGTCTCCTTCTCTGCAGACATTCAAACCCAGCTGGATGAGTTCCTGTGTGCCCTGCTCTAGGTGCTGCTGCTCTGGCAGGGGGGTTGCACTGGATGAGCTTCCCAGGTCCCTTCTAACCCTTGAGACTCTGTGATTAAGCTGCTCATTAATCACCTCATTAATAATGAGAGATAACAAGAAAAACACAACACAGAGGTGTGGAGGGGAGGGAAAAAAATTAAGAATTTAAATCATTTTATTGCTTTACCTGCCATTAGGACAATCTATAACAAAAGGAATATAATAGAATATATTAGCACATACAGTAAATCAGACTTAGAGAGTCAGGTAACAATACAAAAATGGTCCTCTGGTTGACTACAGCTTCCTAGGGCAATAGACTTGATAAATTCGCTAAGGTTGGACTAGCAAAAAGTTCCTTCTAAAGCCCTGAATGTCAGCTAAGGCAAAACTATGCCAAATTGTGGTTTCAAACATCTTGAAATTGCACACAAAGGTAAAGCTGTAACTGTTGGTTAATATTTAACTCAGACTTAGCTGATTTCTCTTAAAATCTCGTAGGTAAAACTACAAAAGGGAGTCAACAGCAAAGCTAAAAAGATGCAGGAGTGGAAATTGATTAGAAAGCCTTATATAAAAAAAAAATGTGCATTTTTGTGGTGGTTTGGGGAGTTCTAACTAGTTTACACAGTTTTTGGTGCTTTGAAAGTAACATAAAGAACACACATGAAGAGAAAAAAAAAATAAACCTGGATAGAGTCAAAAACTTAAGAAAAGAGTTGTACCAAAAAAAAAATGAACAACAAAAAGCAAAGGACCAAAAAGGTAGCATTTGCTTGCCCCTTAAGGACTCTGGCAGAAATCTTCCACCCAGCATCTTCTGAATAGGCATTTCAGGTTGAGAAATACCCCAAAATCTTTTGTAAAGGCTTGATAAGCTCAGTGTTCTTTTGCAATTAGACTCTTCCTGATTAACCACCCACCTGGGAGAGAGTCTGGTGGCTTTGGCGTCTGCATCAGCTCAGAAAGCAAAGAAGGGCTCTCATAACTAAGCAAGTTCTACAACGAATGCAAAACTGCTTGCTGTCACTCCCAAATACAAACCTACTTTATATAAATTACAGTTTAAAGGAAACCTTAAAAATTGCCTACCATCATTGAACTGTGGAATTCAGTACAAACTTTGGGGGGAAGTATTGGTGAGCACAGAGTAATGGAACACAAAGCTGGTAAATACTGAAACACATTTAAGACTCTGCAAGGTACTGGGAGGAAAGAAAGAAAGAGTATGGAACATGTCAATTCCACAAGCTAGAGAATGCACCTTTTGTATTTCAGCTAGATTTAGAATGAATCATTTGAAAAGTTACAGATTGGCAGATTTTTAAACCTTAAAAATAGCTGAGTGCTGCAGGAAAGTGACAACAGTCACTTCTGCTGCCTCACCTTCTCCACCAAGAATAATGGCATCTCTCCAGACCAGCAACCTTGTCACCTGCAACTGCTGCTGGCCAGAAATACTCAGTGTTTTTAATTCCCCTGGTAACAAAGGGTCACCTGCTGATGATTTCAAAAGTCAACAGAGGAATACAAAAGCAAGTAAGAGTCACAGGGAAAAGAAAACGTTTGCTTCCAAATTCCTACACCAATCTAAGTACTTGGACATTACTATCAGCTGGACAGCTGCACCATTCTTACACCAACCTATGTACTAGAGACCAAAGTCAGGCATTGAATGTAACATTTGCTTATTGCCACTTTGACAGGAAGAGTTTTCAATGGCAAATCTATCGCTGAAGAGAGAACGAGAAACGGAACTCGGCTGCAGCAAGTCAGCAAATTAAGTAACAACTGCAGTAGTTCACCAGAACTAGTAACCTTGAAAGCTTTGACTTAACACTTGACAAAAAAAAAACATAACTAAGCAATCATAAACCAGCAGACACAGGAACAAGTATACTGTTATATTCCAACTGTGGCTTTCTTAGCAGCCAGTGCCTCAGGATTGAACCCAGGAATACAGTACCCAGCAAATCAAAGAAAACCCCAAGCCCCAAGAAGCTCAATTACAAGGGCAGTTCTCATTTGGAAAAGGAATACAGCAGATTATAACCACAGCCTCGAGAAAAAAAAAAGATTGGTCAAACAATTTGAGAAGACACCTTTAAAGGAATTTTTCCCCTCCCACTCTACTGTCACACCTCCTCCTCTGTGGCAACTAGTGTGGTGCCAGGAGCCCTGTCTCTCGCTGCACTCACCCAAGTTGGACAGTGGTGCACAGAGAGAAGCCCTAAGCTTAAACATTTCCATAGAACTCTTTGTATCCATTGAATGGGACAGAGAGCACAGAACTAAGATGCTCTAAATTAAAAAACAGTGCCATGAGAAGCAATTGGGGTTTTTTTGTTTCTTTTCTTTCTCTTTTTAAACAGACAGGAAGCTGCAAATGCCAGTGGCAACGTGGCTCTGCACGAGGGGAAATCAAGCAGTCTGCGTTGGTGAAGCGTGGTTGGGAGAGGGAGGAAGGGTTCAGACAGACAGTGATACAAAACTGTTGTACTGCTGGATGTTTCGCTTGAGGATGTCGGAGCAGGGGCCCAGGACACGCTCGAACCGCGGCCGGTCCAGCTTCACACACTTCAACGGGCCACGAGCAACCACTGTGGCAGCACGAGGCCGGTTCATCAACAGAGCTATCTCACCTAGGGACACAGCAGAGGGCAGACACTGTGAGAAACAGGCGTGTAGGACAGCACAAGAAACCACCCAGTTGTGTTTCAGACTGCTGCACGAGGTCACTCAGGTTCTCGTGCTACACAGAAGGGACTGGGAATGGTTAAAGTCTTGTTCATCCTGCCCCCACTTTCAAGTCTCCCTGGAGAGGGCCTAAAGGATTTGCAGCATTGGTTCTATTTGTTTCCATGAGCCACATCATTTCCCCAGTCAACAAGCAGCTCTGTTGCCAGGAAGTCGGGTAGGCTAGTGCTCAACTCTGATCTTTCTGGGACACTCAGGACAACAAGACCATGGTGTTGAAGTAAAAAAAACACACTGATACACAAGACAGAAGCCTCTGACCCATAGCTAACCAGCATCAATGGTCTGGCTTTGCCATGGGGCTGTGGAAAAGGAGCATCTTCAAGGCCCATTGAATTCCCACTTCATAAGTTATGCACAAAGATGCCAAAAGCTTCCCTTTAAACACCTGGAAATGAAGTTTTCAACAAGCCCTTGCTTCTATTGGTGACAACGGCCACCCCTAAGGTTCCTAACGACAAGCATGAAAGAAACCACAGCAGCAACTTTTGGGTTTGCTTGTAAGCTGCTGGGCTGGTTATCTCTGCGTTCAGGACTGAGGCCAGAAGTCAGTGCTCCTTGGAGGATAAATTTGCCTGCATTATCAGAAGAAACACTCAAAAGAAATAAGAAAAGCTTTTCCTCTGTGCCCAATTAAAACCCTTGAACTCAGTAGCCTCCAAAACACAAACTTGCAAAAGCATAAGTAGGTTCTAAGGGAGAGTTAAACCTCTGGGGGCCAGGTCTGCAGCACCTGAACACAATGGCAGAGATAAAGTTTAGTGTGAGAGTGGAAAACTCGAGAGTACACATCAGGGGGAATATTAGAAGAGATCAAAATGATGTACACAGAACAAAACTTTAATACCAGATCCTGAGCTTGGCAGAGCTTTGGACAGATCCAGTACTACCAGTGCACTCTTGAGTCCATCCCACTGCAGGTCGTGCAGCAATTTGTTGGTTACATCAGCTACAAGGCTGAAAAAACTGAACAACCAGAAGGCTTAAGCAGTCCTCCCGCTAAGAAAAAGTGATAAGGAGACAGGACCTACCTTAAATGTGAGGGGGAATAAGGTAAATTGTGTTGGGGTGGTTTTTTTGAGAGGGGAAGTATTTAAACGACAAATAGTAGGTTCTGACCAGGTTGCTTGCTTGGCTTCAGAACCGCAGCCATTTTCCTACTGAACCCAAAATAAGGTCACCAAGAATATCTTGTAACATGCTGTTACATTAGACCCCAAGAACACTCTGTGAGCGCACACACACACTCCTCCTCTGTGATCCAAAATAAATCAACACAAGTGATTAGTTCCACGTGAAGATTATTTCCAAGACTTCCTAAGTGTTTATAACAGATCTTGGCCTTTCCCTTTGCCAGCATAAGCTTTGTCAAAGCAAAGGAACTTATTTACCTCATAACTTTTAGCTGAGTAAGAACACCTTCAACAGAAGGAGAAAAGACCCTGATATGCACTTGGGAGACTGTTTCCAACAGAGTTTTGGGTCTCCAGTATGCTGACAAAGCACAGCAAGCCCAGCAGTGCTGAACAGATGGTCAAGGGGACTGCAGCACAGGATGTACAGAGAGATCCTGTAGAGCTGGGTTAGTCTGATCTGAAGAAAAGGCAGCTGAGGAGGGAATCTTACTGCTTGCTTCAGCTATATAATGAGCTGTTATAAAAACAAAACTAGACTGACCACTCTCAGCACAGTCAAAGGCAGAGAGAAAGCAACAAGTTGCAGAACAGGAAATTCTTGTCAGGCATAAAGAACAAAAATCTTCACAACAAGGTTAAACAGTGAAAGAAACTGCCCAGAGAGGTTGTGGGATCTTCATCCCTGGAGACACAAGACACTGGACACAGCCCCAAGCAACTTCATGCAATTTTGAAGCTGGTCTGACCTTCCCACTCTGAGCAGAGCTAAATCAGCACCACACCCCTTCTAAATTAAAGTGTTCTGGAATGATCCCACTCTGTACCATGCAGGTATCTCTGCAGGACAAGTGGCTCTGATAACTCACCTGACATTGAGTGAAAACACAAGAGTTGACCAAAACAGTCATTAAGTGAATCCATCTCATCACTATCACCCACAGCAGAGGTGAAGTGGTGACAGAGGTGTATGTAATGACAGTTGTCACTGTGTAAACTCACCAAAATAATCAGAAGGTGCCAGTCTGCCCACTTCAACAAACTCTTCATTTTCTGACCGACGCTGTAACACTGCAGCTGTGCCCTGTAATAAATGACAGCAGTTAAACAACTGGCACTTCCAGCAGCATATGAAACACTGAACTTCACAAAGAATCAGTTCTTTTGCAGAAATAACCTCACACTTCACAGCCTTTGCACAGGTCAGACTGCTCTATAGAAACAGCTGGTCCTCCCTCCTCTAAGCATCCAATGGTTTGGGTATTTATACATCCACAGCACTGATTTCTGCCTGGTTTTCCTCATAACACCATGAATATTCCAGCGTGACTAGCAAAAAATCCCAAACCAATGCAGACAGAAGACACTAATACCACTAGTAAGACATAACTAGCCATTCAGAATGGGTCTCTACTCCTCTGAGAAAGATAAATTGGTTTCAGACCAACTTGTTGCTCTTTTCCTAGAAGTAGCATTTGTGGGAACAGCAAAACTAAATGAAAGCTCCTGCACGTCCAGCAAGGTGCTGTTGCTTTAGGAATTCTCTACAGGTACATTCTTGCATTTGGTTTTTCTCCAAATGTCTATTTAAGGGGAGAAAGAGCTTTTAATTTTGACCTTACTTACCTCCAAGATGATGAAGAACTCATCTCCAGGCTCTCCCTGCACCACAATCTTTTGCCCATCCTCAAACTGTACCGGTTCCAAGGCATCAGCTACAGTGAGACGCTCCCACTTGTCCAGAGATTCTGTAGGGTTAATAACTCATTAACAGAGCAGCTTTTCAAGGCACAAATGATACTTTTTGCTCTGTTTTTAATACAGAAGCCAACCTATTTGTGGCTACATTTGTGCATTAGATGACAACACTTGAATTAGAATGATTTTGAAATGATGCAGAAAAGCAGTAGAGGCTCTGGAGTCAGTTTGAACAGATTACTGCAACAGCCTGTCATCATCATACTGCTGGGTAACAGCTTGATTACAATATGGCATTTTATTCCTCTTTAGAACTTTAGAACTAAAGAGGAACTTTTCACTTACCTAATATGGAGACTTTACTAAGGAATTCCTCATACATCTTTCTCTTTCTCAAAGTACTTCCCTACAAAGAAAAACACCACAAGCACAGAAATTCAGTTTTCTTCTTACTTCACATTTTACATGAGGCTTCAAATAAAACCCCAAGGCAAAAAATACATTTAACCAGACACACCACATCCTGTCTCACAGCCCCCAAACCCACAGAATTAAGTGGTGGAGTTTAATTCTTTCCGCAACATTTCAGAGTTGAGCAGCTTAGTACTTTGTACTGGTTGCAGCCTGAAATCTTTCTTAAATGCATTCTAAGTGTATAGAACCTTACCAAAAGTCACACCTGCTGAAGTGAGCTGTTCTTCACACACACTGCTTTCAGATAGCAAGCCAAATGCAGATCAGGGTCAAAACAGCTGGTGAGTTAACCAGCAGGTATTACATTTTGACTCCAGTTTTGTTCACTAATGCAAGATTGCCCCTTGCCCCATGCCTGGCAGATGTATTGTATGCTTAGTGATCAGCTTGCTGATTACAAATGAGAGCAGGACTTTGAATAAGTAACTCCAGCAAAGGACAGGCACAGAGAGAAGGTCAGATGACCAGTACAAGTTGAGCGAACAGTAAAACCAAAAGCACCATTCCAGGCTATACAGACAGCTATTTGAGGCACACATCAGCTAGAAAAATACTTGCCATCAGGATCCTTCTGTAACTATCTCTGTCAATGCCCCACAACTTCACATTTGTCTTTGCTTTGACGGTTGCAGCACGAGGAGTTCCATATATAAGGGCAAGTTCTCCAAAGCTTCCGCCTTCACCAACGCTGGTGGCCCACTCGTTGTTCACATAAACCTGAAAGGCAGTGCAGGGGGCTAAAGCCAAGGCTCACAGTGTCTTGGGAACTCATTAGAGACAACATAAAGCTCCTGCCACCCCTTATTTCCCTCATAGTAAAGAGAAATTCTCCCATCTGTACATTTAGTTGACTATTTCAGGGTTTCATTAAAGCTTCACAGCCAACTCCAGTCCCAGCTACAGCTTTTTACTTTCATCCACAAAGGGACTCTCTTGCACATCACAGGCACAAAGACTACACACCACACTTCTGAAACCACCTGGTAGGACGTTAAAAATCTCAAAAGGCTCTGTCACAGGAAGCTATGGATTAGTTGGACTAGAAAATATAAAGCCTGGTGATTCCTGAAGGCTGTCCTATACCTCAGCTAGACTCCACACCTTGCACTGATAAAGCATTAGTATTGTGTTGCTGTCTGAAACATTCAGTTTGAAACTCAACACAACTTGTGGTCTATAAGCTCCAAAAGCAAAATAAGGCTCCAAAGCAAAATAAGCTTCTATATGTAAGAACTTCTTATAAGAAAAGCTGCTAAAGGCAGGAGGTGTAGAAGAGGCTTACAAATATCAGACTAGGAAAGAACACATCATTAATAAACTACCCATAATGCTTACATCCATCTCTCCTTGATCAACAACATAGAAGTTATCACCTTCATCACCTGAAGAAGAAAAACAAATTTGAATGCACACTAAGAAGAGGGTAAAGCTAAGAAAGCATTCATGTTTCACAGAACCTCTGCCAGCTTTGATGTTTAGATTCTAATAAGATTTGCACAGCTTGCAAAGAATGTCATGTTTTGCTGACTCCACACTCCTCTGTCCTGTGAGAGGACATCTGCTGGCATGCAGGAGATCAGCAGCACTTCCAGCATCACTGGAAAGGCATACCAGACCCAGAGGTGACATAACATGTTCTACAGAGCCATTAAATGGCAATATTTTGACTAGATGACATTTGCAACAAAACCACATCTTCCTCCACTTGCACCAGTACTCACTTTAACATGAGCTGTGCTGCAGGTAACGTAACAAGAAAGGATCACTGCATCCAGATAATGTTTCTCTTTTCAAAACAAAATGAAAACCCCAAAACTAAGAGCAGCAGGCCAGATGCTGCAATCATCACTGTAAACGTTGTCACTTGCCTTGCTGTATGACAGTCTCTCCTGCAATGTAAGTGACGGGGAACATTGCATCAAAGATGTCACTGAGGAAAAAAGATAACCAAAATTAGCCAACTGCCACCCATGACACATCTGTCCCTCCAACCCACCAGTCCTTTCCCTAAACCCTCTGCATGGTTACAGGGCCTGCTGTAAAGAGGCTGTGCAGCTTTGTACATCGTGACACATTTAGCTCTTCAGTAAAGTCTCATTCAGATTTATTCCTACCTTCTTTCATTATCATCAAGATGGGCAAACAGCACATTCTTCTCAATAGCTTTTGCCAAAGCAGCCATAGTCTTGTAGTCTTTTGGAATAACCTAGGATAGAACCAGAAAAAGTAACTGATTCGTGTTTGCAAGAAAGAACTCTGCATTCCCCAGGGTAAATAACTTCTTTACATTCCTACAAAACTCTGACTGAGCTTTTCCTGTTTCTTTCAAGCACTGTGGATCTAAAAGCAACCACAGTCAATGTTTACAGCCAGTGTGTGCAGCAGGGAAATAAAACCTTGCATGATTTTATGGAACTGTCAAAGCATTGTTCCATATTTATAAGGTTTTTTGCAAGAACACAAGTAAACTGTTCAATTTGTGTTTTCCTGTGAATAGCAGCAGGTCTGCTCTGCCATTAGGTTCCATGTCATGTAGTTGAAGCTGCTGAATAACTGGAAGGACTTTGTTTATATCTATATAACATATACTTATGTGTACATCTAAATATATATAACTTAAGCCTGTTCTGTTTGAAGTGATGTATAAATGGTTTAAGTGCATGACAGTTTTGTCTAAGCTCCAGTTAAACAGCTCTGCACACAGGTCTGCTCTTTTCACAACTCCTACCAGGCTGCAGGAACTTATTTAATATACTGGAGGGAACGAGGTCTCAGGTCAACTTTTGGATTGCAGATGCAATTTTTAACAACTTTCAAAAGTCAGAGCACCTTTCTAACGTAAGATGCAGCATCCTCTTCTGTATAGACTTCTGCACTGATGGCCCCACGCCTTCTTCGACCCTTAACCACAGGGTTCATGGGAGGAGGAGGAGAGATTTCATCCTCCCGTGAGTCTGAGCGAGAACCAGACTTCTGTTGATTCAACAACTGCTTTGTTTCCTCCTAAACAGGAAGGAAGGCATGTTTGTGTCACATAACTCAGGAAAGAAAAAGAACGTTACATAGATCATATTCCAATTTAGCTTGCCAATGCAAGGCAGCTTCCTGTGTACTGTTACTCCTACATTAAGGCAAACAGGACACTACAGCAACCTAGATCAAAGGCCTTCCAAAATAGCTGGTAGATATGCCTTTCATTCATAACATTCATACCACAATCGTGTTTATTTTAGTAACTTACACTACTAGTTTCATAAATTAAGAAGCATAAACAAGCTGATTCCACTTTTCCCCTACAGTATTCACCAGGCACTGAAGACATTCTGCACATGCTAAAGATGTTTTCCCAGCTGCAAAGGCAGCAGCTCCTGCCCTCAGCTGAGAGGTGTTAAGCCTTTTTTTATTTGAAACACAGAAGAGCAATTCCTCAGAAATCCATGTTACATGAGAAGCTTCTGAAACAAGGTCAAGTCATGGACCAACTTGATACTCAATAACCAACAGTTGTTTTAGGAGAAATACCAACACCACTTGCAAAAGAGCTGGGGGAAGGATGCTGGAGGATTTGTCAACTACACATTGGTCAACTTTGCAGGACATTACACATTTTCCTTCTTTCTCAGTTACCTGTTGTGCTGTGTTGCAGTGATATTGTAGAGGACTGGCCTACTTACAGTCAAGTGAAGTCTAATTAACGTGACACACAGAAAGCTGATTCTTCCGTGTACCAGAAGATTCATCTTAACTAAAATCAGGTCAAAACCACAACAAAAAAAGCCAACCTTGAAGCCAGAGCATTTGCATGGTAACAGCTCAAATACCTTTTCCAGCCTTAAGGAAACTGGGTTTGGGAAATGCCTTAAAAGAATAAGGTGCCATCTGTTCTCCCAGGGCTCCCTGCACTTTTAAAAGGCAGGTTTGTCCCAGTGCCCTTGATCAAGTCACCCCCTCCCCAGCCAGGCTGCACTCCGGAGGTGGACAGAGGTATGTGTAACACCAGCACTTTGAGGAAAAGGCCATCAGATAATCCTCACAGGGAGTGTACATCTGACGCCTCTCAGATGGCCAAGAGGAAACACTCACTGATCCATTGAGTCACATTTCACTTCCTGATTTTTGCTCATGGATAAAGAGCATTCCAAAGTGATGGGAGCAAAACAGACTGAAAACATTGGCTTTATCTTCTGATTTGTTGAGAAACAAGTCACGAGCGAGATGAAGTTAAAAACAGCTTCAGCAGCAGAAAGTGTTTGTTTGAACTGCTTCTCTACAAAGCAGGCAACAGCACCAACCACAAACACACTGTCCTGTTCACACCTGACACTTTAAATACATGAACACCAGCTCCATTATCACAGAAAACATAGAGAGATGCTGTTCAACAACAGACTGACCAGGTCCACAAGGAACAAGGGAAGTACATTAACAGGAATAAAATGGAACAGGTACCCTCTGCCTGATCTGAGATTTAATATTAGTACATTAAAAAGAAGTGTGACAAGGTAAAGTATGGACATTGAGACAAGTGACAGGCAGACAAGATAATACATTCACTTTAAATATATCAGCTATTCTAAATAGTCTGCATACACACTCATCAAGAGGAAGATGATCCCTGAATGAGACCCATGTCTATATATTCACATTACCTGCTCCACTCCCAGAACAGAGGCCTTAGCACACCACAAACAGATAAAATAACATTCACACATTCAATGTGCAGTAGACAGACTCAGGTAACAGCTTTTGCCCCTCAGAAGAGCAGCCCTGAATTCCTAGAGTAGCTAGCACAGTCCCAGAGGCAATCATGTTCATGGTTCTGAACATAAACCCCAAAGCACATTGAAATGTATTTTAATAACATGACAGTGAATCAGCTCTGTGTTTGGGCGCTGGGGAAGAGATGACTTGTCAGGATAACTAGGGAGAAAATTGCAACCTCACCTCAGTTTTAAATCATGTTCCTTCAAAATTCAATCTTAAATAAAACATTGGATCTCAACCCCAAGTTCATCCAGTCTAACAGATGAACAGATTCATAAAGTAAGTTGAAAAGCTGCTCTGCTTCACTGCAGATGTTACAGACATTACTTCTGAGAGGGGAAGAGGATTCTGTTTCAAACACTTTTGCTCTGCCAGAGCTAAGTACCAAGTTAGAGCTGGTTAATAACAGCACTTGGTATTTGTGCTTTCCAGACGGATGTCAGAGGAGTTTGCTAATGCAGCACAGGTGAATATCCTGTTTTGTTACACAATGGCCATTAAGGTACCACGTTACCTGGTTAAACTAAGCCCAATCCATGAGTCTGAATGGTGCAATTCCTGGGAGAGATCTGCAGCAATTCTTAAACCCAAGAAGGAAATAAAATGCCACAGTTTCCCTTGTAGCTACAGCTGCACTAGTGGGCATGTGTAACCCACACCAACACAACTCAGAAGTGACCCTGACCAAAACTGTAAGAGTAATTTAAGGGGAAAACAACATTACTTAAGCAGTTTTATTTTCAGCTTTCCTATAGGCTGACAGAATACACAATTTCCACCAGAATAAAATCATTGTTCATTAAGTTCAGAGCTAGACTCATCCTGCTAAAACCAAATTAAAGTTTCCTTCAACCTTAAATACTGCATGTTGACCATAAACCCACTACACAAAAGCATCCAAATACTCCTACTTTTATCTCCCTACATATGGGTTGGTTTACAATTTATTCCAAGTGCAGTAATGCAGTTTACTTTGTAAAAGATCAAACTTATGGTGATGTTTTATCAATCTATCAGTAGTTAAATTGGAGAACCTGAGGTAGGGAAGGAGGCACAGCAACAGGGAGGGACAATGGATTCTTAAGAAGCTGATTTGCTGCTGATATTCTCTCTGAAAGAGAACATGCTCAAAACGTAGCTACACACAGAAAAGGAAAGTCAGATGTATTGGAGAGTTCTTGCTCATTTAATAAGCAAAATGTTCCTCAAATACATGTTGAGTTTGTGCCATTTGGTCATTTTTTGGTATCTACCTTGAACATTTCCATTAAAAGACAACTTCCACTATACATATTTATCATCTTCTTCACATCAGCAATTAGTAACTAGCTTGGAATCAAGAGAAATAAGCTAGAACTCCATACACAACAAGCACTGAAAGCAGCACCTGCCAATGACTGCTAGCCAAGGTCACAGCTACATTATTTAACTGTGTATTCTGAATGGAGTCGCTGTATCCAACCTTTCCTCTGCAGTCACCCTTCAAACCCCCCACTTTCATAGGAGAAGCAGCTGCCATCTGCTCAGATATCAATATACAAAATAAACAGCTCAAAAGAATGTGAAATCAGAGTTTCAAATCAAATCACCAAGATGACACGAAGAACTTTCCATTCCCAAGATCCCAGAATCACCGAATCTCAAGGACTGGAAGGGACCTTAAAAGATCATCCAGTCCAACCCCCACGCCAGATCAGGACCACCTAGAGTAGGTGACACAGGAACTCATCCAGACGGGATGAGTTACAACAGTAACAACAAAAAACACTAAGGAGACCTTGAGGACAAAACACTGAAGGAACAACAAAGCAAAACACCAACACCAGATCTCCCAAGAGAAGGCAGAAACAGGCTTGCTCTCCCGGATTTGAAATGCAAATGTATGCTAACTACTTCTGTGCTATACCCAAACCACTGTAAACCATCCCTCTCAGCATGAGAAACCAAATGCCTCTGACCAGTGTCTAACCAAGGTCAAACACCCCAGTTATCACCTAACTACAGACACAATTGTGTATGCTATCTGTTAGCTCCCATGAGTAAGCATTAGATGGGGATTACATCTGCATCCCAGCCAGGCAGGTCTCCTTGTCAGCTTATGTTCTGTCCTTCAAGCTTGCTTATGACAGAAGAGCTCAACCTGCATAAAGTACTGGAAAACAGGGTTTGTTTTCACAAAGCATCAGTTCCAAGACAAACACAGGTCAAATCTGAAGCTCTGCCTCTACATCACAAAGCCACACTGTACATTTAGGTTGTTCCACACTCCCATTAGATATTTTATACCTTCTCCAATCTTTCAAAGTATTCTCTGAGGAATCCCATGGGTCTTTCAGGTCTCACTGTGCATAACTGTACAATGCAATCCTTCAGAAGTTGCTGGATGTTGTGTTTTTGGACATAAAGTTCACATTCCCGAAGGCTACGCTCCTCCTCACTGCTGCTGCTGCTAGAAGCTGCCATGGCTGAAAACAAGAGAAAAAGAGAAGGTTAAAAACTAATGGAAACTCAAATGCTGCTGCCTCAAAAGGTTATGCTGCATTACCATCTTACTGATATCCCAGCACAGAACTACCTTTATCTGTAACACCAGTAACTGAGATATGCCATGAAAGAAAAAGCTGTGAACTCATAGAGCACCTGGGAAGAAATAAACAGGCTGGGTGTTCTAGAGCCACAGCTCCAACAGGAACAATGTTTGAAAAAGCTTCAACAACCCAAGCTCTGTGAGCACTTGTAGTCAAGGAAGCTTCCACCTAAACCTTCTGCTGAGTAAACCTGGTGTTTTGTAGGACTGGAGGCTCACTTCAGAGCGGGACACCCGTATAGGGTGATGGGGATGACAACCAGGAGACCACAGAGCAGTGGGTGGGAGTTGGGAATCTGAGAGGCCAGTAAGACTAATATTAGGAAGTGAAAGCTGTCAAGGTTGAGGCCAAAGCCAGTTAACCAACTGCCAAAGCAGAGTCTGCTAACAGAAGTTATGGGGCTTTACTCCTGAAGAGACACTCGCTGGTTTAAACTCATTCACGCTTTATAACCATCTCTGTGGATACACTGTAGCTCCCCCAAAAAAACTTCTGCTTGTAAATAACCCAGAATTACATCTTTAAACACATCTGTTACAATGCCAGGTCTTCAAGAGACTTTCATATTATAGTGTCAGTTGTAACAACTTCAAAAACATCCTTAAAGCAGGTTCTATTTCCCCCTTTTCATGTTCTGAAACCATTTAAAGAAGACATTTTTGCACATACATCCAAAAACATTTCGTGTCTCTTTTGTCATAGAGCTACAGGAAGAGAACAAGAATTTCTCAGGGCACTTTTGATGAAATACAAAGAGAGTTACCTGCTACAGAGACAATGGCAACAGCTTATGAATATGTAGTAAGATGTGTTGATCCCAGGATCGGCTTTTGAAAGGGAAAAAAAACCAGATTCAGACACAATAACCTCGAGAAATGACAAGTCACTGAAAAGCCAAGTGGTGCCATCGTATCATGGGGCTTATCCTACTGAGGCAGCAGGCTGAGAAACACAGGTCACAAGGGAATAGAACGCTGTGCCCCTCTGAATTATGCTACTGGAAATGGCAGGAGGACTAGAGAGCATGCTAAACGGCCAACACTTGAAACAGGTTTCATTCTTGTCGCAGTTAATCCCTGCATAAGTATGCACAGACAGATGCATTATGCATTGCACAAACGCAGAGTCAGGGCTCCACATGGGCTGAAGAAGTGCTTTAAAGCTCTCCAGTTACTTCCTTTGTTTTGACAAGTCGAACGGTGAAGGTCAATCCTAATTAACAGTCCTGGAGAAACTCGGTGGCTCCGTGACAGCCTACAAATCACAGTCTATGGAGAAAGCACCACGCTGCTGACAGACAGCAGAGCAAGCACCGGCCACTGCCGCTCCCGAGAACGGCAAAACCAGTGCAGAAAACACCTCTTTTACACGGCTTGGGGTGGGTTTTTTTTTTTTTTTTCCCCTGCATATCGCAAACCCGAAGCTTTCCAGAGCTCCCCGAATCACCTGGGATCCGGCCTGCCCGCCCCTCACCGCACAGCCGGGGCTGCCCACCGCTCCTCAGAGGCCAAAGCAACGAGCCTGCGTTCCCCTGCGGAGGAACCGAGGGGAACAGCTCCCGCCGAAGCGACTGTGTCAGCCTCAGTGCCCAGCGGCCGGCACAGCCCAGCCCAGCCCAGCCCAGCCCGGCACAGCCCGGCACGGCCCGGCCCAGCCCGGCCCAGCCCGGCCCAGCCCGGCCCAGCCCGGCCCAGCCCGGCCCAGCCCGGCCCAGCCCGGCCCAGCCCGGCCCAGCCCGGCCCAGCCCGGCCCAGCCCGGCCCAGCCCGGCCCAGCCCGGCCCAGCCCGGCCCAGCCCGGCCCAGCCCGGCCCAGCCCGGCACAGCCCGGCACAGCCCAGCACAGCCCGGCCCGGCCCGGCCCGCGGGGGCCCACAGCGCGCGGCCTCTCTGAGCCCTCAGACCCGGAGCAAAGGCTCCGCTCCGCTCCCCTCGGCGGGGCCGCCCCCCGCCCAAGGCCTCAGGCCTCCCGCTCCGCGTCCTTCCCGCCCAGCCTCCCCTCCCCTCCACCACCTCCGCTCCGGGCTGCCCCTCCGGGCCGGGCCACAGGCCGGTGCTCACCTGTGGCGGGCGGCTCCGCCGGGCCCTCACCTCACCTCACCGCCCCCCCCCCAGCCCAGCCTGTCCCGGCCCGTCCCGGCGCGGCCGCGGCCTCAGCGACAGCGGCTCCCACCGGAAACCGCGTCCCTCAGCCAATCAGCGCCCGCCTTGACGTCAATGAGCCTCGCTCTCACCCGGCCCCGTCACCACGGTAACCTTAAAGGGGCAACGCCGAGCCGAGGCGGCATGGGGGAGGGTAACGGCGGGGAGCGCCGCTTGCTGCTTTAAGGCGCTAGAGCTGGGCGCTGAGGGGAGTGGATATCAGTGGGCCCCACCGGGGCTGGGCTGGGGGGGGGGGGGGGTGTGGTGTTGCTGCCTGGGACACGTGCGGGAATCGAGACCCGGGGAACCGCCGGGGCTGGGAATGAACCTCATTGTAGTTTAACAGAGACTCGTTCCCCAGGGCTCCACGGCTGAGAGGAGCCCTTGGAATGACTTCCCCTCCAAAGCCCGTGACACATCCCCAAGCCGCCCTCACGAGCCTGAGGGATGCCAGAAACCAACCCCCCAAATGGCTGATCTCCGGGTGATGGAGAGAACATCCCTGCGGTTACAGCCCAAATTCACCCCTGCTTAACGCCCTGGGGAGCATCATCGCCACAAACGCTGCCAGCGGCGGTGACAGGACGCAGCCAGCTGCCGCTGTCCTGGGTGGGTCACGGGCTGTCGTGTTAAAGAAAGAAAAAAGACGACGAGCTAGCTCTTGGATCAGCGTTTCCAACCAGCGTTTCACGTTCTTGAATTGTTTAGGAGCTTCTGTCTGTTGTGGGTTAATGATCAGCCAAGGCTCCAGGGTTTGCTGACGCCGAGCCAAAAGCTGGAGCTTTCAAGCACAAGTGCTGATTGTAAAGGAATCGTTAAGACTTGTGAGATCCTCTCAAAGAGTGTTTAGTAAAAACCAAACCTACTTTGCTCACCTGGTAACACAACGTTTCTGTAACTGAAACCTACAAGAAGCTTCTGAGGGATAGAAGAAAGTTGTGTTGGTGCCCAGCTACACGCGTGTCTCCTTTATTGCTTTTTATCTCCCCTTTCTGCAAGCTGAGTGGGAAAAATGGTTGCATGAGAAAAAGCACCGAGATGTTTTGCAGCTGACCGAGGAGGAATGTGTTAAGCATCGCACACAGCTGGTGTAGCTGCTGGGGAGGCAAGGACACCCTATCTTTGACTGTTGCAATTATACAGTAACAGGTTGTCTCTGCAGTGAGAGAGGTATGGGAAAAACGGGAGGGACTGATCCTTTGTACGTGCACCAATTAGGAGCTCAGCTTTGCACTATGTATGAGTTAATTAACTAGAGTATAAATATTGGGTAAGCAAGATTAATAAACGAAGCTCGTTAATCACTCATATTGAGTGTCCGTGTATTCCCTCCGACCACACTTGCTTTTGTCACATCTCACTCCTTGTTTGGACAAGTCCCAGGGATGTTTTGGGATAGATCTCATCAGACTCCTGTAGGTAAAACCTGTTCTGCAACATTCTCTTTCTTGAGAAAACAAGTATGCCGTGGCACAGCTGTGCTCTTGCTGCAATCCTTTCCTGACAAAGAGTTGGGATGGCAAGGCAGAAGAGTAAGGAAGGGAACAGGTCAGGCTTGTGACAGCTGCCCAAGGTCCCTCTGGTTAGTGGCTCAAGGCTCCTTCACTGTGACTCAGCACTGATCTGTCTTTGAAAGTTAAATCGTGCTTCTCATAAGCATATGTGCATATTCATGTCTTCATTCTGACACTGTCAAAGAGACGTTTACAAACAAACAAAGCCCTGTCCCCGTTGGGTTTGGTCTGAATCACAGGCAGGCCTGGGTCTTAACTCTCTAATTAAATAATGAGCATTCCTGAGTAAACAACTTGCCTTACCCTCAGCACTGTTCCCACCACTTTCAAACAATTTTAAGCATCAGAGTTTCTCATGAAGCAACCTCTTGCCTGAGGCTGTGGCTGCTGAAGAGCAGAGCAGAGCTGCCCAGTCTGACAGCAGAATATCAGAGTCACAGAATGGTAAGGGTTGGAAGGGACCTTTAGAGACCATCCAGTCCAACCCCCCTGCCAAAGCAGCTCCCACCTAGATCAGGGGGCACGGAAACGTGTCCAGGTGGGGTTGGGAACCTCCTGAGAAGGAGCCTCCACACCCTCCTTGGGCAGCCTGGGCCAGGGCTCCCTCACCTCAGCACTGAAAGAGTATTTCCTTGGGTTTAAATGGAACTGTTTGTGTTCTGGCTTCATCCCATCACCTCCCCTTGTCCTGACACCGGGGACAACAGAAAAAAAAAAGTGCTGCCCCAACCTCCTGACACCCATCACTTAGATATTTGTAACTATTAATGAGATCCCCCTCAGCCTTCTCCTCTCCAGGCTGAACAGCCCAGGGCCCACAGCCTTTCCTCCTCACACACATGTTCCATCCCCTCAGCATCTTGGTGTCCCTGCACTGGCCTCTCTCCAGCAGTTCCCTGTCTCTCCTCAGCTGGGGAACCCAGAACTGGACACAGGACTCCAGATGAGGGCAGAGCAGAGGGGGAGCAGAACCTCCCTGACTTGCTGCCCACACTCTTCTTGCTTGCCCCCAGGATGTCAACACCAACATAAGAGCCATAGTGAGGCAGGCAGTGCCTGACCACAGCACAGGGCAAGGGGGAGAGCTGCACTGCCTGTTACTGCTGACATTTAATAACAACGTCACCGAACCATCTTTTTAAATTCAGCTTCATTTATCCTGTAGCAGAAGCTGTCCCAAAGCACCATTATAGCTGGGTTTTTAGCCAAATCCAGCGGTCAGTTCTGGTTCAGACCCCAGTGGCAAGCACCACGGGGTAGCATGGTAGTGATTCCAGCGGTGGGAACCACCACATGGCCTCAGTGGTGAGCCAGGCAGCTTTTGAGATGGGTAAATGCTGTCAGATTCCCCAGGCAGGGGCTGTAAATCACATGTCACAGACTTGCAGGAGGCTGTGGATGGGACTTCTTGGGTTTTAGCAGCCTGATTGCTCTTCATTTTCAAACCAAGACATGCTGCTTGATTGCTAGGCAGGCTCTGGGTGAAAGCATCCAGCCATATTTAGGTCCCTGTGAGCTAAGAAGAGTTGACTGCCTAAATAACCTGGAGAATCTGGACCAGTATGTCCACTCATTTTTGTCAAGTACTCTGCTGTTAGATTTATGGATTCAGACACTTCTGCTCCAGCCTCATAGAGAATCAAAAGCCCTGTTTTTATGACTAAATACAGCAGCCCTTTTCAAGACCATCACCATTCCTTCATCATCAGAGTGATAATGCCCTCTCATCATTCTTGGGCATCTGGCTCATCTCCATTCTGCACTCAGTCATGTACAACACATACTCCTGGTCTCATAAAAGACCAATAAATCTGTCTGTAAAAAGCATCTGAAATATCCCAAGTGAGAAGATAATTTGTTTGCTTTTTAACAAAGCTTCCCAGAAGTCCTTACAAAGACTAAATTTATGACCCTATTTTTTTATGGTGCTATTTATCAACGTGGTGATCAACAGTAATAGAGGCTGAGAATGGGCACTGGGAAGGAAAGCAGCCCAGGCCTTCTGTTCTGCTTACCACCACCTAAACCCCACAGAGATACTGAGTCAGTGTTACCCTGCAAGCATAAGGCATAAAGGAGTGTGGAGAGCAGCTTGAAGCTGAAGTGGCCAAGGTGTAGGATCCATCTGAAAGGAAAATGAATAAATAAAAGAGTTTATAGATCACTAGACCAGGAAAAAACACTCTCCATGGACAGTTGCACTCTGCCAGGAATGACAGTGGGGCTTTTGGGGAGAAAAGGCTTATAGGAGCCAAGAGGAGAAGTAAGAGCATAGAAGTCAACTAGCCCTGCTGTGAGCATAAAACAACAACAACAAAAGCTTCTTACAGGTACTTTAGTGGTGGCAAAATCATCAGTGCCTGTGAGTATCTGCTGTGCTACACTGGAGTTCTAACAGCAGGCTTTCTGTTGAAGGTACACCCCAGCTTCCCATCACTTGAGGCACCACCACCTGAGGCAAAGCCCCTGGGATTGAAAGCAAATGAAGGGAGCAAGGGTCAGATTGGAGCAGCCCATGTTTGTGTGTGTGTGTGTGTGTCCTGGTTTTACATGCTAAATCATGCAAATCTGTCAGCCTTGATGTAGGAGCAGGGTCCAAGGAGGCACAGCCCAACAAGAAACGTTCCTGACCAGGTGACTGCTGTGTGTGCACTGCCTTGGGGTGGAATGAATGGGGAATGGAGAAGTTTAGTGGTACAGAAAGGTTTCTTCTACCAACAGGAGCAGCCATTAGCCTCAGCAGCCTTAATAAAATCCATCACCCAGCCATCAGAAAGTCAGTGGGACCAAAACCTGTGAGCTCAGTGACCATGTCAGAGGTAGACTTCATGCTGTGTCCTTTGGGCATGTCATCTCCTATGTTGTTTAAGCTTTAACTGGCACAGCAAATAACCAACAATGGCTGCTGTACACCACATCTCACTGTGATTCATGGGAGGATCCATAGATAAGGAGCCAAAAGACAGGAGGAAGAGACTATTCCTGATTAACAACAGAATGAGGGCTTCTGGGTCTCAAGTCAAACGCTGGAGTTGACTGTATGAACACCTTCAGTGGGACAGCAGTATACCTGCATGCAAGGAGAGGAAAGGATACTTGCCAGCCAGCAATGCACAGTGCTGGCCAGGTAGCCTGGGCCTCTGGATGAGCTGCAGCATGAATAACTCTGGTGCCAACGTCTGTCATTTTGCCACATGAAAGGCAAAGAGAGAACAGAGCAAGGAATCGATACAATCAAAACCCATCCAGTCTGAAAGAGCTTCCTGCTCTAACCCCATCCTGAGATGTGCTGTGGGCTAAAAGCACTCTGGACCCTGAAAGATGGTATGTGGAAACTGGCTTTGGACTTGCTGCAAGTCAGCAAGGCACACAGCTGTGTGAAATGGTCCCCAGTGCAGAACCAGTTTGCTTTGAGCAGCAGATCTCAAACCATTTCCATATGTTACTTTGAAGAAGAAAATGACGGGTAAGACTCAAAGCAGTAAACCAAGAGCCAAGAAAATAATGCCCTCAAGTGCCCAGATCTTAAAGACAGACCAGTTGGAGAACCCATTTCCATCTGCAGGACGTGCCTGCTGCAGCACAGGCTTTTGCATGCTCAGCATGGTTCCTGCCTGGAAGGTTTCCAGCACCCAAGGGGCAACGCTGGGAACATTTTACCTCCTGAGTCAATGCTGAAGAGCTCAGCAGGGGGAGTGGCAGCAGCAGCCAGCCAAGGGGCTGTCATTATCAGAGGTATGTCACTGGGCTCACAAACACATCCTATGTTTGCTTAAGGACGGGCTCAATGACACTTTTCCAAAGCCACAGTCCCCTGATTAAACTCTGACACAGATAACGGTGTTGTGCCTGTCAGCCAGCCCTGTTTAACCTGAACTCACTGTTCTCTCTTGCTCCTGAGTTGTGCCTAGATCAGCAATTAACCTGCACCTCAGCAGCGGGGCAAGAAGATTCTAAGCACCCTCCTGACAGTATTTACTGGAAACTCCACCTGGATGAGTTCCTGTGTGTCCTACTCTAGGTGGTCCTGCTATGGCAGGGGGGTTGGACTGGATGAGCTTTTGAGGTCCCTTCCAGCCCTTGAGATTCTGTCACTCTGAAGGACTCTCCCTCTCCTCAACTCTGCCTGAGGCCAGTGATTATTAGCACAGAGGAAACCAGCCAGAGGTCAGAGTGCTTGGCTGCTGTGGCAGAAAGACTCAAGCCCCCAGAGACAGGGAAGGAGATGGGAGAGCAGCAGGTCTTTGCCTCCTGTGAACTGTCTTTGTTTTGCATCATTAACGTTATAAAACCTCTGGGCAGCTTCAGCCCTTCCTGAACTGCCCCAGCAGCTGCAAATGTGATTCTTGACTTGAAGATATCTCTGACGAAAACTGAATTAAAGAGCAATGAGATAGTGTCAGTGCCTGTTGACTTCTTTTCCGGGCATGCATGTGAAATACTACCAGTGTTTGTTTTGTAACAGAATGTAAATACCCCCTTTGAAAAGAATCCTCAGTTCCCTTGCATCTAACGTAGCAGCATTCTGGGGAAAGCTCCCTCTCAGCACATCATCTGTGGCACCCGTTCTCTTGCAAGCTAAATGCACACATAAAAGCACTTAAAACAGCCACTGGCTTATGTGCTTGTCTCTGAAAGCAGGTGGCAAAGTAAACACATCATGCAGTCGGTCAGATCCACTATTCTTGGTCTGGACTGACATCCCAACAATGTCTGGAGTGACATCAAACAAACTGGCTTCAGAATCCAGCGATTTCTGATGCAAGTTTCTGCCTACCCTCACCCCAAAGATAATACAACATTTTTTTTTCCCAGATGGAAGGAACCCACTTTAAAAAACAATAGCTCTTTGAAATGTCAGCTAAGGCTTGCTTGGCATGTGCTGTGTGCCACAGGAATACCATGTAGCCTTTTTCATTCTCCAACTGTAACCCTTAAACCAAAGCAGTGTGATGATTAAGAGACGTGGGTCTGGTTTCCTGCTCTGCTCCTCATTTCCAGCCTCTCTCTCCCATGGGAGTCACTCAGCCCTGCTCCATCTCTGCTTCCCCCAGTGGGCTGAGGATTAAAGCTCTCTCTGGGGTGAGGATAAAGCCAAGCTCATGAGATGTTGGCATGCTCCAGTAATGAGGATCAGTAGCTACTTGACGAAGCTTTAAGCCAGCCACACACAAGAACTGATGCACTGTGGTTTGCAGAAGGAGTCAGAAGCTGCACACACATGACCTCAGAGGCTGGGGCTAGTCAGGACTGCAGAAACCTCAGCTCAGACAGCATAGATGCCTCTCTGCATTCTCTGAACAAAACCCAAGCTGTTTCTGCCATGAATGCATTTATGATACCAATCTTTTGTGACATTTCTCCTCAAAGCCCTCCCATGTCTCTTCTAGCATGACAGGGGAGAGAGTCACCCAGGTCATGAGCCTTACTTGGCCTCATGAGCAGCAGGAGCTCTGGCAGTGAGCCTGTCTCTTCCAGTGTTCTCTCACCACAGCTTTACAAAGTAGAGCTGCTCCTCTGGTCTGCTCACACCAGCCTGTGCAGGAACCTGATGTTCCCCTGTCTGTCAGAGCCTCTGTGTGCTCCCAGTCTTCTTCCACAACATTCCTTGTTCTGATCTATCATGTCAGAATATTCACCTTTAATAACAACAGAGGGATTACAATTAGTGCTGTATCCAAGAGTTAAAGGGAAGGCAAAAGTTTCTCTTTCCCCCTCTTCCAGTTTTAACCCCTTTGCTCTCTGTGGTAACAAGTCTTATGGTTCCCAGGTGAAAAGACTCCAAGTGTCTGGTGTGCATCCCAAAGAGAGAGGAAGATCAGCCAATCTCAGCTGTCCCACTCCTGTGAGGGTGCCTCAAACCTATCCATGAAAGCCTCCAGTGAGATAATCCATTCCCAGGGTGGGTGTGATGTCCTACTCCTAGTCAGGGAAATGGGATATTTGCCAGAGCAAGGGCAAGATAAGGAGCATTAATCCCATTGACAAGGAAAGGCAGCATTAGCTGCAAGCTCTACCCTGACCTTGGCAAAGCACTTCTGAAAGGGCTGCTCCCAAAACCACAGCTCGCTGAAGGGCAGCATCTGCCTCAAGGGAAGCATCGAAAGCTGAAAAACTTCTAGAAGGCAAAACTCCCCAAACTTTGGTGCCTGCCCAGGCTGGCTGTGGAGTCAGGCACGCTTACCCTTGACCTTCCATCCCCCCGGCTGGTGGAAGTGCCAGCAGGTGGCTCTCGAGGTCTCGATTCATCTTTTCTGTCCCTAAACAGAGTGGAAAGGAACCACAAGGTACTCACAGTGCGCCTCTGTACCCTTCCCCTCCCACACCCAGTGTCCAGCTGATGTAGCAAGACAAGGTGGTGACTGTCACAGACATGTTCTGTCCATTGTTTTTTGCCTCCCCACGTTTTCAGGTCTGACACAGGAATCATGGTCTTTAAGAAAGGAAAGGGGGAGGCTTTGAACTGATGATTTCTGGGGTTTTGCAGCCTTGTGATCAGGGTCCTTCCTCACTCAGAGTGGCCTCTGACACACACAGTCCAGCTCTCCACTTTCCTCTCTGTATAAGAGAAAAAAAAAAACCCAAACTTACCTACTCTGCCACAGACAAGAAGGGACTCAGCAAAGCAAGAGGAGAATGCAAGGTATAAACGACAGCATTCCATTAGCAGGATAACTCAACTCGGGTCAAGGGCAGGTTGGGGTTTCCTTGCCATGGGAAATGCTTGCTCTCCTTAGCAGACATTCACCTTTGGCTTGTTGCCTCCTGCCTGTTTTTCCCCTCATGTCCCTCAGCAGGTTCCTGGCTATCATGAATACCCATGAAAGATATTTAGCACATTTAGCCTCTGCCAAGATCTTGTTTTTTCCTGTTGCATTCAAATCCCAGACACATCAGTAGGAGCAGGCTTTCATCTGAGAGGGAAGAGCTTGGCTGGAATTGAAACACTGAGCAAAGAAAAAGCTTAAGAGCTGCCAAAAATGTACCTGAATTCCCTCATGCGTCAAAGGGGAAGATGCAGGGTGCTGTGGCTGGGAGATTCCCTTGTGGGTACAGCAGCTGCTTTCCCAGCTTCTTCACCTCCATTTCCTCTTTAAGGCTTGAATACACACACCCAGGGTGAAGAATCCAAACCAACATCTGTCACACCGAGTTTTCTGCATGGAAACATATTCACAATCAGTTGGCCACACTCTGGGCTGGTTTTAGAGTTAATGACTGAGTCGAGGTTGTTATTGTCAATGCTTACAGCACACAAAGTGCAGCCCCTGCAATCACAGCATTGTCAGGAAAGGGATATATTCTGATCTATTCTTCCCAGCAAATGCATGCACCAGGGCAAGAGCTACCCTTCTGGTGCTTGGCATGGCTCTCTGCTGTCTCTGCCAGACCACTTTCCCCAGGTGTGACAGACACCCAAACCAAGGATCTTGGGCTTTAACTCCTTCCAAATGAGGTTCCTGAAAAACCCTCATCCAAAAAAAAACCACCCCAGTTTAACTATATCTTTATGTTTGAGACACCTCAATTCTTTACCAGAAAGACCCACAATTACCAGACACAGCCCCTCAGCTTCTATATCATCCCCAAAGCCCAAGTGCTGCAGCACAGATCCAGAGATCACCCAAGGGCCTTTGTGAGGATGAGATTCAGTAACACACAGGAGCTATTCCAGCCCAAGGGGCAGCCTACCCTGATGCTGACCCTGCGCTCACTGTGCTCAACAGCAACATCTGCTCCAAAGGCCACCAAAGGTTTTCCCACTGTAGCAGAGGACCAGAACTGTTTGTTTCCCCTACCTCTGCCCTGGTAGGCCAGGCGGCTGAAAGGAAGATTGACCAATATGGTTGCATCAGTCAAGCTACAAAAACTGTTCTGTTGCCCAAGTCTCAGTAGCTTCTGGGGCTCCACTTTATCAAGGCTTCATTTTAAAACCAGCTCAAGATGATTACCCAAGCAGCAAACATCCAGCTGGAGCAGTTGCTCAGAAACTAGTTTTTTTCTAAACACAAGGCACCGAGCCCCTGGTTTTGTTGCTTTTAAACTCTTTCTTGCTCCATAACTCCATTTTCCATCTGACACGCCTGTTTCACAATCAAACCCTGCTGCTCTACAGGCATGGTCTCAGCTCATCCAAATACAGCTGTTCTGTTTCATTTTGGGGGGTTTATTGGAGCTTCTCACCAGGGCTCTATGGATAGGAGACGTTTTCCCTCCAAACATGATTCATTTAGAGCTGCTCTCCTGCTGCCTTTTGCAGCATTGCTCATGTGCCCCCTGTCCTAGGGACAACATGCCACCAGCCTCACTCCAAGCTCAGCGTGTTTTGAAGCGGTGTGTTTTCACAATTCCTCCCTCAAATAAATCATCCTCAACAGTTGCAGGTTTTAAACCCTGCACCAGGGGAGCATTAAGGACACTCAAAGGCTGACATGTTGCTGGGGGGAATTAACCCAGGCAGACCTCTGTGTCCACCTGGAATCTGCCTCACTGAGACGGTATTGCATGTGGGGTTTTTTTTCCAGAAGTCCTGTGGTGCACATCAAGTGATTTGGGGCCAATGACTTCAGCCCTCACATGAGGATTACTCATCTAATGAGGGGGTTTGCAGGCTCTGCCCCTGTTAATGCCATTAATGTCATCATACTGACTTCTGGAGCGTTTCTTCATTCAGTGAATGGCTCTGGGGTTTGGTTTTTTTGCCTTTTCCTCTCCCCAGTAGGTTTGACCCTGTGAAGTTGTGATGCTGTGAACCCACATCACTGGAGCTGCTCTGTCCACAAAGGCAGAACTTTAGCGTCAATTCCACAATGAACAAACCGTTGTTGTAAAAGCTGGTCACCTCTAACACTCAGCTGTAAGCTGCAGAAGGCAGGCATTCTTTATTGCAGCTCCACCTAACGAGCATCCCTCAGGCAGGGCTGAACACATCTTGTGTTCCCCGTGCCATACATATGCAGGAGATTTCCCAGGCATCTGCATAGCGTTGCCTGGAACTAACTGCTACATTTGCATAGACATTAACCACGCAGTCTGGGTCTCTGAGGGTCCTCCATGGGATTTTTGAAGGTCTTTGTTGGTTCCTAGTGGTTGTTGAAGAGGGGTTTTGCAGATTTCTTTAGTCCTTTCCATGAACTCTCAGTTCCTTCTCCTAGGTGTAGTCTTTGGCTCAGCTCATCACTCTGTTTGTAGAGCTCTCACGTTTCTTATCTTGGTCCTGCGGGTTATCTGCACCTCCTCAAGACATCCCAGACACAGGCTGGGTCTTACTTTACGGGACTCAGTCCACACTGCTCGTTTCTCATCCACCTGTGCACACAAACAGCCTCGAAACCTCTCAAGCACAACAAAACCACCACCTTTACGCTTTTGCTCAAGGCCTTGGACCAGCCAAACCCCCGCAGCACCCTCCAGCACAGCTGCCAGAGACGCCGCATCTCTCCCGTAGCGCTCAGCAGTGACGCCATCGCCCGTCACCGAGCCTTTCCCTGCCCCAACCCCAACCCCAACCCACACACACACACACACACACACACAGAGCCCCTGCCCGTCCCGTGCCGCCCGGCGGGAGCTGTGCCCCGCAGCCGCTGACACCGACAGCGTGCCCCCCCCGCCCCCTCCCCCCCCCCCGCCCGCGTCTGATGCAACCACAACACCACCACGTGGCCACGCAGCGCAGCCGCCCGCCGCCAGCCAATCGCAGCTTGTTCCGCTCCCCTCGGGGGCGGGACATAACCCCCTTCCCCTTCTCCGATAGGTCAATCAGCCAGTCCATCTGCGTGCGGGGCGGGGCCTCCCCAGGGGCGCGGGCCAATGGGAGGCGGCACCGCCCCTGGGCACCGCCAGCGCCGCGGAGCCGGAGCCGGAGCCGGGGTCGGGGCTGGAGCCGGAGCCGGAGCCG
>WBNH01001282.1:130546-176476 GCA_013401255.1 Urocolius indicus
ACACACACACACAGAGCCCCTGCCCGTCCCGTGCCGCCCGGCGGGAGCTGTGCCCCGCAGCCGCTGACACCGACAGCGTGTCCCCTCCGCCCACTCCCCCCCCCCCCGCCCGCGTCTGATGCAACCACAACACCACCACGTGGCCACGCAGCGCAGCCGCCCGCCGCCAGCCAATCGCAGCTTGTTCCGCTCCCCTCGGGGGCGGGACATAACCCCCTTCCCCTTCTCCGATAGGTCAATCAGCCAGTCCATCTGCGTGCGGGGCGGGGCCTCCCCAGGGGCGCGGGCCAATGGGAGGCGGCACCGCCCCTGGGCACCGCCAGCGCCGCGGAGCCGGAGCCGGAGCCGGGGTCGGGGCTGGAGCCGGAGCCGGAGCCGGAGCCGCCGCGCCCGCTCCATGGAGGCTGCGGCCGAGGCTCCGGCGGGGCCCGCGGCGCTCAGCTGCTTCTCCTACAACCAGGACTGCACGTAAGCGGAGCGGGGCGGGGCGGGGGCGGCCCCGCGGGACACGACGGCACGAGCGGAGCCGCCCGTAAACGGGACGGGACGGGACGGGACGGGACGCGCATCGCATCCCCCCGACCGGGGCTGAGCCCGCAACGCCCCGGCTCCGGCGCCGCTGCTCGGGACAGGCGGCTCCCGCAGCCCCTGTGTGCGCTGGGGCCCGGGGCCGCGGGCGTTGCCTCCCTGCGGACGCTCCGAAGCGTCGCTCTCCGGGGCCGTTGTGTGTTGAGCTGTGCTGATGCCGTTCTGTAGCTGCCAGAGTCGGTCAGAGCTGTGCTGCGAGCCCCAGAGCGGCTCCTGGCAGCGGCCCGTGGATGAGCACAGCCCCGACTGCTTCTCCTCCCTACACCGTCAGCCCCCGTGGGTTCCAAACCCATCCTTTTAAAGAACCCGTTCCAAGCAGGACAACAGCCGTCCCCAAAAGCCACACACGCTGTCTGGCAGAGCCCGGAGGCAGGACCGGCCCAGCTCAGGAGGGTAATGATGGAAACGACAGCCAGCTCACACCTGGGAGCAGCCTGTGCAGCTCTGCTTTGCACATGCCTTGTCCAAACAGAGAGTGCTTTGATGGGTGGCCCTGTGCTGCTGCTGATGGAACCTGCAGGTCACTGCCTCCAGCACAAAGGCTGTGTGTTGGTATTCTGGGCTGGCTGCTGGTTTAAGACCTGGATGTTGCTGCTTACTATATCTGGAGCTGAGCAGAGCCGGCACTTGGCAGCAGCTGTACCCACTGCCACCAGCAGCCAGAGCAAAGCTTCCACAGCCCTTGCATGGAAGCCTAAGTGGATCAGCTCCCAGCTTAGGAAACAGCCTCCTTCTACATCCCAAAGGTCCTGCCTGCAGCCTTCCAGGTAGAGACATGCCCGTGTGTTCCTCTAGCAGCCACAGGATGACAGTTTGCTATCTCCCAGGGATAGCTGCCTTCTGTAGGCTGGATCCTTGGGTTTGTTCCTTTGAGAGTTGAAACTGAAGTTGTGCCATCACAGATCCCTGTGCCAGGAATTACCCCTTTCCCCTACCAGCAGGGACTCCTGCAATCACCTAGAGGCCCTAAGATCTGTGCTAGGGAGGTTTGTGTCTTGTCTTTGCAGCTCCCTGGCAATTGGAACCACAACTGGATACAGGCTTTTCTCCTTAAGTTCTGTGGAGCAACTGGACCAGGTCCATGAAAGCAGTAAGTCTCCTGTTTCACTGCAGTGGAACGCTGGCTGATAGACCTTACCTGTGTTACTGCCCTTCAGCCTGCCTCGAGGGGCTGATTCTGCTCAGTGCTGTTGCAGAGGTGGCATCTGTTGCTGCTGCACCCAAGTCAGGAGAAGGAAAGCTCTGGTTGTTGCCCTGGGACACAGTAGCCCTTAGAGGGAGTTGCAGCCTTGGAGAAGCTTCTAAAGAGTCAGCAGTACTTCAAACAAAGCTCTTCAGCTGAAGTCCAGCTTCTTTTTTGCTGCTGTCACCCTGACAGTAGCAGTCTGTCCTGCAAACCAGCATCCTGGGGTTGTTTACCACTGGCATGTCTCAGAGCCACGGACAGGAGAGCACAGACTCCCAGCCCAGATGCTGGAGAGCTTGCAGGCTTTTAGTCCAAATTGGTATTTACAAGCAAGATTTTTTTTTAACAGGTTTCCCATGTAAAAAAAGGTCATTCACAGCAGGCTTCCAGCTGTTAGCTGTGCTCAGAGCAGCATGCAATACACTTAACAGCCCCAAACAAGTCAGGCCTTATGGAGCATATGTTCTAGTCTGGGTCAGGCCATGGCCAGAAGGGAGATGCAGTAAAGATACACCTCACAGCTGGGATATGCTGGTCTCTTTCTGCTGGCTATGGAAAAAGCCTCAGCAACCAGACACAGCTGCATCATCTGGAAGGAAGTCCAGGCCCCTTGCCTCTTGGTCTCCCAGGGTAACTGAGCTGCTGAGCAGCAGCAAGGCATAGACTTACATCAAACAGTATTTAGGAGTCTGGATTGCCTCCAGAGTCAGGCCAAAGAGCAAAAAAAAATCTTCCCTGCTGGTGACAAACTGAGACATAAGCAGCCTTGTACTTCCCACAAAGCACAGCTCAAGCTCTGAGCACTACTCAAGACCACCAACACTGACACAGTCCTTCCTCAATAATTGGGTACAGGTCCACCAGGACCATCATAATGGTGTTTTCTCAAAGAGAATCACCCCAAACGTGGTCTCTGCAAGACATACCACAGCAACTGTTCAGCATAGCCGTGCTGGAGCTCTCTAGAGACCACAACCCCAGCAGCAAGGAGGGCTTAAACAGCCCAAGGAGGCTGGAGGAACTCAAACACCAGAATAACCAGTAGGTTGTGCAGCGTGCAGCTTACATCTCACCATACCCTCCAAGAAAGTCCCTGACATCACTGGCTGAGCTTCTCTTTATATCCCCTTCCCAAGGATTAGCTTCAGCTGGAGGGCCCTGCCCAGGACAGGCAGCTCAGCCCTGTCAAAGGGGTCTGTGTTAAATTCTGCCTTCAGGGGAAGCCTCCTTAACCCCTTCCTGCTGTGACCTCAAGGCTTTGTGCCAGGTATGAGATGTTTAACAGAAGCTGATGGTTGAGCACCTTAGAACTGAGCATTCCAACCCAATTCCCTCTTGTGTGGAGTCTCCCTCATTGCTGCAGTCCCAGAAGCCACAAGCCCAGCTGCAGCCTCTGCTTTTGCTTCCCTTCTGTGCCCAGATGAAATCCCAGATGTTTACATCGTGGAGCGTCTGTTCTCCAGCAGCCTTGTGGTCGTGGTCAGTCATGCCAAGCCACAGCAGATGAATGTCTACCACTTCAAGAAAGGGACAGAGATCTGCAACTACAGCTATTCCAGTAACATCTTGTCCATCAGGCTGAATCGCCAGGTAAGGCTGGGGCAAGGGCTTACCCACAGCTGGCTCACTCTGGCTCTTTGCTGCTGCTGCTTTTCCAGCTGGGACCCAGCTGCCTGGCAGAGCAGAGCAGAGCAGAGCAGCCTGAGGTTTGCACTAAGGTTTGCCTGTGCCTTCCTACCAGCTCCACTTTAGGCTTGGTGAGCTCTGGCAGAGGAGCAGGATGGCCCTGGCTATCAACTGTTTGCCTCAGTAAAACAAAAGCCAAGGCCTTGTTCTCCTAGCAGTTGCACAAAGGCTTTCTGTTGTCTGCCTTCTTGCCTATTCAGCATGCAGCTCTGCCAAAAAAAAACCTTCTCATCTTCTCCTCCCTCCTTTGGATTCCACATCCTGACTTCAGGCCCACTTCTGCCATCCTGCTTGCAGATGACACCTCCAAAGTTGGTAACACAACACAGGAGTGACTGGAACTCTGTGGATGATGCAAAAGGCTGTTTCTCAAGGGCTTGGTTTGGTTTTTAAAGGTACAGAAACCATCCAGGCCATTCAGAAGCAAGCCTTTAGAGTGTTGTTCCCTGAAGTGACCCAGCCTCATGCAGCCCTCAGCCCTTTTTAAGAAGGACAGAAAGTCTTTTTTGTCCATAATTATTTTCCAAGGATATGCCATGAGGAGCAGAGGATGTTTGACAATGGAGAAATGAGCACTCTCTGTAATTGTATATAATCAGCCTCTCCTCACTTAGCAACACTGAGGCCTGTAGTGAGGCTCTTGTGTAAGGGAGCTCTGGGCTGAGTTTCCAGTAAAGCTGTGTCTGGCCAGAGCTTCCTGGACTACAATTAAACCTGTCCTATATCCATTCCTTTCACTTACACTTACAAGGGAGCTGGTGAAATCAGGACTTGCTCTGAATTGCACATACAGACATTCCGTATAAAAATAAAGTGGGAGGTTCTGCCCAGCAGCTCTGGGAAGTGTGAGGTTAAACTAAACCAGGGCTTTTCCCCACCTGCTGCTCTGGAGGTTGCCTGAAGATGAGGCACAAACCCAGCCTTGCATCTGCAACCCTTGGCTGTTTGCTGAGCTTGGGTTCAAATCTGGGCTGAGCTCATCCCCTGGCTACAGCACAGACACACCTGGGGAGATGTGAAGATGCTGCAGGCATTTAGGCGTGTGGACAGAAGAGAAATCACTGTTCCCATCCACGTTGCAATGGTGGCAGTTGGGTTCTGCACGTGCTGTGGCATTTGAACCCTTTCCCTGAGCCTCTCTAGGAAAGCAGTACTGCATTAAAAATCCACATAGAGGGGCCAAATTCAAGGAGTTCACCCAGGAAAGGGATGGCAAATAAAACAGGAGGAGGGCTCAAACAAATGTTGCATGGCTCAACTTGATCTCTTGGTGAAGAAGCCCTCAAACAAGCAGGTCCCTGGGGTTTGATCCATGGAGAGTCTTTGTTCCAAACTCCATCGTAGCTCTGAAGTGATCTGATGATAAGGCCATGCTGTGAGCAGCTCTGTGCCAGCCTCCCTGGGCTTTCACTCGCTGCTGAAGCCCTGCTGAGCTCTTTGCACAGGTCTCCCACCTTTCTCTGGCTGTGTCCATCCCCAGCACATGTAAATCTTCACTGTACAGCCCAACCATCTGAACTGATTCGTGTCCAACTCAAGTACTACAGAGAAATACTGGTGGTGTTTTAGACAAGAGGCAGTGCCTTGAAGCCTGTGTAGCCATTGTGGCACCAGGCACCTTCTCTTGTGTGCACACGGAGGGTAAAACCCTTTGCTCACCTCAGCAGGGTGTTGCTGGCCCCAGGGCTTCGTGGAGGGCAGGAGGCTGAGAACCAGCCCTCAGTCTCCTGCTGAGCTTGGCAAGGCCTCCTTCACCTCCAACCACCATCACTCCTCTGGATTTCATCCCTGTCAGTGCCAACATCTCTTTGCTGCACCTCTGGCTGCTCTTTGCCATCATCTGGAAGCCTCCCTTCACCTGTACAGCACCAGCAGTGCCTTCTGCAGTTCTGGGAAAGCACACGGTGGCTTTGCTGAATTCAGCTGTCTAAATATTGCTCTGCCTGTGACTGGGAGTGAGCTGATGAAAAGGCAAAGCCTTCCTGGAAATGCAGAATGGCCCTGACACAGCCCCAGATGCTGTGGTTAGCAGGAATAGAAGTGGGAAAGAGTTTGATCCGAGAGTAATGGTGGAGAGAGGCAAAGATTTGCTAATGTGGGTGTTTCAAGTTAGTGACTAAGCTCCACATTTAGATACTAAATAAGTGGCCTCATTTCTAAAGAGGTGGAGGCTTCCTGTCCATGGATTTGGGTGCTCCAGCCTCAGGAGCCTGCATGGAGTCTAACCTTAGGGTTTTATTGGGAGGTTTTCAGTGCTGCTGGACACTTGGCACCAATATAGGTAGAGCTGTGCCCTCACTGGAGTCAAACAGCACAACCCTTCAGCCAGATCCAAAGCCTGGTCCCCCCAGAAAAAGGCCTCCCTGCACAATACCTCCTTGGGAACACCCAGAGACCTGGACCAGGCAGAGACATAAAGCTGAGTGGTCACAGGTGATGGCCCAGTGCTGAGCATGACGCTTCCTTTCTCCCTCTCTGCCTTTGCTCCCCACAGCTCAGCAGCTCCTCTCTTAACAGCTGCCCCTTGGCTGGTCATTCCTGATGAGTTCAGCAGCAGAGGCACAAGCACAGGAGCTTGGAAATGCCCAACCCATCTGCCAAGGTGGAGGAAGTGTCACAGCCCCTGAGCAAATGTTTCCCAGCCCAGTGTTTACACAGTTCTGCAGGGCCCATAAAGCTGAGCCTTGCCTGCTGGGTGCTGAGTAGGTGCAGATTCATTTGCTGAACAGATGCTTTAGGTTTCACAGCACTGAGAGGCTCCTCACCTCAACCTTCACCCCCCACATCAGGAAGAAGTCAGGGCGAGGGGCACCTAGTCCCTCCTGTAGGCACACTGACAAGTAGGATGGGCAACCTCTCTGCTTGTCAGACCTTTATGATCAAAAAGTCACTTGCTATGAAAACAACTGCAGAAAAACAGTTGGTGTGGGGATAGATGGCAATGGAGGCCCATGGGAGGGTGTAACCCTGATGTATCCTCCTGTTCCTGGGTTCTGCTGATGTGGAAGATGAACTCTTAGAGTGGCAGAGGAGTCATGATGGTTTATCTGCTTTCTAAAGCAGGACCAGACGCAGGCAGCTCTCAAAAGCAGGGTCATTCAAAATCAAAGGACTTCCAGGGAGAGGGGATGGAGAAGCAGAAGAGACCTTGTTTCTGTTACATTTCAGTGAGAAATCCCTGCTGAATTTTGCTGTCAGTGAGGATTTGGGTGTGCAAACCATGGGAGCAGCAGACAGAGGCACTGTGCTCATGCTGGTGGAGTTCTGTGCATGTCCCTTGTGTCCTTGCAGAGGCTGGTTGTTTGCCTGGGGGAGTCCATTTACATCCATAACATTAAAGACATGAAGCTTTTGAAGACTATTCTGGATACACCTACAAATACAACAGGTAAGCACAGGAGGGATGTGTGAAAGGGAGAGAGCAGCTCTGCAAGAGCTTTGTACAGCCACCACACTCGTGTGAGAAGTCAAAGCAGCCTGTGGTTTGTGTATCTGAATTCAGCACTGGTGAGCCAGAAAAGCAGTGAGAGGCAGGAGAGCAGAAACCCTGCTCTGTCCTGGGCAGATCCCTGCTCTGTCTGAGCAAATGCATCAAAGAAGAGCAGAAATGGTCAGTGTGGTTTGACTTCACCTCCCAGACTCGGTCCCTTCCTCTCCTCACACGGGATGTCCATGTAGCTCCCAACTTCACACATTGTCCCTTAATCCTCTTTCACAAGGAGAAAGGACCCCAAGTTTCCTTCCACACATAGGACGACTCCAACTTGTCCTTCTGGGGCTCCCTGCCCTTCCCTCACCGTTCCTCCCTGCGTGAGCCAGCTCTGCAGGGTCCCGCTGTGCCCGCTGCTCCCTGCAGCAAACCCAACTTCTCCTTTGGCCATGGCCACACACTGCTCTGCTAAGGTAAAAAGCTCCTGTGATCACTTGCAGGCTTGGGGCTCAGCTCCCAAAGTGTTCAGCAGTGTGCAGAACACACAGCAGGGCACAGCACCAATTCCCTGCTGCCAGTCCCAGGAGCCCGGGCTGTCACCTGATGTTATTCACTACGTGCTGCAGAGCCAAGAGGCAGGGCAGGCTGCAGAACAGATCCTCCCTCTGCAGAGCAGGGTGAATCCAGCTTTCCTGCTCATGGCAGAGAAGCTATTTTTAGCTGTGGGGAGGGAAATCTGGCTGAGGGCTGGCAGCAGCACTACCCTGTGCCCTGGCACTGCCCCTGAAGCGTCATCTCACGGGTGGCTGATTGGGAAGTTGCTGATGTGCTCACATCTGCCTTCTGGGCTTTCAAAGGATGCTTTTCTGGTGGCTTCCCTGACCTACTTCAGGTCTTACCAGATGGCCTCTCCAGATGGATCAAAAACACTGAATACTGCAAATATAATTAAAGTTTAAACCCTTTCCCAGCAGTGGCAGGAAGGGCAGAGTTACCCAGGCCTGAGGCTGCTCTGCAGTGGGGCTGAATGGTGAGGTCATGGTCTGACAGCAAGAGCAATGAGTGCTCCCCAGGCCAGGCCCAGGCTGCTGCAGATCACAGGGCTTCACATGGGGCTTTAACTTTATAAACCCCTTTTACTGCAGCAGCTGTCGTTGAAATGAACTGAGTGGTGCCACTTGGGCGCCCTCTGGCCATGGACCATCTGCTTTGGTCTGACCCCCGAGGACAGTGTGTCCAGGAGCTCTTTGGACTCCTCTGTTTGGAGTGGGGATTTGTGGTGCGAGGGTGTGGGAGGACACAGCAAGTGTGCCATCCTCCCCCCTCCCAGAGGACATGCCCTGGGCACGGTAACGCCAGCATGGTGAGGAGCAGTGAGATCTTGGCTGTCCTTGCCTAGGACCTGGCTCTTGGTCTGTCTTCCTTCACACAGGAGAGGAAAATGCCCACAGTGGGTGAGGCTGTTGCTTTTCATGTGGCTTGTGTCAGGGGCAGGGTTTGCCATGAGGAGCTGGTGCTTGTGATGACACATGTGCCACGAGAGCACATCTTGGCAACAACTGCAGCTTTAGAAACAACCTCCCCTGGCTCCACACAAGCCCAATAGATCCCCCTGGACCTGCTGGCTCACAGGCAAGGTCAGGTTTCTTGGACACCACAGCTTTTCTCCATGCTGCTCCAGGAAGCCACTCGCCATGTGGCACTGCCAGAGGTGCCATCCTGAGCAGCACCAGCCCGCCCCACACGCAGTGACCCTCGCCAGGGCTGTGACTGCCAGGGGCAGAGGAGCATCTTCAAAGGCTGCCTGTGTCCTTGGTGATCCCTGTTCTTGGTGCATCCCTGGGGTCGGCCCAGTCCACCAGCCTCTGTGTTTTCCCCTGGCCTGGTTTCCCAGGCACCTCTTCCAGCCGGGCGCTGAGCGGAGCGAGCGGGTGACTCACACCAGCTCAGAGCTGCTTTGTTTAACTCCAGCCTTCTCTGCATCCTCCCAAAAGAGAGAAAGGGCTGTGCTGATCCCCCCTGAGCTGCCTGAGCCTGGGGGAAGACCATCCTGAAAAGAGAGGATGCTGATCAGGAGCAGAATCTCTGGGCTATCCTTACCTTCCTCCCATCCCTCGGTCCTTGGACACCTTTCAGCTGCACGTCGCTGCTGCTGCGCCTCTGCTCCCCATCCCTGGCACGATGTAAATGCTTGTGATTGATGGGGAGTGGATCCCTGGGGCCCCTGGCCCATCCTGCAGCTCCTGGCTCCGCTGTGGCCTCTTTGTTTAGTTATAAACAATGACCTAAAGCGAGAGCTTCAGCCGATCCTTCCCCAGTGCTGAGTCTGGGCCTGGGCCAGGGCCGTGTCCTGCTGCGGGGTCTGTGCGTGTCCCTGCACACACAGGCAGGTGTTGTTCTCTGTGGGAGCGTGGAGCAGCCCCAGCAGCCTCTAACCCTGCGGTTTCCTCCACACATGGCACGTGGTGGGACCCCAAGGAGGGGTCAGGAAGCTCAGGTCGTGCCGAGGCTCTGGGCTGGAGCTGGGACGGCTGTGAGCAGGCGGACGTGGTGCAAGGAAGCGAGGGAGACCCGTGTCTGTGTGGGACAGGATTGAGTGGGACTGGTCCTGAGCCAGTGGCAGCAATGAGAGGCAGGAAGAGATGCTCTTTCCTGAGGTCACCTGAGGGACAAGGGGGGTGGCTGCACCCACACACACATCCAGCCATCTCTGTCTCACCCCGCAGCTCCTGCTCGCTCTGACGGCGCGTTGGGGAAGCTTCGTGCTGATGTTGCCAGCAGAACAGATGCCTCTTTGGGGCAAGAATTCCTCCTGTGGGGAAAATGTAGCTGAGATAAGAGTTCCTCATCAGCTGGAAACTGCCTGCACCGTGTGGCACTTGCTTTTGGCTTTCTCTGCTTCCATTTTCCATTCAGAGAAGAAGGAAACAAAGGGTGCTGTCCAGCCCCTGAACCTCTGCCCTGCCCTGCCAGCCTCCCCATGCCAGGCTGCTGCTGCCCCGGCCCACGTGAGCCCAGAGACAGAGATGGCCTGTCTTTTCTTGCCTTCTCAAAGGAGATGCTGAAGAGGGGAGAAGGCAGAAGCGGGGTTGGGGTGCTGGGAGGAGGGAGCCATTCTGGCCCGCACCAGCAGGTGTCCCCATGGCCAAGGCACGGCGGGGGCCAGAGCTGCCCCAAAACGAGACAGAGCCTCAGCCACCCCGCCGAGCCCGTGGCAGCCTCTCTGCTTTTCCTCCTCCACCGGCAAACAAACTTCTTTCTCCCCTGGCCAGGTCTGTGTGCTCTCTCCATCAACCACGCCAACTCCTACTTGGCTTATCCCGGCAGCGCGACCAGCGGGGAGATCGCGCTTTACGATGGAAACACGTTGGTGAGCGCCAAGCTCCTCTGTTTGGGGACGACTGGAAACAAACACAGCCCACAGCAAAGCCAAGCACAGCCTCTGGGGAGGATGAACAAATCCACTCCACCGAGCTAGGCTGCAAGGGAATTGCCCCGGGGAGGCTGTGCCTGGGCACCGTGAAGGCAGCCAGCCTCTCCGAGATCAGGACATCCATCTCCCAGTATGGGATGTTCAGGGCAACGTGAGCCCCACAGCCCCAAGGCTGCTGGCAGGCTGGCACAGGGCTTCCTGAGGGAGCTTCAGCAGCGTGTCCTGTGGCAGGGATGTGAGCAGGGTGGCAGGGATGTGAGCAGGGTGGCAGTGATGTGAGCAGGGTAGCTCAGGGAGGGCTGGAGCTGCTCTGGCCGCAGCAGTCTGAGTTTCCGTGGGCTGGAAGGGATGTCACAGGGAGGGCAAGGTGTCCAAAGTCCCCTCAGGAAATCTGTCCCTGGCTGGAAGCAGGGTCATGACCATCTGCTGTTCGTGCCAGGCCTTTGGGTTACATAAGGCTGTCGCTCTGTACGTGCAGCGGGAGCTGAGGAGCTGCAGCAGGTGAGGAGCAGAGCACAGGGGGAGAACATGCTGCTGCTGCTGCTGTGACAGGTCCCAGCGAGGGCCTGGGCTCTCTGCAGGCACCAGGACGGTGTTGCTGTGGCACATTTGAGGGTATGGCAGCCAGGCCCAGCTCCACTCTGCTCCAAGAAACAGTTGCAGAGGACACAGTTGCAATCCTGCAGAGGTGGGGAGCTGAGGACCTCTGCCCCTGCAAGCTGTCTGTGGTCACAGAGATAAGAAATGCTGAGGATGTTCAAAGGATATCTTAAGTGAGTCCGTATCAGAAGGGCTGAGCAGGGTATGAGGCAGAGAACACCCTGTGCATAGCCAGGCCCAGCAATAACCTGTCTCCTTGCACTCACATCACCTTCTGCCCCTCAGAAAACAGCCTGTACGATCCCTGCACACGACGGGCCTCTGGCTGCTCTCGCCTTCAACTCCACTGGCTCCAAGCTGGCAAGTGCTTCTGAAAAAGTGAGTGAGTGCCATGGTAAGCACCCTCCCTACTGCTGCTCTCTGTCCTCCCCTCAGCCTGCCAAGCCCACCACTAACGCCTGGCCATCAACACCTCAGCCCGACAGCTTTGGGATCCCTCCAGAGCTGGGCACTCCCCCAGCTCCCTGGGCAGCCTGGCACAGGGGCTGACACCCCTCTCAGGGAAACAGTTCTGCCTCAGCTCCAACCTCAACCTCCTCTAGGGCACATCTTGAGGCCGTTTCCTCTTGTCCAGTCCCTTGGGAGCTGAGACTGATCATGTCTCCCCTCAGCCGCCTCTTCTCCAAGCAGAACACCCCCTGCTCCTTCAGCCACTTTCGTCAGCCCTGTGCTCCAGACCCTTCCCCAGCTTCATTGCCCAACTCTGGACAATCTCGAGCCCCTCAGTGTCTTTTCTGCAGTGGGGGGCCCAACACTGAACACAACACTCCAAGAGTGGCCTTGAGAGAAGGGCACAGAAAGGACTGTGGCTTGTGAGAGCCCAGTGTGTGGGGTTCAGATCAACCCTGGCTGGCAAACAGGAGAGAGAGGCCTTTGCACGGTCAGAGTTTCCTGGGAGTGTCCCAGAAGGGGCTCTCACTCTTTGCCCCGCTCCTGGGTGATCTTTCCATTTGCATTTTTCACAGGGCACAGTCATTCGTGTGTTTTCCATTCCTGGGGGGCAGAAGCTCTGTGAATTCCGGCGGGGGATGAAAAGGTCAGCTCATTCTTCTGTGGGTGACAAGTACACAGAGGGCTCCCAGGGCACAAATGTAAACAGAGGCATAGGGCAACGTCAGATCCTGGCAGCTTTGGCATCTTCTGCAGAAAGAAAACAAGAGTGAGCGTATCAGATGGCAATGTGAGTGTGCCAGCCAGCCACGCTGCACCCAGCTGCCTGCAGCCAGCTCAGGGATCCCATCCAGGGTGGCACAGAACAGGGCCACTGCAGAGAACAGAGGTAGATCCACTCTGTTTACTCTGTCCCGTCTTACTTGAAATGATGAAGTCCCCAAAGCCCAACTCTCACCCTCTCCAAGTGCTTTAAAGCTGCCGAGTCATGTGCAGAGAGCCCAGGGCTCAGTGGCAGGAATGGGCTGTGGCTGCCCTTCTGGGGATGTTTGCAGGAGATCCATTCCTGGCTTTTCCCTCTTTCCCCATCCCTGCCCTGCCTGGGAGTTTCCCCCCAGTTCTGCCATCAGTGAGACACCCTGGCCCTGCTCCTCCTGGCAGGAGGAGATGTCGTGTGCTTTCCAATGCCCAGCGCTCTGGGGATGCTCCCTGGCCTCTGAGGAGCAGAAGCTTTAGCTGCTGTAGGGAAGCCAGCACAACTCTTCAACTTTACACCTCTCTAGCTGTTTGTCATAGCTCAAGGCCAGTCCCAGCGTTGCTGAGCAAAGGGATTAGGGCAGTGCTGGTCAGTCAGACCATGGACAGGGTGCTTCTCACTGTGGTTGGGTCTCCTTCCTCCCCATCCTCTTCTCTCTGAGCAAAACTGAGCAGTTCCCCTTGAACACTTTGCCATGAAGTGATCAGTCCTATCTTTGCTTGGCCCTAGATACGTGAACATCAGCTCTCTGGTGTTCAGCATGGATTCCCAGTTCCTCTGTGCTTCCAGCAACACAGAGACAGTGCACATCTTTAAACTGGAGCATCTCACTGACAGGTAAGGGGATTAGCCTGGGTTAACCTGCCTGCCCTGCTTCAGAGCTCTGCCTTTACACAGCTGGCCTCCATTTCTCACCACCTACTCTCCACGAGCAATACCAGCTGCACACTCCTTGGCTTTGTGTCCTTAGGGACTCACTCCTTGGAAAGGTATACACTGCATCCTTCCTGGCAGCCTTTCCAGGCTGGGTTTATGAGCTGTCACTGTCCCTTGGCTCATCCCTGGTGCACAAGGGGAGTGCAGGTGCTCCAGAGAAAGCCTTTGTGTGTCTGAGATCAGGGTCACTCTGTTCCTGGTGTGTTTTGTCACGCTGACTGCAGTAACCCCCACTGATGCTGCTTTGTGACCCCCTCCCCCTCAGCCGGCCAGAAGAGCCTCCAACTTGGAGTGGTTACATGGGAAAGATGTTCCAGGCTGCTACCAACTACCTCCCTGCTCAGGTGTCAGGCATGATGAGCCAGGATCGAGCCTTCGCCACCGTCCGCCTCAACTTCTCCGGGCGAAGGAACATCTGCGCCCTGTCCACGTATGTTCAGCCACGTGTGTGCCCTCTGCCACAACAGCCTGGCAGCACACACAGCTGCCTCTGGCCCAGTGCAGGTGTGTTTGGGCTCATGACTCTTTTTCTTGTCAGAATCCAGAAGCTGCCTCGGCTGTTGGTGACAACGTCAGACGGACATCTCTATATCTACAACTTGGACCCGCAGGACGGAGGGGAGTGTGTGTTAATGAAGAAACACAGGTAGCTATGCCTCCAGACACAGCTGCTCTTGTTAAAAACCAAAGGAAATTCCACCTGAGAGCACAAAGTGGAGCTGGAGGAGCAAGAACCTTCGAGCTGGCTTTGTGATCTGAGCTGCCTGATCTGACACACACGGGTGGGAACTGCGGCAGCAGGCAGAGACACGAGGAGAGCACCTTCTCCAGGTGTTACAGGCTGCTGACTGTAGGGGGTGGGATGGTGTGGAGGGACACTGGGAGCTTTGCACAGTTGCTGCAGTGCCAGAGCTGAGTGTCCCGGGCAGCCGTTCGGTTCGGACGCACATTTGATTGAGCCCGTAACACCCTCCCCCTTCCTGGGCAAGTCTGGGCTACTTGGCTGCAGCCACGGAGCCTTTGGGAAGGGGCAGGGTGGAACATGTGCTGGGAGGTGGCTGAGGGCCAGGAAATGCCAGTGGTTTTGGGAGAAGCCACAAAGCAGAGGCCGATCCCAGGCCCCGCTGCCCCACGCTCCGGCCGCCCTGCGACGCTGCTCCCGGCCCGCAGTGACCATCTGTGCATGTGGGTTCCTCTTGGCATCACAAGACTGAGAAGGGCCCTTGGGTCAGGAGTTATATTACATCACACTGTATCTCTGCTCAAACTCCATCCTAAACTGGCCAGCGCTGCTTTTCCCATCTAGTCCATTCCTGTTGGAAGTCCTTTGGAGCCCCCTCTGTGATTAGAAACACTGTTTGCCTTTGTAACCTAAAGCTTCTGTGGTCAATCTGTTCCCTTCTGTTCTCCTGCCAGCATTGTCCTCCAGCTGAAGGAGTGCTTTCCCTATCTTGTGCCTCCCCCCTGCCTCTGCCACGGAGCACAATGGTCCCCTCCTGCGCAGCGCTGCGGGCAGGGCCTGGTGCAGCCATGCCATGGCTGATGGGCTGCTCTTAACCAGCACTGGGGGAGGAACTGTCGGGTTCAGAACTGACTCTTCTCCCCTCTCTTGCTCCTGCACAATCAGCCTGCTTGGCTCAGGAAAGATGGAGGAGAACAAAGAAAACGACCTTCGGCCTCCAGTACCTCAGTCTTACGCAGCAACTGTAGCCAGACAAAGCACAGTGCCTTCCACTTCAACCATGCCAGGTAAGCACTGTCCCTGCCCATCCTCAGGTAGCAGCAAGAAAGTCACCTGGGGCCTAGTGGAAAGTCACAACTTCCAAGGTTCAGCTTGTGCAATGCAGATGGGGGCAGAGGTGACTCTCTGGAGCTCACCTCCTTCGGGCCCTGCCCCAAACCCAGGCCAGGCATTCTCTGCTCTGCTCCACAGGCCCCCTTGACAGCACTCCTGCTCCTCCTGTGGAGCTGTGCCCCAGAGCCCCCAGCCTTTCCTCCTCACATGTTCCATCCCCTCAGCATCTTGGTGGCCCTGCACTGGCCTCTCTCCAGCAGTTCTCTGTCTCTCCTGAGCTGGGGAGCCCAGAACTGGGCACAAGATTCCAGATGAGGCATGTCCAGGGCAGAGCAGAGGGGGAGCAGGAGCTCCCTCAACCTGCTGCCCACACTCTTCTTGCTGCCCCTAGGATGCCATTGGCTTCTTGCCCATGAGAGCACATTGCTGCTCCTGGTTATTTGCTGCCCACCAGAACTCCTGGGTCTCTCTCCCAGAGCTGCTCTCCAGCAGGTCACCTTGTTGCAGAAGCCCTGGGTAACTGTCATGTTCTACTCCTGAGTCTAAAGGTCTGCATGCAGTTACACATCTTACTCAGGCCCCCAAAGAGCCAGAGAAAGCAGCTCTGTGCTAGAAAGGTGATAACACAGTGCCTGTGCTGTTTGTTTCCAGCCTCCTCTCAGCCATTTACCACCAAGGGTTGTTGTTGTGCTCCCACAGGTTACTCAGAGGACGGCGGGGCCCTGCGAGGAGAGGTCATCCCCGAGCACGAGTTTGCACCTGGACCAGTGTGTCTGGACGACGAGAATGAGTTTCCTCCTGTGAGCATTCGGGACCCCTAACACTGCAGTTCAGCCCTCATGCTAAGAAGACAGTATTAACCTCTTACAGAAGAGATACTGATGCCCCCACCTTGTCCCAGCTCACTGTGAAGCCTAATATAACTCAGTTATAGGGACAGTGCCAGGAAAATCAACCCCCCCCACACACACACTAAATAGCAGCTCAGGATGGGGCAAAGATGATCAAATCTAAGAATGAAGAGATGGATCTGAACAAACTCTTTTATGGAGATGCAGAATGATGCTCAGAGCCGGGTCTGAGTTTTGTGCCTTGCTCAGATTAGTGCTCCTAGGAGCAGCTTTTCATTTAAACAGTACCAGCATTTAGAAACGAGACCTCTCTCTTCCCTCTTGCACTTACAGTGAGCTGTGTTAGGCTTTGGGATGTGACTGGGATGTATCTGACTCTCACCAGTCATCTCCAGGCTGACTGGAGAGGAATCTCCTTTTCCAAGCACAAAGCTAAAAGGTGTAACACAGTTTTAACCCGTTTGGTGGGGTTTATGTGGCACTTCCTCTGTTGCCACTGGAAGAATAGCTGGCTTTTTAAAACCTACCCTAGGCCTGGCAGCGTCTGTGCTGCTCCTCTTCCTCCTACACGCCCGTTAGTTGTGGTTCCATGCTACAGTCTGGCTGTCATCAGCATAATTCCTTCAATAGCAGTAATTCATTAATGCAACAGAACGATGTAAACAGGTTTCCAGTGGCAGGCTTGGCAGACTTTTGAAGCCCTTAACTCTGCTTTTACATAACCTGCTGTTGGAGTTTGGCCTGAAAAGGAAGAAGTGAAACCTTTATCAGGATCCCTGGCCATGCTCTGTGCTCTGACCTCTGTGAGGCACGGCCCTGGGCCACTGATGCACGGTGCTATTTAGATAAAGAGTGACCCTCTCATGACTCCCTGTGAGTCAGCACTGCCAAAATCCAACCCCATTGCATAAACCTTAGGCTGATCCATTACCTGTCCCATAACCTGCTGCAACAAGAGGTTTTTGGTTGTCAGACTCCGTTACCCATGGAGGATATTTATCATGTCCCTCCTCTGGCCAATGTTGTGTTGGCCCAGAGAAGCTGGTGGCTCAGGATCCAGAGAAGCTGGTGGCCCAGGTCCTGAGGAAGAACCTCAGAGAAATCTTTTGCTTCCTTGTGATCCACCTGCCCTTGACCAGGCAGTTCATGGCCGAGCAGATGGCAGCGAGCAGGAATCACGCTGCTCCTGCCTGAGCCTTCTCACCCTGTAACAGCAACCCCAGCCCCCTGCTCAACAGCACCAGGAGCTTGATTAAATGAACTTTCATCAGTCCAAAGCCTGTGCTGGAATGAAGCTGCCAGAGCAACGTTTGGGTGTGATGGCAGGGAGGAGGTGGGGTGGGAAGGAAGATGCTGCTTCCCAAACATCCAGCCCGATGGGGTGGCTTAGGCCCTGGGCTTTGCCCCCGCTGCTGCCTTTGGCCTGTGCTCTGCAGCTTCGTGCTGCTCCCAGAGAGCTGCTGAGGAGGGGCTGCTGCTCAGCATTTCACTCAGCTCTGCTGTTTCCTGGGGCCGTTGGGGCTCGCTGACGAGCTCGAAGGGGGTTTGAGGCCTCGGTCACTCGAGTGTGGAGAAGGAGGGAGAGAAAAACCTGACCTTATCCAACAAAAATGTTTTGACAGCGTTGTGCTCTGCGGAAACATGGGAAGGGTTTGGTTTGTTTTCCAGTGTGCAACAAAAAAGACACTGAAAAACCTCAAAACTTGTGACAAAATGGAATCTTCAGGCGCAGCCCAGGCCACGGGGATGGCTTTGAACTTGGACAGCAGCTCAGACCCAGCAGCTCCTCTCCCTTTGGAAACATCCTGCCCTGACCCTCAAGCAAGACTTCAGAGACTCAGCTGTTAAAGAGTGAGGAAAAGCAGCTTTGGGCTCGCATCAGATCCGCTGCTGGTTGTTGAAAAGCGCCTCTTCATTAACCAGGAGGAGGGACAGAGTAGAGGAGAGAGGAGAAGCTCAAGGAAAGCTCATCAAGAACGGCCTCAGCAAGAGTGAAAGCGGACGGATGCTGCCCCTGATTGCAGCAGGACTGACTGAGGAGGGAGCAAGAGGTTAAACAAGTGCTCTCATGTCTTTCACTTGCATTGCTGGGCTGGATTCAGCCTGCCCAGGGCTGCTGTGCATCCCACAGAAAGGCCTGTGGTGCCGCTGAGATGGACAGCTAAAGGCTCAGGTGAGGAGGTGCAGTGCTGGAGGCGTGCTGGGAGGAGGCCGTGCTCGGAAGGCTCTGTGGGATGGGAGAAGCAAACCCATCCCCAGCTGCAAACGCTTGTGGCAGTTAACAGCTCTCTTCTGGTTACCTGCTCCAGCAGCTGCCACTTCTCTGTGGGTTTTCCAGCATCAGTGAAGCTTCCAGCAGTGTCAGCTCTTGGGGTGTGTGCTTTGGGCCAGGCAGGTCATGGCGCAGCCAGCCATTGCAGTGTCTCTCCCCACTACGGTCAGATCAGTTTTGGGGTAGTCCTGTGAGCATCCTCCAAGATTCAGCAGCAAGATGGACCTGAGGAATGCAACCAGGGATCTTCTTAAAACTCCTTGGATTCAGTCAGGAGAGGTGATTCCTTCCAGCAGCTTGCTCTGTGCTTTCCCAGGCACGTGTGAGCCGTCCTGCATTTGGCTGCACACCAAAGCCTCTCAGCTTTGGGAGCAGAGCTGATGTGAAGGCTTTACCAGGAGAGCCATCTCAGTAAGGACTGTGTACAGCAGCCACCTCTTCAGAGGCAGCTTCCTCCTTGTAAAACCCATCTTTCTCATGTCCATTTTTGGTTACCTCCAAACTGTTTGGGCAACCTGCCTGCGCTGGCAAAAGGCTGCTCCTGCCTGTGTGTGCCTGTGGCTCGTGCCCACAGCATTGGTTATGGGGTACACAGGGTGTGATCCCTTCCCCCAGCAGTGAGCAGCAGCTCCTGGCTGCAGCTCCCACCTCCTCCCTGGCAGGACGGGCAGGAGCCTGAGCTGAGCAGCCCTGGGCACTGCAGCTGCCCTCACCAGCCACATGTTCAGTGTTGAGCCTCGTTTCTCCTGGAAGGAGCAATCAGTGCTGTGTGTGGGGGCTGCACAACCTCCCCCCCAGCTCCAAACCATGGATCCCAACACAAGCAGCCAGGCTGCAGATGCATCTTCACCTTGGTGGGAACTGTGTTTGCTCCTCACTGGGTGCTGTTTCACTCCTGTTGTGTGGGTGTGGGATGCTCCTGATGGGAAATGACCTGTAGCAGCTGCCTGGTAGCAGAGGAGAGGCCACAGATCCTGCAGTGAAGGTCTCCTGGTAGTTCTCTTTCATGAGGGATGAGCAACTTTGGCAGAACCTGAGCAGCCTCTTCTCCCTCACAGCAGCTCCTGCCCTGGTAACTCGGACAGGCCTTTGGGCAGCTGAGGCTTGCAGGATTAAGCCCAGTCTATAATACATCATCAGTCCAGTGCTAAAGCTTGTGCCTCAGACCTGAAGGTCCCAAAGCCCATGGAGAGACATCCCAGGAGGAGGAGGATGCAGCCCAGAGCCCTCCTGCAGCGGGGCTGTGGGGATGGCATCGTGCTGCAGGTGATGTCTGGCACGGCAGGGGAGATCTGGGCCTTGGTTCATGGCTCGTGCCAGCACTGGGACCCACCTGGGTGCTGCAGCAGCCCCACAGCTCTGCCCAAGCCTCATCCAGGAGTAGCTGCACATCTTACCCAGGGTCTCCAGCCTCATCCAATGCCATGGGTAGCATGTGGTTGTGAAGTGTTTGATGTGACGTGGGCCAGGGCTCTTACTGCTGCCTGTTGTACGTCTCTGCTCTACCCTTTGACTCAAAGGTTTGCTGGTGCTGGGGTTAAGCTTCCCCTCAGCTAACACAGCTTCACCCTGGGCTCCACCTGGAGACACACAGTGATGCATGGCACACCCCTTCCCCTCCTGCATGTTGGAGCTGAACTTCTGGGGAGGACTTGGTGAGGCAAATGGACTTCACCCCTAAAACCTGAACTGTGAGCACAACCTCAGCCCAATGCCAGCCAGAGGCAAGACACTCAGTACCAAGCCAGGCCTAAGACACACTCTCAGCACCAAGCCAAGCCCCTCCTGTTGCCAGGACTGTAAATTAGGGGAGGGGGAGTGTAAACAAACAAATCTGCCTTTGAATGGAAAGTAAAACACTACAGGCCATCCCTTCCCCTTCTTGAAACACAGCCCTTGCTGGGAAAAGAAGTAAGGCCCTTCTGTTTTGATTTTGGTAGATAATCTTGTGCCGTGGAGGGGAGCCGGGCAAAGCCAAGAGGCCCTGAGGACACACACCCCCACGCCTGGGAGAGCCAGCAGCCAACAGCACATCTCTGAGTGCCCAGGAGGAGAAAAGCCAGCAAGGCAAGGTGGGCCCCTGCTTGTCCTCCGGTATGTTTCGGGGCCTGGCCAGCAGCCCGGTGCCTGGGGCTGGCTTTGGGGGTGTGTGTGTGTGCTGTGTGGAACAAAGCAGGGCTGATGGAAATGCTGACTTCAGCACATTTCTATGTCACTACGGTTTTATATACCCCCTTTTTTTTTCTAATTTATGCTGTTTAATGTGTATAAAATGTACTTATAGGAAGAGAGATTAAACTTATGTCTTTGTACAGTATATACAGAACTCTTTTACCCAAGTACTTTTGCTGTGATGGTGGAGAAGGTGCCACTTGCTATGTCTAAAGAGAGAATAAAGCCACGGTCTGTCCCCAGCAGCTCGCTGCCTGTGCTCCTGCTGTTCTTTGTGGGGCCCTCAGATGTCAGCCTTGGGTCAATTTTACGAGTGGGAGAATGGGTTTGGGGGGCTGGTTGGAGGCTGCTCCCACAGCACTCGACCCACCTGGCTGAGTTCACTTACAGTTTGTCCAAAGGAAGACCTGGGGATGTGAATTTGAGCCCAAAACTCTTTCAGCAAACCCTCACTCAGCTGCTGAGGAATCCCGGTGGTTTCTTCAGTTTCAGTTGTACTTTTGGTTTTGCCTTTGTGGCTCCCCAGAAATGCATCAGCCCAGAAATGACCCTCAAAGAGCTGTTTGGCTCCATCCACACCCCTGGCATCACGCTGGGCCTGGCAGCAGCAGCTTCTCTGCCTGGACACCTCGGGGCAGGGATCTGTCCCTGACCAAATCTGCAACTACACTATTGCTTTTCCCATGTGGAGTGGCCAGGGAGCAGCAACTCCAGCTCTGCCTTATGAACCTGCCTCACACACCTCCCCAAATGAAGCTTTTTCCAACTGCTGGGCCCTGGGGCCTCATCTCAGCAGTCCCTGAGCTCTGCTGTGAGAAGCAGCCATGGGACAAGCCGAGCATCCTGGGCAGGGAGAGCCCAGGACACTCCTCCCCTTACAGACAGCAGGGTCTTTAACAGAAGCCCATTACTAAACCTCCCCTGGCAGCTGTTGAGGCAGGAGCTCTGCTCACAGAGCACTCACTCACCTCCGGCCAGACGGGGATTTCCTCTCTGCAGCCAGGCTCCAGGGTCTCAGCACCAGGGGATGTTTGCTCAGAGGCTCTGGGCCTCATCCTCCTCTGCCTTGTGCTCCCACCAGCCGCTGCTGTAAGGTCCATTTTAGAGGAAAGCCACAGGAGCTCTCTCCCAAAGCCAGTTCTCACTGCAGGTGGTTTTAATCCAAGACCTGACTCCTTCTCAGATAAAGAGCCCTACAAAAAACCTGTCTCCTTCCACGTGCCCAGAGGTACTGCACAGCCCTGCTCTGCCAGGGTGATGGTTCTGCTCTGCAGCAAAGGAGACTGTCCATGTGCTCACGCTGACCCACAACCCCCTCACCTCCCTGCTTCATAGCAGGAACTTTTTCCCTCAGAGGGCTGTCAGCCCCTGTCCCAGGCTGCCCAAGGAGCTGTGGGAGTGCCCAGCCCTGGAGATACTGCACAGATGCCTAGCTGAGGTGCTGGGGTTCATGGGTTAGCTTGGGCAGGGTGAGGTCAGTGGTGGGAATCGATGAGCTTAAAGGTCTTTTCTTCATAATGATTCTCTAATTGTCTGAGTCACAGCATGAAGCAAAGGGGGCTTCACCTCCATCCCCCTGCTCCTGCAGCCAGCCCCTCCCTGCTCACACAATTGAGGGAAAGGAGCTGCTTGAGCTGTTGCTTGCTCAGAGACCAAGGCAGGATGGTGTTCACGGGCAGGGGGCTGTGAGCAGGGCTGGCTGGGCAGCAGGCAGGTGGCAGCGGCAGCTCTCACGCCCTGGCTCACAGCACGGGATCGCCGACGGGTCCCGGGAGTAATCAGCCACCGAGATGTTGTCTGTGGCCAGGTCGTGCAGAGCCTGGCTGTAAGCCCTGCTGATGGCAGGCAGCACTGCCTGATACTCTCTGGATGCCACATCCAAAGGTTCCTGCTCCTGCATGTCGCGATCCAGATTGAAAATGAGGGGGGGCTGGTGCTGCTGGGCTGGCCCAATGCTGCCATCACACGCCATCGCCCCTCCTGGTGAGGAAAGGACAGGAAAGTACTGAGTCCCAGGGAGCACCAAGGTATCCCTCACCCACCCATGATGGCCCAGTCCCACCATGTCCCAGCCTTGGGAGCCCGGGTCCTGCTGTCAGTCCGAGAGTGCTCCCGAGGCCAGTCACCTCACACTGCAAAGCCCATCACACAGGCATAGATGGGCACACGCTCCTCCCTGGGTTTGCTCTTGCTTGAATTAACCTTCTCTGGAGAAGAGGAGGCTGAGGGGAGAAGGAGCACTCTCTATAGCCCCCTGACTGGAGGCTGGAATGAGGTGTGAGTCACTCTCTGCTCTCAAGTAAGGAGTGATAGGACAAGAGCAAACAGCCTCAAATTGCCCCAGGGGAGGTTGAGGTTGGAGCTGAGGCAGAACTGTTTCCCTGAGAGGGGTCTCAGCCCCTGTGCCAGGCTGCCCAGGGAGCTGGGGGAGTGCCCAGCCCTGGAGGGATCCTAAAGCCGTGGAGCTGAGGTGCTGAGGGCTGTGGGTCAGTGAGGGCTGGGCAGGGTGAGGGGAGGACTGGGACTGCAACAGCTCCAGGGGCTTTTCCAATCAGAATGATTCTATGATCCTGAGCCAGATTTTATCTTGTGTCTGCAGGGAACCAAGAATTCCAGCAGCTTTTTTCCAGCCTGTGTGATGTGTGACAGGGACACAATACCTGTGGTGTAAAACGCCTTGTACTGAGCCAGCCGCAGTGCCTCTATCCCACCGTCCTTCCCAGCTGCCCCGCTGTTGGGGTGGAGCAGAACCTGAAGGAAGGACAGAAAAGTGCCCTTCAGACCACTGAAGACAAAAACCTGCTCTGTGAAACCTGCTCCTTCCATGATGAAACCACGTCCCACCCTTGAACATGTTTATAGATGCCAAGCCAACTGAGCTTCGTTTGCTGAAGGGTGACAGCAAAAGGGCACCTGGATACACCAGCATCTCACTTGTGCCTTGCTGGCCTTGCAGGCGTGACCCTTCAGATTTACCTCCCCAGATGAATTCTGCCACAAGAAAGGGATCAGGAAGGTGCAGGAGGGTCTTTGCAGAGCAGGGCAGAGCATTTTGGAGCCGGGATGGTCTCAGGTGCCCCACGTCACCCACCACTGCCCCATGTCAAAGAGACACTCAGCTCCTTCTCTGCTCACAGCTGGTGCCAGGGACATCTAAGGGAGACAAATCATTGCCTGGAGCCAGCCACGAGCCACAAGCTGAGGGTGATCTCATGTGTAGCAGAGGCCGCACAGGAGGTGAGGTGCTGGAACATCCCTCACGCTCCGTCTCATCTCCGCCGCTGACTCACCCCGCTGTGCGAGCGCTCCCTGCCCTAACAACAGCCCTCCCAGCACTGGGGATGGGGCTGAGAAAGAAAGGAAGAAGGGAAAGGGTGGGTCAAATCTCTCCCTTTCAGTATTTAGGACACTTGATCCACACAGGACGGCTGCCTTGGCACCCGGGAGCAAGGAGACAAGTGAGCTGGACGGCTCAGATAATATCTGCCGCAGAGCCAATGGCTTCACTGAGGGATGAGTCACTCGAGGTTTCCTCCCTGGGAATTGAGTTTAAAAGTGATTCAAGAAATTTCCACTGTGCTAAAAATGAGAAACATCTGCAGCAGTTGTAGGCAGCTGCGGGGCCAAGTTTAGTAACAGCGTTCGCAGCTGCCCGGCGTGGCGATGCCTCAGCAGGTGCCCGGCACGCGGCACTGCCCGGCACCGAGCCCCACGGCACCAACCGGCCCTCCCTGGCCACCCCAGGCACTGCTCATCCCCTCCCTGGCCACCCCAGGCACTGCTCACCCAGGGCCAACCCAGGGACCAGCTGGTACCTCACCCAACAAAGGCCAGGAAGCAGGACTGGGAGGGGGGTGATTTCCAAACGCTGTCGGTTCCTTTAGTGCCCCCCACTGACAGGTCAATGAACCCCCCTCACCTCTGGAATTGGGTTCAAAATGGGTGATTTAGAGGGAACAAATGAAGGGTGTAAAGAGGGAGAGGCAGTGAAGCCTGAGCCTGCTGCAAGGAGGAAATCCCTGCTACAGAATCCCCTTGTGCTGACTCTCCTCAGGCAGAGTAAAACAGCTCTCAAGCAGAACTCAGCAAACAGCCAAGAGCCCCTGAAGCCAAAATACCAGGAACTGAACCAATTCGTCTGCCTCCAGCGACAAAGCTGTGCCTACACCCTGCTGCCAGCCCTGGTACCCTGAGCAGCACAGTGGGATGCTGCCACCGGGCTGTGAAGGGACTCAGACCTCCGACAAGCACGTTACTTCTACGGAACATTTCTGGGTCTGTAACCCCTCTGTTGATCTTTGGCTGTTTTAATCAAAACATTCCAAGGAAAAGAGGTGGAAAAAGCAGCTTTTTCTCCCCAGAAAAGTTGTTGTCAGAGCTCTGGGCTGTTTACACCAAGGAGCAAACACGAGGATCAGGCCCACACCCTGCCGCCCTTCAGCTCATGGAAAGAGCTCGTTTGTCTGACACTTGTACCCTTGATACTTCTTGGAGGATATGTTTATTTTTACTATACATAGCCTTCACTTCCAAATAGGGCCCTGGCACTGCTCCAGCCCTGGCACAGGTTGTGCTGGAGCCCCGCGGGCTGGGACGCTGAGCGAGGTTACTCCAGGGGACCCCGTCTGCAGAGCAGCTGAACGGGGCAGTGGGTGAGCAAAGGAGCTGCTTCTGGGAGGGTTTGTGTCATGGAAAACCCAGCAGCATCGAGGGGAGGATGTGAGTGGGAGATGAAAAGCAGAGAGACGAGAAGGGAGAGAGTAGGGACAGGCACCTGCCCCCCATCGCCCTTCAGGGCCGGTCACCCTGTCCCACGGCAGCGTGGGCAGACTGAGCACAGCCCCCGGGGATGCCCACCCCATCCACCTTGCTGGGATGGGCTGGAACAACTCAGCTGTGCCCTCTGACTGCAGCACAACCTCCCCAAATGAACACTGGCCTGAGGGATGCTGGAGGAGCCCAGGGAGCTGGCAGGGCACGTGGCTCAGGGCCTTATTCCTTGGGCTGAAGCAGGAATGGCCAGTGTGGGCTTATGCCCTGACACCCAGAAAGATGCTGCTCCTAGAAAACCATCATTCCCATCAAACCATTGCTCCCAGGAAACCATCACCCCCAGCAAACCATTGCTCCCAGTAAAAACCCATCACTCCCACTCAACCCTTGCTCCTCGTCCCAGGGCCAGGGGTGCAGGGGCAGGGGATTCCCAGTGAGGAGCCCAGCAGAGCCCGTTGCCTGTATCCCACCCACTCCCCCACTTCCCCTCCTGCCTCAGCTGAGGGTTCCATAAACACGAAGCAAATACCAAAACCCTGATGGACACCGAACAACAACTCCAAGCCCCCTGCTGGGAGCTGGCCCGTGGTGCTCACAGGAGGGGGGGAGGGGGCTTTCAAAGCCAAATCAGGCTTTATCTGTGGGACTATTCAAGCCATGGGCTTGGGGCTTTTTTTTTTTTTCCTCTCTCTCTTTTTATGGTTCTGCAACAATCTTGTGCAACTCTGAGAGGAGCATGTCCCCATGCTGCTGCTTCTGCTAACGGTGACTTTGAGGCTTGAAGGAGCTGTCAGCAGCAGCTCTTGCATGGACAGAGAGCTGAGGGGTACAGGGGGGAGGGCTGCCCTGCTTGAGAAGCAGAAACCACAGGCACGTTGGGAGAAGGAGTTTGGTTACATCCCATCTCTGGCTGACCTCCTCCTCCAGGACAGGGTGATGCTCCCGAGGGTCCATCCATTGCCAGCTCAGAGCCTTTCTGCCCCCCAGTTTACCTGTTTGGGCTCAGGGGTGGTGGGAGCTGCTGCCAGGAGAGGGATGGCACCATAGGGGGTGGCTCTGCCTTACCTTGTGCCCCACGTCTGAGCACCCAAAGAGAACCTGGGACACATCCAGGCCGTCGAAGCGCCTGTTCGGGGGCAGCGCCGCCCCAGCCAGGGCCACCAGCGTGGGGAAGATGTCCAGGGTGCTGGAGAAAGAGAGGGGTTTCATCAGAGTAAAGCTCCCCACCAAACCCTATCAACATTCCCTCACCTGGGGGGCACTCGGTGTGCTGATGCCAGAGGTTGGGCTTTAAGGGAGGTGGCCGCTTCCCACCCATCCCATCAGCTGAGCTCTGCAGGAAAGGTTCAAACCAGCTTCAAGCAGCGCCTTGGCCTTGGCAAACCCACATACCTCCCTTCACCACCTCCCTCCACCACCCCTGGCACAGTTGCTCTGTGGGTTCAGCCCGGATCAGCCCATTCCCTGACTGGCAAAGTCGGCACCCACAGGACAGGGGCACGGTGGAGAGCAGGGCAGCCCCTTCCCACCCTCCCATCCCTCCCTGGACACAGGGAAGGCAGCAGGTCACCCTCTGGAGAAAGTGCTGGCACAGGGACTTTTGAGGCCAATGACAGCAGATCCCGTGGCCCCAGGAAAATGTGGTGTGGCTTTTGCATGGCGCAGCACGAGTGGAAAATGAGAGCGGTGCTATTTTGTGCACTCCCACCAAAAGGCCCGTCAGCATTTCCACCCTAAACCTCTGGGTTTTGTTTTTTTTTTTAGGGGCCTCAGCCACAACACAGCACTCAGAGCTCATCCCTGGTTGTTTCCCACTGTGGAGGGGCGAGGGGAAGGAGCTGGAGTCACTCTGGCTGCGTGGGGATGCAGAGGGGCAGAGCCTCTCCTGCCCTGCCTGCTACCTGTGGCACAGTCACCGCCACGTCCCCAGGGCACAGAGGGGCTGTGGGCTGGGAAATGTCCTTGCTGGGGTGGGATAGTGATGCCCAGCCCTGCTGCCAGCCCCTTGGGCAGCCTGGCCATGGGCTTTCCCCTCCACTGGCCACGTTACCCAGTGAGGTCTGGACTCATTCCAGTGGAACACAGGTGGCCCCTCACAGTCCCCACATCACCCCTCACCTCCTCCTGCGAGGCACAAATGTCTGTGTGTGTGTCCCCACCACATCCCTCCCTCTCACAGATGGGATCCTGAGGTGACCTCACACCTCTGCAAGGAGCCTCCTCATGCTGGGGGTGTTCCACAGCCCCAGGGCACAGCAGCACATCAGCATGGCCAAGTGACACATCCCTGGGGATGAGGCTGTGGCACCAGAGCCATCAGAGCCACCGGTGCCAAGCAGCCATTGGGGACTGGGCCAGTGTCCCTCTGGATGCAAAACTCGTGTGCCAGCGGTGTGGGGGTGAGGGAGGGGGGCTGGAAACCTGAGGGGCTCTGTCAGGGCAAAGAAATTGCTGCAGGAGGTGAAAACTCTGCGTGCCCCACCTGGGTCAGGGTCCTGCCATCCCAAAGCCACCACTCCTGCACGCTGGTGGCTGTGGGAGAGGGGAGAGGAGAGAGCACAGGGCTTCAGGGCCCCCGCTTCTCCCATCCAATGAGTTTTAATTTAGCTGCTAAGAGACAGAGAGAACAAATAAGAACAAACACTGCTGAGAGACAGCCCAGGCCAGCCCTGAGGCCAGCACAGCCCGGAGGCTCTGCAAACAGCCTGGCTTGGGGCTGCACCAAGGCATGGCACATGGCACATGGCACATGGCACATGGCACAGGCCCACCCCGGGGGCAGGCCCTGGGGCAGGCCCTGGGCAGCACAGGGATCCCCATCAGGATCCCCTCAGCAGATGGGACCACTGGGAACTGTCACCCAGGGGTGAGGACAATGTGACTGAAAGCAGAGGTGGTCCAGGATCCCCCTACCCCGGCTACAGGCTGATGTAAAGCCACAGAAAAAGGCATGAAATCAGTAGGGGTTTGGTCGAAGCTGGCGTGGAAGCAAAGGCTCTGCCTGCAGGCCCAGCCCAGAAGCCACACTGGGGATGCTGTGCTCACAGGGAAAGGGGAAGCCACGTTGCCAAGCCCAGCCCTGGCCCTGGGAGATCTAATAGATAAATCACTCCAGTGTCCTCAACACTAAGGGAAGGGAAAAGGGCCCATCAGGTGCCTGCCTGCTGCCCCAGGGCAGAGCTGCTGGCCCTCAGCACAGCCCATGAGCAGCTCGGGCAGCCGTGACGGGATGCAGGCAGCAGAACCAGCTCTCCCCACAGCCCAAGAGCCTGCCCGGGCAGCCCAGCCCCACGCCGGCGGCACAGGCAGCGTGATGCAACGTGCTGCCTCATCAGCCCACTGACCTACTTCTTCCAGAGCCCTGCTCTGGGCTGGGCCGGGGCAGGAGCGCAGTGGTTGGCTCCCACAACTCAGTGCCATTAAGAAAAGGCGAGGAGGCGGTTTCCTGCAGGCAGCAGCGTGCAGGTGCAGGTCTGCAGCTGTGCAGCAGCGTCTGTCTGCTGCCTTCAGCCTCCCCAGCCCCTGGGCACACTCACCCTGCCTCACCTCTCCCCTCCCTGTGCTGGGGAGGACACGACGCCGAGTGATGCTGGGCAGAGGCACTGCACAGTCCTGGGCAGGCTCCCTGCCAGGGCAGTTGGCATTTGCATAACCTCAGAGGCAGAAGGAGGCTCATGCGGGTGGTTAACATCTGCCCTCCCTCAGCTCCTGCCCTTCCTTCGGGATTCCACCACACAGGTTCCCTCCTCACAGGCAGAGGTCTCCCACCACATAGATTTTATTCTCTCCTGGTTTCTTGCTCTTTCCCATCAGCTGTGGGGACAAGTCTTCAACTGTCCTATTTCACACATCCATCTTTGCTGAGTTGTCCCCAAGGGTGACTTAAGGCACAGAGAGAATCCACCTGCCCTGACACACGGAAAACACCGAGCAGCCCCTGCCCTCTGCACCCCTCCGTGTAACTCTACATCCCTCCACGTCCCTCTCTACCTCTCTGTGTCCCTCTGCACCTCTCCATGTCCCTCTGCACCCTTCCACGCCCCTCTGCACCTCTCCATGCCCCTCTGCAGCCCTCTGCATGCCCTGCCCGAGAGCTCAGGCCATGGTGACACCTTTCGGGGCATCCCCCAGGCTGGCTCTGTGCTGCCTCCCGAACAGGGGGTTGCCTTTTCCTGATGCCATCACCCTGTGCTGGTCAGGCATTGCCTTGCAGCAGTCAGCCATGGCCCTGTGGCCATACTGGGCTGTACTGGGGAGGATGCTGAGTTTGCCACAGCTCCCAGGGAGCTGCAGAGCTGCTTCTCCAGCTCCTGGCGTGCAGCACAGCACGGACTGCTCCTGCCTTGCTACACTTTCAGCTGCCCAACCTGCTGGACTGGAGCTGGGAAATGCAGGAGATAAAGTCTTTGAGGAGATAAACGGGATGCCTGGGCCCGGGGCAGGGCTGCGGGGTGCTCAAGGGGAGTGGGGTGGAGAGGCACTGACCCTGCACCCCACTGCCACGGCCATGGAGCAGACATGGGTTGGCAGCTCTGTCCCAGCATGTCCCAGTGCTCAGTCCATCAGCCAGCCATGGAGAGGAAGAGTCAGATGTCAGTGACGCACCTCACCTCAAACCTTCCCCCACAGCTGCCAGAGCTGTCTTCAGGCCATGTCAAGAGTAAGAGGCTTCATCTTATCTCATGGACCTTACACACACTCAGCACACACCAGTCAGGACTTGCTGCCAGCAGCTGGAACACTTTCCCAACACCCAGCAACGCCCCAACCTTCACCATCACAGGCTCCAAGCGACAGGAGGGGCTGGGGGGGGTCATAAAGCCTCAGCCCAAGCTGTGTCCAAGAAGAGCTGTGAAGAGGGGTGCAAGTGCTGCACACAGGGACCCCTCCATGTCCCCCTCAGCGAGGCAGGAGCAGGGGGGTCACAGCCTTTCCCCTCCACTGCTGGCAACTGGTAGAAGTCACTCCATCACTCCCTCCCGGCCCGGCCGCATCCTGCAACGGTTCCCAGTGCCACCTCTGCAGCTGCCCTTTCCCACAGCCACCCTTCCTCCACAGAACAGCCCTTCCCAGGCCACAAAGCCTGAGGCTGCTCCTTGGTGGGGACAGAGAACAAGGTCAGCTTTTAGCTGGCGGGAGGAGCACACGGGGCGCGCTGCCTGCCCCCGCCAGCACACCCGCCTCACAAACAGCCCTTTCAGCTGCTCTTTGCTCAAGCAATAAGTCTCAGAGGACGAAAGTACAGAGTCTGGCACAAGGCAGGGAGCAAACAGCATGGGCAGCTGCTGCTGCCAAGATGCCCGTCCCCACCTGAGTCCCAGCATGGGGACGGTGGGTGCGAGGTACTGGCTCCTACCTGAGCAGAGCGTGGCTGGTGCGCTTGGCAGGGATGTGCCCGGGCCAGTAGGCAAGAGCTGGCACCCGGTGCCCTCCTTCCCAGGTTGTTTGCTTTGCAGAGCTCCCACCTGCAAGAGAAAAGGGCAACACTCAGCATCCTGCTGATGGGGGGAAAAAACCCCTCGTGCCTCTGGAGTTTGGCTGAGAGAGGAGCTACACAGGGACAGGGCTGCAGGATGTGACCCAAAGAAGGGCGATTCACTGGGGATGGAGCTGGCTCAGGTGGGGGGAGAAAAGTGGCCTCAAGTTGCCCCAGAGGAGGTTGAGGTTGGAGCTGAGGCAGAACTGTTTCCCTGAGAGAGGTGTCAGCCCCTGTGCCAGGCTGCCCAGGGAGCTGGGGGAGTGCCCAGCCCTGGAGGGATCCCAAAGCCGTGGAGCTGAGGTGCTGAGGGCCAGGGGTTAGTGGTGGGCTGGGCAGAGTGAGGAGAGGGCTGGGACTCCATCTTAAAGGGCTTTTCCAGCCAAAATGATTCTATCATTCTAAACAGAGAAAGGGAAAAGAAAGGGGGCTCAGTTTGGCACTGCTTTGTGTTTCTCCTCTGCTCCAGAGGAGGAATGCAGTCGGCTGCTGGAGCTGCCACATTTCCATCCACTTCTGATGTCAGGGGAGAGAATGGAGCAGGTGGGAAATGCAGGACTGGGAAGAGCCCGTGGGGTTGGCTGCTGCCCTCTGCCTGGTAAAGCACTGACAGCCCCCAGCCTGCTGCAAACCTGCTTCATTAAAAATACCACCCTGCTGCTAAGTGGCTCATTAATCCGTGGAGTTGTTCCCCTGGCATCAACCAAACTCCCCTGCTCTGCCCTTGGCTTTGAGATGCACGGCATGGGGAAGCTGCCCAAGTCCCTTCCTCCACCTGGAAAGCTGAGCAATGGAAAAAAAGGCTGCTGAGGAAGCGAGTGGGGATGCTGAGGCACAAAGCAGGAGTGCTGAGCATCAAAATGGGGGTGTTGAGACACAAAATGGGAGCACTGAGCAGCAAAACAGGGGGCGCCGAGCATGGAAATGAGTAGAAGGTGTTGGAAAGCCTTTGCTTTGGCTGTAGCCCAAAGGGCTCCAGGCAACTGAGTGGGGGGGAAGGGGCTGGAAATGGGGCAACCAGAAACTCTCAGCCCGATTCACGGAGCAAACTTCCCAGGCACAGCCTTTGTCTGGCGCCTTTCAGCGTGGGCATGGCAACGGCGCGCGCCCACAGCCATTTCCTCGGGGCACAGCCAAGGCAGAGGCCAGCCCCTGCCCTCCTCTGTGCCCCTGCCCCGCTGCCCACCCCAGCCTGGATCCTCTTGGGAGTCCCCTCCTGATACCAGAGGAATCTGTGCTGATCCTGCGCTTCCAAGGCAGATCAGGGGGGTACGAGGGTGCCGTGGGGAAAACGCTTCTGACCCCACATTCCGTGCTGCTGGCACAGACCTGGCACAGGCCTGGCACATCCCCACTGTCCCACTGCCCACCTAAACTTCTGCCATTGGCCTGGAGCAGTGGGACATGGCTGGCACCGGGGTCTCCTGTGGCTGTTGGAAATTAAACAGTGCTTCCAACGCACCCCCATGTGTGGCTTGGGCAAAGGGTCTCCCCTGCCTTCAGGTGCCCCAGGAAATCAGAGCAATTAATACCATTAATATCCATCTCTGTGTGTATATTAAATAACTCATCCTTCCAGTGGGGCAGCTGCTTCCCCAGGGCATGGCCAGAGGGTCTCCACATCAGGTGGGGGTTTCTCTCCAGCCACCCGAGTAAGTCTGAGCATGACACATGAACACTTTGGGCAGTAACTGGGGCTGAAACACCCCAAACCCAAGTGAGGATTTCTGTCCAGAGCTGGGATGATGCAGCCCCACTGCTGTGGGGACTAGGGAGGCCGTGGCCTTCCAGGAAAGCTGAGCTGAGCATTCCTGTGCTGGGATGGAACCCCTGGTTCCCCTGTAGCGTGGGGACATGGTGTCCAGAGCCTCCCACGCCTGCCTCACACAGCCAGCACCCCTGCCCTGAAATGCACATCTCCATCCCAGCAGCCACAGCCAGGCTTTTGGCCCAGAGGTGGGAGATGGTGTTCTGGGGTGGGCTGGGGGCTGTGGGAAGCTCCCCAACTAGAGAAGGGGGTGGCACACATGGATGTGCTCTCTCTCCCACCCAGAACCAGCTCCAGCAACCACCCAAAATCGATGGCAAACGGCCCTGGAATGTGGGTCAGAGCCTAGAAGGAAAAACTGAGCTATGTGAAATGTATAGAGAGCCCCGAGCAGAACATCCTCCCCCACCCTTCCCCTCCTCACAGAGCTTCTCCTCTGCAGGGGCCACTGCCCATGGGCTGCCTGAGCATCTCCCCAGCAGCACCGGGGCTGGCAGCAGGCAGCAGCGGGCAGCAACACCGAGCTGGCTGTCAAAACACCCCTGCAACAACCAGCCCAGGGGTCTGAGGAGTCTGGTGGGCACAGCCAGCCCCGAGAGCCTTGCCAGCCCCACCTCCTCCTGCCACATCAAGCCTGAGGTTGTTTTTGAGGGGCAGAGAGAGAGGCTGGACAAGGGCTGTGTTTTCCTGCCTAACTTTGTACTGCCTGTACCATGTGCTGGGGCTTGTGACCGTGGGTTGCTCAAGAGCAGAGCCAGGTCGTCAGCAGGGTTTGTTTACTAAAAGAGGGGGAAAAAAAGAAAAAGGAAAGAAATAAAATAACTGAGGGAAGGTTAGGATTTCATGCCGAGGCCAGCTGAAGGAGGGGGGGCTCTGGGAACTGGACTGGGAGCCAGCCCAGCAGCGTCTGCCCAGCATCGCCTGAGGGTCAGGAAGTGGAGGAGGAAAGAGGAGAAGAGGAGCTGTGGCCCCTCTGCCTCCCTCCCCCTTCTCCTGTGACCCTGAGCAGCGAGGGGAACCGAGCCCAGCCCCCCTGTTCACACTGCGTAATACAAGCAGAAGTGGGAAGTGCCTGACTCATGCGGGCTCCTGGCTGCTCTGGCTGCGAGAAACCCACCGAGCAGATGGCTTGGCCGGAAAAGGAGGGAATGCAAGGGAAAGAAAACACCCCAAACCCAAAGGAAAGCAAAGCCCAGCGGTGCTGGGAGGGCTGCTGGGTGCTTTCCTCCGGGTGGGATGGGGTTGAGGGGGGTGAGAGCCTGATGAAGCCAATGGCTCCTGTCCTTGGGCATTGAGAGCATCTGTCCCTGAAAACGGGGGCCACTCGCCTTGTGCTCTGGGGTAACAGAGCCCCAGCTTCCCCCATGCAGGAGTTTTAGGGGAAAACTTGACTGCTTGGGAGAAAAACTTAGTCTGGGGTGTCTTCAAGGCAACAGAGCCCAGGGCAGCAGCCAGAAGGAATGCTGCGGGGTGAAATGATCCCAATGCCCCTCTCAGCAGGCCAGGCAGGGCTGTGTGGAGCAGCCCCTGCCCCCTGGGGACACGCTGCCAGGTTACCTCGCTGCTTCTGCCAGGCCCCCACGAAGGGCCCTGGGCGTCCTGCCAGCTCACACTTCTGTGCCCAGGGACCGTTGTCACCTGCAAGAGAAAGAGACGTCCCAGTGAGTGCCACCAGCTCTGCAGTGCCGGGCTGAGCAAGGCCAAGGGACCCCTGATTCCCTCCCCACTCCCCATCCCTGGGATGTGTTTCCCACATGAGCAAGAGCAGTAAGATTGCTTTCATTTCTAAAAGTCAATGTCCCAGGCCTGGGGCTGCCCAGTGTCCAGGGGAGGGGTTGGAGCCTGGCAGGGGGGGGATGCTGTCACCAGCTTCGGGTGTTAATGAGCAGTGGAGCAGTTCCTGGCATCATCCTCATTAGGGAGGCTCAGCCAGAGCGGATTTGGGCTTCTTAATGAACCAAGGATTTGTGGGTTAATTAGGCACAGCCCTGCCAGTCCAGACCCACAGCGGGTGCTGGAGTGGGCACTGGGCTGAGCAGCCCCTCAGACCCCCCATCCCCATGATGTGACAACCCCAGGCAGCTCAGCCACAAATTACCCAGAATGGCAGAATCCCAAAGGCTGGAAGGGACCTCAAAAGATCACAGAGGGCAGGGGACAAACCCAGGAGCTGCCCCTCAGCACCCCCACACAGCCCCGTGCCCGCTGCCTGCCCCTGCCCCTACCTGTGAACCACAGCAGCGTGTTGCCCTTCCCGTGGCTGTCAGCCAGGAGCTTTATGTGTCCCACCAAGGCATCCATCTGGCTCAGGGCAGCTCCGTAGATGCTGCTCCCTGGGCCCGGGGGCGGTGAGGGCAGCTGCAGCGGGACGTGCATGTGAGCCAGAGCCAGGTAGAGGAAGAAGGGGCGGCCGCTGTCGCTGTGCAGGGGAGAAAGGGAGTGTGTTCAGCTGGGGTGGGGAAGGGGAAAGTGGCAGCAGGAGCTCACTGGGGTGGTGGCACTGCTCAGCCTGGGGACACAGACTGGTGACCCTTCCTCCCAGGAGCTCTGCAGCCACCTGACTGCTGCAGCTCCTGGGGGACAAACCACCCTGTCTGCCAACTGCACACCCTCTGGGCACCTGCTCCCCTTGCAAGGGGGATGCTTGGTGCAGGGTGAGCCACTTATCCCCGTGCTCCTGCTTAAACTTCTCCCTGTTATCCACTGTCCTCCCACTTGGGACACACTGTCCCTTCCTCCAGCTCCCACTGCCCCACAGCCAGCAGCCAGCCAAACACTGTGTCAGAGCACCCCTGGCACCCACCTGCCTCCCAGCCCTCTCTCCTGGGGCCCATTTTGGCCCTTCCTCCTCCTCCCCAGCAAGAGCTGGTGATTTTAGCAGAGGCTGAGCAGCAGCAGGACACCCACAGCAACCCCGAGCACGGCCTTGGGACAGGGAGCGTGGCACGTTCGCTCACCGCACGCTGCCCTGCTGCCTGTTTGCTTTTAAATCATCAGAGGACATGTCCTGTTTTCTTGTTTACAGCTATATTTATCTCCTCCAACGAGGCCTGCTCTTCCTCAGGGACCTTGGAGGGGAAGGGTGGGATGGAGAGCGGCGGGGAGGGGCCGGATCCCGGGGACGTGTCGCAGCCCGCGCACGCGCCCGGCTCCGGCTGCCCCATCGCTTTCGGGGCCCTTCCAACATGTGTTTTGGCACTTCCTTCCTTCATTCACCCATCACCCACCTGGGGATGGAAAATGAGTAAATCCCATCCTTCCCAGAGCTGCCACGTCCTTCCCTGTCCTGCACCCTGAAGCGCTGAGGGGGTCAGTGGAAGCTGATGTGCCCCTCTGCCAATCGCCGCTGCCGAAGGCTACACGGCACCTTTCCCCTTGGGATGCCGGAGACCCCAGCGTAGGGAACGCTGCATCACATCCCCGCTTCATGCCCACAGTGTTCAGCTGAACATCCCTCTTGGGTTTTGGGGTTTTTTTTTTGCATCAGTGGTTCAGAACTCTCTCAAAATCTGAGCAAACATTTAACCAATGACTTAAGACAGATGCCCCTGACTTTTGCTCCCGCGGCCGTGGCGCTCGGGGCTCCGCGGGTAGAGACAAATCTCTGGCACCAATTGTTCAACCTTGACACGAATGGTTAAAAAAAACACCAAGATGATAAATCCGGTGTTGTTTTGTTGCCCTGTAATGAATGAGTCAGGCAGAGGAAAACTGGAACAAGTCATCAAAGAGAAGGCGAAAGAAGGCAGGCACCTGCTTGAGCCTGTTCTCGTGAACGCTGATAACCCCAAGATGCTGCTGGCACTTTACAGGATTTTCCCATTAACTTGGAGCCCACACATTTGCTTTCACAGCCTGACAGCATCCTCATGGTGTGGAGGGATGGGGGTTTGCATGGGAGGAGGGACAACTGCCCTGCAGCCTGGTGCCTGAGTACCCTCCAGCCCAAAGGGGATAAACAGTAGGGATTGTGTGTGCCAAACAGTACCCAGGCTTTTGTGGAGCCATTTCCCCTCCAGGCTGTTCCCTGCCCAGCCCCTCAATTGCCCTGTCACCCCACCGTGGTCCTTCCCTGGGCTGGTGTTGTCCCTGGGTGCGGGCACAGGCTGGGCTCTGGCAGGGCTGTCCGGCAGCACTTCCCTCCGCACACTGCAGGGAGGCTTTCTGCAAAGTCACAGCTCATAATCCGCTGGTAATAGGGATTAAAATGACACAGCCCATCTGCATCAGCAGAACTTTGGGGCTGTTGTCTCTGAGGAGCTGCTTTGCTCCTTGGAGGAGAGCGTGCCTGAGCTCCTCGTGTCCCTGTGAGGCTGGGGGAGGCAAGCCCTGAAGCCCAGGGATGCTGGAGGGCTATATTCCCTAAATGCATCAAATCCCACACACAGGGCAAGTTTAAGCACCTCAGAGTGCTGCTCTGCTCCTGCCACAAAGACAGAGAGATGAAGGACAGAGGGATGGCAGCACCTCTCATCTCCCATTGTTACAGAATCACAGAATCTCAAGGGTTGGAAGGGACCTCAAAAGCTCCTTCAGTGCAACCCCCCTGCCAGAGCAGGACCTTCTAGAGTAGGTCACACAGGAACTCATCCAGATGGGTTTGGATGTCCCCAGAAAAGGAGACTCCCCAGCCCATCTGGGCAGCCTATCACCTGAAGAGGGAAGAAGTTCTTCCTTTCTGTTTCTTTGGAACCTCTTCTGTTCCAGCTTGTCCCTGCTGTCCCTTGTCCTATCATTGGCATCACTGAGCACAGCCTGGCTCCAGCCTCTTCACACCCACCCTTGATAGATTTGTAAACATGAATGAGGTCACCCCTCAGTCTCTTCTTCAAGCTACAGAGCCCCAGCTCCCTCAGCCTTTCATCACAAGGGAGATGCTCCACTCCCTTCCTCATCTTGGTGGCCCTGTGCTGAACTCTCTCTCCTTCGCCCTGTCATTTGGGAACTGAGGGGCCCAGAACTGGACACAATACTGCAGATGTGGTCTCATGAGGGCAGAGCAGAGGGGACAGGAACCTCTCTGACCTACACAGCCCTTCCAGGACACCCCAGGCTGCCTTTGTGCTGGGGCTGGCCACTCACCTCGCCCGCTGGATGAACCTCGCGGCCTGCTCTGCGTAGCGCGCTGCCAGGCTGCCCAGTTCCACGGGCTGCTGCACGATGCTCACGTTCTCAAACAGAGGGAGGGCAACCTCTGTGTAACAGTCCTTCCTTGTCACCCTGCCAGGAGGAAGCTGTGTGGGCTCAGCAGCAGAGCAGGGATTGCTGTGGCAGCAGGCACAGAGCCTGGCTGCTCCCCTGGCTCCACAGAAAGCCCAAGAAGGGAGAAGAAAGGAGACAGTGGTGATGTCCTCATGGTATTGGGTGCTCTGGGGACTGAGCCAGCTCCCCAGCCTGCACTCTGCTCTGGGGTGCACAGAGGGGAAACTGCATTTACAGAGTGTAAGGGGAGGTGACTGCAGCAAAGGCAACACTTTTTTTGGGGGTGACACTTTTCTGTAGTGCCCAGGGACAGGACAAGGGGTAATGGGCACAGGCTGGAACACAAACAGTTCCACTCAAACACAAGGAGAAACTCCTTTGGCACTGAGGTGAGGGATCCCTGACCCAGGCTGCCCAGGGAGGGTGTGGAGGCTCCTTCTCAGGAAGTTCCCAAACCCCCCTGGACACGTTCCTGTGCTCCCTGAGCCAGGGGAACCTGCTTTAGCAGGGGCTGGGGCTGGAGTAGCTCTGCAGGGCCCTTCTCAGCCCCAGCATTGTGTGACTCTAGGAAAGGGCAGCTCTGGGGCTGGGGACACTGTGCAAATCCCCATCTCCCAGCAGCAGCACCAGAACCTGCCGTGTGCCCTGTACCTGGCATCCACGCCGGGCCGTGGGCAGGGCGGGCAGGGAGGCACGTTGTAGCCAGGGCTGTCTGTGCAGCCCATGTCGTTGCTGTAGGGGATCCCAAAGTAGTAGTCGAAGCCTGAGGGGCAAACGAGGGTGTCAGCGGGGATGGGGTGGCCGCGGGGTGCCCATCCCATCCCCCCTGGCACAGCCCTTACCGCGGAAGCTGGGGTGATGGTGTCCGTGGTGTCCCAGGTGCCACTTCCCTGCACGGAAGCAATAGAACATCATTTCAGAGTTACAGCGGCTCCAGCCACCAGCAGCCATCACCCACGTGGCACCCGCAGCCCTGAGGGCTTTAATCTAGCAACAAGAAAGGCCACTTGTTTGTGCTGGCCATGTTTCCAGAATGCCTTTTATTTGGGCAGAAACCCAGAAAAAATGCACAAGGTATCTCGTGCCTGTGCAAATGGACTGTTCCCAGCCTTAAAAGGCTCTTTCATGCGTTTGTGTTCAGAGGAGACAAGTTTCTAACCCTTCCCCAGCAGGCAGTTTCATCCCCTGAGCTCCAGCACATGCTTGCTCCCACTGAATGTGTCAAGCCAAGAGGGAGAACCACTAAAACTATGGGGGAAGGAAGAAAGCAAGGGCTGTTCTGCCAGCACAGCGTGTGCAAGCAACAGGAGCTGCAGGTACAAAGGGTTTGCTACCAGCTGGGGCTTGTGCTGGCACGGGGAGGGGACACCCAGGGTGAGAGGAAGGTGCCCAAGGTGCTAGTGACACCCACCATCAAGTGGCCTTACTCCGGTGTGGGAGCTGCTGTGCACAGCCACGTTTGCTAAGGGAAATCCAACACATTCCTTGTGAGCTGAAGCAATTAGAGCTGAGATGCAGAACTGGGGCAGGCCTGAACGTCATCGTGTGCCTGGGAATGCAGAATTTAAACCTAGGGCTGCCAAATCCAAGGGGGGATGAGCAAAGTCTCTCCCATCTGATATTTTAGAAGCTGACTACCAGCTTTTCACCCAACTCCCAGGAGCTGGGCATCTTTTGCCCCCCTGCCCCCCACTGCCCCTGGGCATGGGGATGGTACCTATGGCCGCGGTGGTGTAGCCGGCGTCCCGCAGCACCTCGGCCAGGGTGCTCTCATTCAGGGGGAGGCCGCCCACAGAGCTGATGGCGAAGTTGTGGGTCACCCCATTGCGTGCCCCCAGGCGCCCCGTGAGCAGAGAGGCACGGGATGGGGAGCAGGTGGATGCGGCTGAGTGGAAATCCACAAACCTAGAAAAGGGAAAGGAGCCTCGGCTCACAAACTCTTGACAAGGTCTAAGGCTGCCCCGTCCCTCCCTGCTGCCCTGCACACATCCCAGGGGTGAGCATGTGGAGGGACAGATGAAGACAACAGGTCCCACTAGGCACAGATGAATCTGCATCCCGTGGAAGCAGGATCTCGCTGCTCTCCCTATGCACCCAAACCCACACCAATGAAAGCCTTTTGCCTCCCAGTCCCATGGCAGCAAATTCCCCCTTTGCTGCAGGACAGAGTAACCAGGGACCACAGAATCATTTCCGTGGGAGAAACTCTTTAAGCTCCTGGAATCTCAGCCTTCCCTTCACCCTGCCCAGCCCAGCACTAACCTCTGGCCTTCAGCACCTCAGCTCCATGGCTTTGGGCTTCCTCCAGGGCTGGGCATTCCCCCAGCTCCCTGGGCAGCCTGGCACAGGGGCTGACACCCCTCTCAGGGAAACAGCTCTACCTCAGCTCCAATCTCAACCTCCCTTGGTGCAATTTGAGGCTGTTTCCTCATGTCTTATCACTTGTTACCGGGGAGCAGAGACCGACCCCCACCTTGCCACAATTGGATGCTTGGAGAGAGACAGAGAGGGGACAGACAGACGTTACCTTGTCCCTTCAGCAGCCAACTCATCCAAATGCGGCGTCTCCTTTGTCTCTGCCCAGTTGGCCCCCAGATCCCCCCAGCCCACATCATCTGCCAGGATGACAATGAAGTTGGGCTGCCCATGTGCTGCACAGGGCCCCGAGTGCCCCACCAGCACCACGATGAGCACCAACACTGCCTGTGGCGAGGGAGTCCCCATGGCCCACATCCCCTCCCTGCCAGGCTGGGGCATGGGCAGCTTTGCCTTCCCCAGGCTCTCCCTGCCGTGTCCCTGTGGGTGCAGTCACACTCTCCACGAGCCCTCCCAGCACCAGCAACGTCGAGAGCAGGGAGCTGGGGCTGTGTTTGTCCCCGTGGCTACCGAGCGAGCTGCAACGTCTGTGTCTTTCACACTCAGGCACAGCTGATATTCCTGAGACCTGCACCAGCAAAGGTGTTATTCTTAGAAGTCAAAACCACCCTTTGAAGTCACTGTCACCCTATTTTTAACCTTCCTTCCTTCCTGGTAAATATCCAATGAGACACCAAACCAAAGCGGTGCTTTTCCCTGCAGAAGTGGGCTCGATCCGTGGCAGCGGCTCCTTTCTCTCTCCTCGCCACAGCTGGGGGGATGTTTGTGTCTGACACACAGCTCTTTCCCAGCAGAACACACTCCTCAGCTCTCTAAAGCTCCTCTTTCTCTTCCTTGAGGCAGATAAATAACTGCTGTGGCTCTGCTGGAGACTGTCAGTGCGTCCTTCACCTCACACGGCCACAGCATCCCCTGTGCAAGAGAAAACGAGAGGTGATCAGAGTCTGCCAGACCACTCCTGCACACAGCCTGGTGACCTGAATCTCAGCTCTCTGGCTGGAGCTCCCTGTGAGGCGATGGAGCAGGAGATCCCTCAGCACTGGAGTTGGTTTGGGGGCAAAAATAAAGGGACAAAGTTCAGCTGAGCCCCACGTAACCATCCCAGCTGAGCCATGCCTAAGGGGGATGGTGCTCACCTTTCCCAGTAAGCCTCACCAACTATTCCTACCCTCCAGGCACCTTCACTGGCATCCAGCAGCTCCTGGGTCCCTTCACCAGGCTGAGCATGGTCCCTGTGCTGAGACTCAGCCTCTCAGAGCACTGTCCATGCAGCACCATGACATACCCCATCCCATCCGGAAGGGGTGGCCCTTCACCATACAACGTGCACTGGGGTCCCCTCATCAGCACCTGCAGCCACCCAGGGAAAACAAGCAGAGCCCAAAGGAGCCAAAGCCACCTTCACCCACAAACCTCCGGCCTTTCCATCTGCTTTGGGGAGGGCTGCCAGGATGACACGGCTAACAAAAACAATCACAACTGTTTTCAAAGGACACTCTCTTCTCTCTAAATTACAGGGCAAAGTCATCCAGAGCTGAAATTTATGCATTAGTCAGACAAAACTTGCTGATCTCTGGTGCTCAGAGGCCGTTTGAAGGAGAGGTGGAACACGGCCCGTGGAAGGTGGGATGTGCTGGCGAGGCTCTTGCCAGACTCCTGCAGAACTGTCCCTCATCCACAGCAGGACCACAGCTTCGTGGAGCAAGAGGCTGTCCTTTGGCATCAGCTCCAGCGTGCTCTCCTCTGAGCTCCTTGGCAGAGGCATCTCTCTGACCCTTCTTATCTCCAGTTCCCCGGGTGAGCCTGGGCTGTGCCAGCTCTGCCCTCACAGGGCTGTCGTGGGGACACTCTCTGGGACCAGCCCCTGCTCACCCCACGCTCCAGCAGCGCCTCTGCTCCCCTATCACATCACAACAGCTGGAGCTGAAGGACCATCCTTTAGCTACTTTTTCCAACAAAATAAGTGACTCAGAAGAGATTCCCCCAGGCTGACTCCAGCGGGAATGTGGTTGCTGTTGCGGCACCTCACTTCATGCCAAGCAGGAAATGCTGCACTGGTGGTTCCAGCCTGATGAGCTACCTGGGCAGGATCACACCAGGAACCAAAGCCTCCAGAAAACCAGCTCCAGCTCCACGCTACTCACCGCCAGCATGGCTGGGCTCGGACACCATGCAGCCAGGCCCCACAGCACACACCTTGTACTGGGGCAGAATCAAACCAATAAAAGCACACTTTTGCAAGCCAGACAAGGCGGTTGGTAGAAAGAGTTGGGATAGGTCGGAACCAGATAAACCAGTTTAGAAAAGCCCCAAAGTTTTCTCCAATCGGGACACCCCGGGGCTGGCCCAGGGGAGGGGAGGTGGCTCCTTGGCTGGGGGATGCCACTGCTGGCTGTACCACCTGCCCAGTCAGCACTGGGAATATCTGTCATGTATTTATTACACATTAACCAGAAGTTTACAAATCTTGGGGCCAGCACGATCATTTTCACATTTTTCACATTCTTTCACATTTTCACGGCTGCCTGGAGAGCAAAACAGCAGCAGGAGCCCGGAAAAACCTGCGGCCCTTTGAAGCAGCCCCGGCTGCGCCAAGCTGTGCCATGGCCCACACCCCACCCGAGGTGTCACAGCTCTGATCTCCGGCCCAGACTCACACCAGCAACCCTGCTCTCCTGCCAAAAGCCCCGTCAGGCAGCCCCATCCTGGCTGTGAGGAGCAGGGAGATAAAGACACAGCAAGGGATGAGAGATTCAAAGCAGAGCAGGCACTCGCTGTTATCCCAGGATGGTTCTGCAAGGCTCCCAGCATCGCCTCTCGGACCAGCTGGGGCAGGGAAACTGAGGCAGGCAAGCAGAAGCGATGGCTCCAGCACCGTGCTGACCCCACAGCTGCAGAGTGATGCAGGATTGGGGACGTGAGCCCGTGCTGTGGCTCGTGGCCCTGGCCCTGAGCCCACTGGGGGATGCCCAGCTGCAACCCGGAGGGGATGGACAGTGCCAAATCCTACCCGAAACATACAGAGTTTATGGCAGGTGAAACCCCCCACATAAACACAAAAAGCCATGTTTTGTTTGCAGATGAACCACACACAGGTTTGACTCTTGATTCCAGCACAGCACAGGGCAGCAGGTGCCTTGTGAGGGGTTTATCCGTGGGGCAGGGCCTGCAGGAGCTCTGCACCCGCCCCGCCAGGCTGCTGCGGTCCCGGTCTGTTTACCAGCAAAGCTCTGTTCCCGGTACAAGTGTCCTGACAAATGCTCTGAACACAGTCAAGACTTTATTCCAGGAAAAGGTTTTCCTACTGGAATAGTTTATGCTAGTTCCCTTCACAGAATAAGCAGCACCGACAAAAACATACTTCTGCAGATTTGCTAGGATTAGTGCCAGGTCCCGAGACAGGAGAATGTTTTTCACCCATCTAACTGCCGGGTCTCTCAGAGAAAACATTACACATGCCGAGCAGGGCTGGGCAAACCCCGGCACAAGAAGTGAACTGGAAGTCCCTGACCCATCCGGCCGCAGAAGGCAGGGGCCCGAGCTCCCTTTCTCTTTGCAGCCTGCCCTTGTTTCCCGGCTCCTGGCTGATTTATGCTCACTGACAGGACTCTCACTCTCCTTCTCCATGGGTTACAGAGCCCTCAAAACCCCAGCCACGCGCCTGGGCCACCAGCAGGGCAGAAGTCCCTGGGAAGATGGAGGAGCAGGTCCTGGTGGGAGCCGCTGCCGGGCACGGATGGACCTGTGTTGGATGTGTGTGCTGGCAACACATAGCCAAGTCCACTCTCAGGCCAAGTTGCAGCAGAGGAAATCCCTCCAAAGTGGGGAAATAAATATGGGGGAGGGAAAAGATTTTACCAGGAGGCTGCAGCCACCAGCCCTGTCCCTCCCATGGGGCCTCGCCAGCCCCCATCGTTCCCTAACGCCTTGTTGCACTTGGAAAGCCCAAAGCAAAGGAATGAGAAGGTGAAGCAGATACAGATGTAAAGCACTGACAAGAAATACCAAGGAGTAAATCGCCTTTGTTTTTTTCATGCCAAAGATATTTGCATTCTTATTTCTCCCCTGGAGGCACAAACCTCTTTTGTTGTCCCATAACCACTGCCAGGAAGAATTACAGCTGGGGAGGGCGACCATTCGCAAGGAAAGGCTTGTGTAACGGGGTATCTGCTCCTCGAGGCCACAGGAGGTGGCTGCCCTTTATCTGAAAGGCAGAACCCCACAAGGGAAGGCGTTTCCTGCAGGACAGGGCTACGTGAGGCTGCTGAGACACACAGGGCACAGTCCCCATGGCTCCCCATGACCCAGCGCCTTGATTTGAGGGTTGTTTAGGATGGGACTGAGGGAGGTGAAGCTGCCAAAACCTCCCGGCGAGGGCAAGACCAGAAGCATCCCGCTGGCGGCAGTGGCTGTTGGGACTAGCACTGCCACGAGGAACCAGCAGCAGCTTTCTCAAGGTTACCCAGCGAAAGCAGGAGCTGATTTGCCTCGTTCAGAGTTTTGCCCCCGTTGCCCACTACGCCCACCTGCACCGCCCCACCACAACTGCCGTTGTGACATCCCAAAAGCAAAACCGAGGGAAGGGACTCTGGCCAAAGCAAACACAGCGGTCCCTGCTGACGGTGGGGCACTGAAGGGACATTTTAACCTGCGTAGACGTTCCAGGGGTACAAACCAAAACAGTTCAGGTTCCATTTCAACCTAGCAAACTGTGGTGAGGAGCCGGGCCAGCAAGGGAGAGCGGGCTTAAAAAGTCACTTGCCCACGAGTCCTGAGGAATGGTGTGAAGCTCCACAACCTCTCTGGCACCATGTGCCCCCCCCAGCACTTCGAGGCAGCAGAGGCTGTGGCACGGGAAACACAGAGCTGTCAGGTCTTTCTCTCTTTTTCACATGTTTCAGGGAATTTTTGGGAACCTGTAAAGCATCCATTGCTTTAGCTCCATCCTCCTTTGTGGGCACTGCTGGGTGCAGGAAGAGCCCCTGCCCTGTGCTCTCTGTGCCTTTCCTCCCCATCCATACAGGCGGTGAGTAGAGTTAGATGCACAAGCTGCTACTTCTTTACCTCCCCACACAACGGAGATGTTTTCCCCTAAAAGTGCAACATGTGCTGCCCGCTGTGCTGGACAGTGGAAGGGATGAGCACATGCTGGCATCCTCAGCAAGCACAGGGCTTTCTTTGGGGTGTGCTCAGCCCCGTCCCAGGGGATCCTGTCCCATCCTCAGCACCCTGCACAGCAAGTGGGCAGCAGCTGCCCAAAACACTGCCAGCACAAACCCGGGATGCTCCCGGCACTGCATCCCACTGCTGTGGGGTGAGGAGGGAGTGGGCAGCCCGCTCCCAGCCACCTTGCCCAAAGGTCCTAAAGTGCATAACAATATCCTTTGCTCCTATATCATCTCATCCCTTTCCCATAAGGGGATCAAGGCCTTTTCTGCAACCAAAGGGCTCAAAAGTTTGGCACTGCAGAGTGCTCCCGTCTGCCCTGAGAGAAAAATTGCTTTGGTTGGAAAAGACTCCGAAGATCATCAAGCCCAAGCCCTTCCCTCACCCTGCCCAGCCCAGCACTAACCCACAGCCCTCCGCACCTCAGCTCCACGGATTTAGGACCCCTCCAGGGCTGGGGACTACCCCAGCTCCCTGGGCAGCCTGGCACAGGGGCTGAGACCCCTCTCAGGGAAACAGTTCTGCCTCAGCACCAGTCTCCCCTGGCACAACGTGAGGCCGTTTCCTCTTGTCCTGTCACTTGTTACCCAAGAGACTGACCCTCAGCTCACTGCAGCCTCCAGTCAGGGAGTTGCAGAGTGCTGCTGTCTCCCCTCAGTCACCTATTCTCCAGAGTAAGCCCAGCCACTCCTCAGCCACTCCAGACTCTTCCTCAGCTCCATTGCCCACCTCAGGACACGCTCCTCAGATCACACCCAGCACCACACTGGAGTGGGCTCCAAGAGCCTCACCATGGCCAGGGGATGCGGTGACCCAAACAGAGCCCCTCCGAGGGCAGCGCCCACCCCCTTTGCCCCAGCCCTTTGCCCCGACAGACCTCTTCGCTCCCCTCGCCCCTCCACCGCACGACCCCCGCAGCGCTCCCCGGGCTGCGGCTCGGTGGAGCCGACGGGGACCTTTCCAGCCCAGCCCGGGGCAGCGGGGGGTCGCAGCGGGGGCTGCAGCGGTGGGGG